>JBAMIG010000020.1:8695174-8710270 GCA_037177335.1 Kiunga ballochi
TATATGTATGTATATATGTGTATGTATATATATATATATATGTATGTATATATGTGTATGTATATATATATATATATATATGTATATATGTGTATGTATATATATATATATATGTATGTATATATGTGTATATATATATATATATTTTTTTTTTTTTACCATTTTCTGACTGTTGAATGGTCTTGATGGTCTTGATTTCTTGCTAATGTATACTTAATAATGCGACGATGACAGCCCATATACTCAAATCCCTATGACAATAAATAGACAATAAAAGCAGATATTGGAGGTATTTTGGCTTACCTTTGAGTTTGAGTAGTTACAGAGTGTGGAGAAACTTCCAAATTGGTTTAGTTATTAAGTGCATAAATGATAAAAACCTGTATTCAAAGGAACAACGTAATGTAATTCCCATTTGTTGTGTCCCTATGGATCTACAAATTTAACGTGGATTGTGTATTCTATTTGGTAAAGTGACTCTCTCAAATGTGATTATTTTTAGTGTGAACTGTTTTAAATAATGGACTTTTAGTGCGGGAACCTGTTTTCTTTGATGATAAATCACCTCCAAGTAAAGCTGAAGCACAATGACTGGTCTAGCTACAATGCACTCTTCATAATTATGTGCATCCTTCTTGGACCGTGAAACTGAAGAGGTTTAGGTTGGCATCATTAATTACAGTAAGTACATAAATTGTTCTGATTATAGACTTTGATTATGATATTGTTGCTCCTGCCATTCAATGTCCAGCACAGGGTAAACTACATGAAAACAGTGAGTGCTAGAGAAAAAAGGGCAGAAAGTTTTTTTTTTCTGTATTCAGTGGTTTGTTGCACTTTTCCTTTAGGAAACAAATTCCTCTTGCTCTTTCACATGATGGCGACCCAATTGCTTTATAAGGTAGCTGGTGTTAAATTCAGCACATTTGTTGATCCCTTTACTTTTGCCATGATTGGTCAGTATTTCCGATGTTAAAATCAATATCGGCCCGACTCTAGTAATTGATACAATATATCACATAAATGATGTGACTGCAAGACAGCACCGTCTGGTGAGCTTAGCTGTGTGAGGCTTACCTCTGCATCCATCCATCCAGCCATGTCATCTAATCAAATAAATAAGTGCAGCATGTTGAAAATAACATCATAGGCTTACACACTGAACCAAGCAGAACAAAATAAATGGCATGGTTCTCCTGATTTATCCCAAAATAGCCTGAGTCTAAGGGTAGTATGCATAGTTATAGATGATGGCAATGGATGTCTCTCATTTGATGAAACCGGTTTTTATCTTCTACTGGAATATGGTGGCAGGTTATAAAAGCTGAAGCAGATAACTTGATTGAAAATATGTACTTTCCTTGTATGTTTTATTTATTTTACTATCATTTAACTAAACTTTATTTTGTTTTGCTGCTAACTTGTAGGTCTTCCATACAGTTTGTTATGACTGCTTTATTTATTTTATATGTAAGATAACTGCTTTAAGGAAAATAAAATTTCTTTAAAAGTTTAAGCAATTTTTTTTTACAAGAATTAAGCCTATTCTTTGCCCCTCCTCCCCCTAATGTTTTTATCCATGTCTATTTCTGACACTTAACATCTAAATGAAAATCACTGACATCTATAAACAAGTCTTCTCATGGAATGGGAAATGGAGAGGACGGATATAAGTAGATAAAGAGGACAGAGGATAGAATGGCTCTTCTATACCTCATTTACCAGCAAACCGTTTAGTGGGGCCATTGGCATTTCCGGGGTCAAGGGAGCAAAATTAATGTTCTTCATATCCTATGATGACACGTAAAAAGGAGAGTAGTGAAAAATGCATCTACTTACACACATTCACTCATACATGAACATTCTCAGGCATTCAATTTGATTTATGCTAAGACCTCTGGGGCGACAGTCATGGGCCGTTGACTCTGTCACAGCTGAACAAGAGAGAAATAACTTAATGGATGTGGATATTGAGCAATACACATTAACACAGAGAGCCAGGATAACAGGAAGTCAGACTTGACCTCTGGGGCAAAGGAGTGGAAAAGAGAAAGCAAAGGGGCGCGGGTGGTTCTCCATTTTGATTTAAAAGAAAAGCCATAGTTCAAAACAGTTAAGTGTAGTTCCCGAAATGATGCATCTTTCTTTAGTCCACTAATTGGTGGGAAATATGCTTTTAATTTAATAAAAAATAAGATGCATTACTTCCTGAAAGAGAGGAAAAAAACACGCCCCATAAGAAATAAGACATCACTTCTGTCCTTTCATAAGTTGCATGTAAGAAATTTGATAATGACAAAACTTTAAACAAATACAGTTATTTAAAAAAGCTCTGTCTTAATCACATATTTTATGAATAATTGAAGGTCTTTTCATCACATTAATTTCTTTCCTTCTATTTTATCTCTTTTACCACTCTCCCCAACCAGCAGTGATGACATTGCTTTTAGCAAGGCTTTTCATTAGTGATGCATCTAAATAATGGACATCCGGTCAGTGTTTGTCTTTGGCAGCTTGAATTAACCCCTTCCATTGCTTTACACCATATCACCTTACTGTAGTCTAATGGATGGTTGTCCTTTGGGTAAACAGGCCAAATACATCATAAAAGTCAGTGAAGCGCTATTTCATGCAGCATTTGCTTACTAAATTAACTGTTGCTGTTATGATATCACACTTCAGCTCCATCTGTCTTTGGGTTGATTGAATCCTGCATCACTCATATATTGGCAACGCTTCTTAATCTTATTTTTTATAGGTGCTTATTTTAACAAGCAAGTTTATATTGTTATAAAGGTAGGTTAAGATGGACTTTGTAATGATTTTTAAATTCCTTGATAGATGTCTGTCTACCAAGCATAGCTGTTTTGAACGTAATGCCATACCTTAAAGATGAGGGATGTGTTGGTACAGCGATCTCTGAGTAATTTTACCCCATACTATGTCCCTGATGTTCTTTAGAAAAGAGGAACTTTGTGCGGGAAATATTTTGCCCTCCAGCAACCTTATACTCACTCTAATCTAACACAATAGAGCGCACACACACATCTCCCAGGTCAAACAGCAGGCATTTATAACCAACCTCACCCATGACTGCACAGCCTCGGCTTGATTAATTCAGCCTCCAGAGACATGGATCCCTAGGTTAAACAGCAGCCTCATAGCGGAGAGCCGAGTGAGCAGCTGTGATGGATGACTGCAGCCCGGTGTCCTGACACGTCTGATAAACGTGGAGTAGCGGATCTGTTTTTGAACAATGTAGTTCTACCCTCACATTTAACATCCATACTTTGAAACCAGGGAAAAGCTTTCAGAATGATTAATAACAAATTTAGCCCTTTCCAGGCAAGGGATCTGTAATATTTCAGGGTTTATCTCTATTTTAAATGATCTCTGTCCTCCACACCAATGTTTTCATTCATTGGTTGTTTGTGTCAACATGTTGACAGGATTATTACGGATAGACTCACAATTTTGCCACTTGACACTTTCAACCAGAGAATGCAAAAAGTTTGTTTATGTTGGAGAGTGTGAAATTATTCATTTTAACTTGAATATACTGCTGAGGTTGCTTAATCCTTTGCACTTTTTTTTTCTTTTCAGCCTCAAGTCAGTCATGTGAACCAGCGGCGGTTTATGATAGCCCACTGGTGTACGTGAGGGAGTTGACAATGGGCTGTTGGACCAGTTTTGTCAGTAATGACAAGGCCGAGGTTCACATCCTTAACCTGGAATTTGGCAGCTCGGTAAGCATGTCAAGGTTGTACAAATGAAAAGCTGAACAACTAACGACTGTGGACAAGATTGCCATCTGCTTTAGAGGGAAAATATTTTAACACTTTCTGCATTTTAATGAAAAATAACCCTTACAACTTAATCAGGGCAACAGATCTTACTACACCTTAGTGGAAAATGAATGCGACACTAAACGGAAATTAGAGGTGTGCAGTATTTTTATTTGCAGCAAAAATGGTTGTTTGGGAGAAATGCAATATTTTTATATCACATGATCACACATTTAGGCCCAATGAAATCAAATATGCCTTACCCTGTCTAGCACAATAGAGCCCAGAGGAATGAGTGAAAGAGAAGACATGGCTGAGAAAAGCAGAGCTATCCTGCACAATCTATAAAAAAAATGCTGATTTTGGCTTTAAACAAAAAATTAAAATAATAAATTGCTGGTTCCTAAAGAGGGCACACTCAGGCAAACACTGGCAAACACCATTGCTACTCAATGCTGCCATCATGGTGACTCTGTTGCTAAATTTAATGAGTATTCCTAGACCCTTTATCGCAGGCGTCACCAACTCCGGTCCTTGAGGGCTTCCATCCAGAAGCTTTTAGGGTTTTCCTGCTACAACACACCTGATTTAAATGAAGATCTTCTCCAATAAGTTGTTTTTATCTTCTGTCCTTGCTTGTTAATGAGCCATTGATTTGAATCAGGTGTGTTGTAGCAGGAAAACCTCAAAAGCTTCTGGATGGTAGCCCTCGAGGACCAGAGTTGGTGACCCCTGCTTTATAGCAACTCTCTTTATGAAACGAGTAACAACAAATCCAGCAACTTTTGTTTTTTTTGGCGATTTATTGAGACTAACATCATTAATAAATCTCTTTCTTCTCAATACGAGGCAGTGCTGGTGTCTTCCAAAGCTCCAACAGGAGGCAGGTGTTGAGCTGAAATGAGTACCCCAGCTGTGAAACCATTACACAAATCTTTTGGCAATGGGAGTGCTTATTTCAACAAAACACAGGCCTCTCACCACAGACATGGGTTTTCTTTTTTTTTCTTCTTTTTTTTCCAGAAAGTATTATTCGCCAACTCTAAAAAATAATTAGTGTAGAAAATATATAAGCAAAAAGTAACAGGTTAATTACAATTAAATAGTAAAAACAATATTTAATCAAAGATTACATTCCACTTTGTCAACATAGCTCATTTGTTAGTGCACAATTTCCTGTTACACCAATTACACTGATGTAAACTCTAAATTATCAATGATTCACAGTTTCGGGGCATAATTTATCAAATTTACAGAAACCTGCCTCTTCCCTAAGACAAAACAAAACAAAACAAAAAAAAAACTACCAACAAGTCTAGCAACTTTCTTTGGTTATTGAGACTTTTGGTAACTGATGTGAATTACTTTGATTTACTCTTCTTTGCTAGAAAAGCACTTTCAGAGGGCAGACCTCTGCCAAGCAACTCATTTCCAGTCTGTTGTGATTCCCACCCTGTTGTTGAATGACTTTCATTATATATGTAAATGCTATTAGATTTCTAAAATAATTGATAATGTCTCAAGTGTCTATATTGTAGTTTTAGTTGCATGTTTTTTGGGATGGTAACATCCAGAATTTTGTAGGGCTCCAAATCTATCTTTGAAATCTTGTAAAACCGATTAGGACTTTGTTCTCTATTTTAACTTAACCATCCATTATAAAGTAGAAGTGCAAAAAAAAAAAAAACAGCTGCACAAAAAGTGCATTACATCCCTTTTTATATACATATAATACATATGTATAATATAAAATGTGTGTTTCTTTAAGTGTTTATTATGTCAATCATTTTTAGTTGTTCATAAAATGTTGAAACATTTCTTTATGATATTGGGATCATCAGCAGAAAAGAAAAATATAGATTTTTTTTTCAAAAGCAAAGGTACATGCCATATGATAGTATTGAATGATGGCAGGTTTAAATTAAGATCCTGGTATTGTATGGCTCACTGTCATTTTGTCATGGCTTGGTGGAACTCAAACTGAGCTGCTGTTGACTTTTTCTTACTTATTAGTCAAACCTGTACCTTTTGTTATATAATAAGTCAATATTTCAAGACAGCTCATTTTAATTGATGATCTGCTCGGTAGGTAGGTGAGTGGTTCCTGTGATGAGCTAATATTGGAAACTCAGCACTGACAGAAAGCTGGGAAACAGCCTGGGGGGGGCTACAGTTAGATCATCAACCAAAGTTACACTAAACGTAGAGGAGTTTAAATGAAAGAAAAGTGCAACTGGCATACATAAAACATGATGCTGCTGTATCCCAGTTTGATTTAAGTTGTGCTTATTGTCTTTGCAAAATACAACCTTTGCTACAGTACGCCATTCACACCATTATCCCCTCTATGATGTGTAAACATACTCCAAATCTCGCTTTATAGGCCAGGTAACAAGCCAAGACATAACAGACACAGATTTCTCCACACGTCACTTTTTTTTCAGCCCTCCATAACTGACAGTTCTGCAAATTTGGCTATTTTAAAATAATTTATTTTACAGCTGCTAACACACCTTTTGGTCATATAGTTTTTCCAACTTTTCTGTAGGGAATGAAACTAACTAATGCAACTTTCAATCTATATGTCATCATTGCTCTGCAGGGCCCCATTTTTCACTGCCCTCTGTCTCAGTCAGATCACATTTGTCATTTTTTTATCAGCATGTTCTCTTTCTTTGCTTCCTCTGCTTCCTCTATATGTAGCATTTTCCCATAAGCTGTTGATTTTCTTTTTTTTATTGATTATGCCTTTTTTATTTTCTCTCTATGAAGCAGGCTTTCACGTTCAGTGGAGATTGAGATGTGAAACAGATGTTTCGTTTTGTTTAAAGCCACAATGCAGTCACTACATGCCCACACATCCATCAAATCTATAACATTAATAAGACTTTCAACTGACATTTTATTCATTTTTTAGGAAAGCATATTTCCTTTTTTCCTTTTTTTAGAGCCCAATGTAAGATGTCAGGACATATACACTACTAGCCAAAAGCTTGGACACACTTTCCCATCAAATCCGATGGGAAAGTGTGTTGAAACCTTTGGCTGTTAGTGTACTTTAATTTTAATTGAACACAAAAGTACACTAAAGCTGGTGTTGGTCTTGTTGATGCCTTGGTCTATATAATGTGTATTACCCGACTTAGTTTTATTGGAAGTGAGATTGCTAACATTGTGCAAGTGATTATTGCCTTTGCCTCACAGAGTGGGTTACTGGCACAGATGTGGCCGAACGCTTGTGCCAAGTCTTTAGTCTAATTTAATGGACTGTAAATCGGTTAAAAAAATGCAGTTTGATGACAAAACAGATCTAAAGTATGTTAGGGAAAAACATAACTCAGTCATTTTATGTAGTTTAAAATGTGATGCTAAACATCATGTTCTGTGGAAGAAAATTACAATTTAATCATAAAGAGATTGTTTTGAACTCAGTGTGGGGTTCAAAATAGGACATGTATTTAATGTGGCTTGCCATTTGTAGGTTGCAATGGGCAGTTAATTTTGTATTGTGTTTTAGCAAAGAAACTTTTATCTATTCCCAAGGAAAAAAATGTATATGCAAACAGCCTAGTCAGCAGGGAGGCTTGCTCTTGCATCAACCTTTCTTTGTCCTTTAAAGTTTCTTATCACATATTTACCCATTCCTTTTATTTGTGTACTGATTTACAACCTGCCAGGGATATTTGACTCTGTTTGTCTACACTGAGAATTATTACAGGAGCATCAAGGAGCTGCCCAGGCCGGGAGAATTCATTGGGAGGGGCTACTTGTACGGGACCCATTGATGTCACACACTGACTTGGGTATAGTCAGGGTTTTGGCGCAAGGCCGAGACTAGACCAGCGGAGCCAATTCAACTTAAGGGAGAGAGCTGAAAGAATAACTGGAAACTGCATCAGCAAAGGTCCTTCAAAAGAAAAAAAAAAAGAGATTCAGAAACAAAAATGTCTGAAAACAAAAACAATTGTATCTCGAAAGCACGGGAACAAAAGTAGCAAAGGTGCCTGATCAAGGTCAGAGTTCAAGCATGAAAGAATAAAAGTCTGAAAAGTAGACAGTGAAACAATGAAGCTGATTAGAAAGGAGTATTTAAGGAAATCTACTGAGTTGTCTGTGTGAGGCATTATGGACTCACCAGGAAATGCCATTCATGCATTTCTTCTGTGGATGCAACATGATTGAAGTAAAACCTTGGAGGTATTTCATTGCAGATGTTTTGTTATTGTAAGTCATTATTCAAGATGTTGTTTTCCCTAAAAGAAACAAAAACCTGGTCCTGATCTGTCTGTCTTCAGGGAAATTTATCCATTTTTTTTTAATCAATAAAACCTTATCAAAATATTACCTGCCCACATTCACACACATACACATTATACATGTATATGTACTAGGGCTGAACGATTTTAGGAAAATATCTAATTGCGATTTTTTTTCGCAGATATTGTGATTTCAATTCAACTCATGATTTTTTCAAAGCAAGCATCATTACAATATTAAACAATGTAATAATACATTTATGACAAATGACATATCAAAGCCTTAAAAGCTATATCTAAAATAAGGATGAAAACTAAAAGAACTGCTTTAAATGTGTTTATTAACAAAAATGTGAATTATTTTAAGTTCTTGACAAATAACAGTTATTACAACTACAGATCTAAGAGTCAACCTTTACTTAATAAAACAGTGAAAGATCTTTAATATTACGTTAAAACAAGTTGAATGAAATCCAAAACAATTCAAAATTATGTTAAATAAGTAATTATTAAAAAACAAAACTTTCAAAATCTAATAAAATGTAAAAGGGCTTTACACTCAGATCAATGTCTCATGAGAAGCATCAGCATCTATAGCAACAGTTACCTTTAGAAACCTGCTCTTTATTTTAAGTGAAATTGAAAAAAATATATAATAAAACTTGATCAAATAACATTTGCCTTCCTCTGCCCTTCTGCAAAATGTCAGATATGTAATTATGGCTTTATCCCATTATTGCACATCTATTAAGTAAAAATTAAAACGGTTGTCTTGAGAAATAGCAAATATAAACTTTTTAAAACAAAGGCTGAAACTACAAGTCAGAGTGAAATGCAGAGTAAATAAAATCTGAATAATTAACTAAAGTACCTGCTTCCCTAACATCTCTACATCACATTAAAGATTTTTTGACAATATAAGCCGCATTTTAGTGACGTAACAGACACAGTGTCCTTAGCATGCAGAGCGTAACGCGTTATGTCCTGCTGTCTTTTGCTGCTCCTGTCATACGGACTCTTTGAAACCAAGCTGTGTCTGTAGCCTGTTTGCTACAGGGAACCGAGGACCCTCCTTCACTTTTCACCACACTTTTCTGTCATGCTCTCATCATGCTAATGTCCCTGGTGAATTTTAGTTGTGTTTCCTCGCGACGTTGCAACTTTAGCGCCACATGTTTTGCACAGTACCTGTTTCTGGTGCACACCAGCAGCCCCCAACCCAAAATACTCCCAAATGACCGACGTGCGGCTTTTTCTTGGGGTTTAAAATCCCCACATCCGCTTCTGGTTCTGCTAAATGCATAAAGATTTCAAAGCATGACCTGTTCACGAGCAGAATGCCGTCTCTGATTGGTTAGCTTGCCACTATTGTAGGGTTACAGCATGTATGTGTAAATAGTGACACAACAGATCCTGGATCAGTCAGGAGTGCTGTATAAACCGCAGCTTCGGCAATCACAGGATCGCGCTGTTTGAAATCGCAATTTCGATCAGAAAACGACAAATCGTTCAGCCTTAATATGTATAGGCAAATGGAAACACATCAGTGTGTGATATTTTATGTTCGTCCTCTTCAATGCCATAGGCGTTATGCATAACACTGTAAAATAATCTCTCAGTGAATTATTTTTCAACACCCTTTCCTTTTTCTTAATCTACAATATTATTTAAAATCCTCTTTTCCTGGGTGCTTTTGTTCATTTACAGTGTGCTCTTCCAGAGAAGACACTGAATAGTGTACAGGTGCCATATAATGATGATGGACAGAGCAGAGCTTGAATATGAAACAGCTTTTGTCATCATCGTCTCTCCTGAACCTTGATGCAAATTCTTTTCATGCTAAGAAAAAAAACACACAGTGGTGAACACGTGTCACTTTTACAAGTGACCAGAACCACTCATGCAGTCTATAACAAACATTAACATCTTACAGATGGGTTTTGTTCCATTTCCTTCAGTCTTCTTTCTTTTTTTCAACAAGGAGACTGAACACATTTATAATGTGCAGTTATTATGCAAGACCCAGAACGCACAGGGCACTGTTAGATTGCTTCTGTTCTGTATGGATGTGTGATGACACATGCTTCTGTCTGTTGCACTCTGCATGCAAACATCCCTTTCAGATGCATTTGTGTTTGACTCATAAGCAATTTGTCTGTAGTCTCCTTAGACCTAATTTGCTCTGTATGTGCCTGAAAATCAACATAACTCAGGCTCCAACTCGTAACAATTCTCTTGGATCCAGTCTGGAATATAACGTAGTGGGTAAATTTATTTTATATTAGGGATTCGTACTGTTTCGCTCATTGTCTCCCCAACAGGCCTAGGTCTGAAAACAATCTGCTCTAAATAAACAAGCAAGCATGAATTAGAGCATTTTATTTTAAAAGGCATCCAAATGAGTGAAGGAAAAATAGAGTTCCTTCAAAATTAATCTTTAATTTTTTTTCTTTTTGTTTTAATGATATTCAGGGTGCAGAGGCTTTAAATCAGGAAAGTACAAATCAGTGGTTCTCATGCAAATTCCAAAACCAACCATCATAGAAGTATCAAAATAAGGAAGTAATTAGAACTTGAAATTATTGTTGTTACACTGGAAATAAACATCTCTATAACCAGACTTATTAATTTACCAGCACTCAACCACCACTTACATCCATAAAACTCAACGGTTCCAGTTTCAGCCCACGCACATGTTGAGCACAGTAATTACAGATGATTCACAGAATGGCTGGTGGTGATTAGCAAATCACATCACCACTGTGTATTGCATTGGGTGGAATATAGTTGATTGGATATTCCATTATGTATTAAATTGTGTTAATGGGTTTTACATACTGCATGGTATTAGAAGATTAGGTTTATGTGTGGTGTACATAGGACAATAAATTTTTTTTTTTCACATATTTTGTCCCATAGCATTAAAGGTATTATTCCTTTTTTTTTTATAGGTGGATACAATTTACATGAATCTAGGTGGTTTAATGAAATATCTGACATGCATTGCTCAAAATACCACACAGACACCATCAATTTTAAGCTTTTTTCAGAGTAATTGATTGTAAAACATGAAGCTAGCCAGTCAACTACAATTCAGACCACAGATGACCGGGAAGGTATTATCAACCTGCCCTACAGCTTTAAGCTGCCATTCAACGCATATTGAAACGCAGTCTAACAGAGAGAACATCAATGTAGCCTTTGGGCTCACAGTAGTGGACAGTAATCATTCTAAAATTTTATAAATTAATTTATATAAATATTTTCTGAATTTTTCTTAATCTGCAGAGAACGTTTCTAAGTAGTGGGTAGTGGTGAGACACCCAAAAATGTTTCCCTACCAGTATTTTGCTGTTTATGCTGACAAAGAAATGCAGTAAGTTGCAAAAGTATCAGCATATTGCACCTCATATAAAGATTATTTTCAACTTGCACTGCACAGAAATGTGTTGATGGAGTGAAATGTTATATCTTATTAATGTCTGAGTCAAAGAAAAGGTGAACAGCAAAGTTTGCCACCTATACAGTAAATGCTCCTGGCTCAAATGACTGGCTCTGCAGTTTCCGAACAGATGCATGTGTGGACATTTTATGGGCACAAAAATGAGGAAGGTTGACATATTGACTGATTTTTGCTAAAGGGAATGAAGGGAATCACACTTTGGCAGAATTTAACTGCAGTTGGAACTATTTTTAAAAATGGCGGCACAAGCAGAATTTCTTCCAACGATGTCAGATTGATTTCTGTCAAGGCAGTGACAAGCTGGGAGGTTTGATTCTGTGGAGCGTTATAAAAATGACTGTCGTTTTCATAACTGACACTTATTTTGATACACATGGTCTCCGATCTGCTAAGTCTAGATAAACATTTTCATTAATATTCTTAGCAGTTAAGTTGGACCTTTAGTGATGCTACCCCTTAGTTCTGCATGGTGTAATTAACTTTTTTTCCACAAAACATGTTTCCTTTTTTTTTAAAAAAAAAACAACAAATAAACAAATAAGGAGTCATAAAAATTTTTTGGATTCCTTTTACGTAACAATATATTTAAAATAATTGTATAAAATGCAGTACTTGAAACCTTGCATACAGTTGTTTTTTTTTTATGTGTTTTCATTTATTACAATGTTTAGAAATGGCATGGACAAAAACACAGCACAGTACAATTACAAAAGCAAAGTTGTAGACAGCATTGTTGCTTCCATTCATGTTTCATCCTGAGTACATGTTTGGGCCAGTAATTGCAGGGACAGGCTCCAGCCCTCTCGAAAATGGTACGAATAAACATTTATATTGCTTAATATTTGATATGCTCTTCCTAATCGGTCCCAGTGTTCCACTTTGGAGCATAAAATAGCCTCAGCCTTTTCCTGCAGTGAACTTGCTCAAGAAAAACATGAATATATGTTGTAATATGTGACTGCAAACCTGCACATCTAAAGCTTGAACTCACAAGTGCTCAATCTTTTCAAACCCAGCTGAGTTTAAATTTGTCTCTTTTTTCCCCCCACTAGAATTCGAATATGTTCCAGTTGGATCTGGCCAATGCAAAGCCAATGAACCTTGTCCTCAGATCTTCAAAACAGTTCTATGCTGCACTGAACTTCAACAACGGAGTAAATGTTTTTGTAAGTAGTGTCTTTGGTTTTTCCACATGAGCTTTCAAGCAGACAGAGCTCAGAAACTGAAAGTATTTTTTATGAATAGAACTGACATACTAACCAGAAGTCCATTTGTAACACATTTTTTAACCACATTCCTAAACTTTCTCTTGCTACAAAAGCCCATCAAACAGTTTGCCAATTGAAAATGATAGATTATACATTAATGGTGCCACCGGCAAACACAATGAGGTTTTTATGAATGTATATATTCCATTATTTCTTCAAAACATCCTTGTAATGTCAGCTGTTTTACATAGAGTACTATTGACATAGCTGTGCAGCTTTTTGGGCCTGTTTAGGGAGACAGAAAACCATGTTGTTTTTTAGTTAATATTTCCTCATGCTTTTCTTGCAAGAGGCACTTTTTATTGTAATGGTTTTTCCCCATCTGCACCATAAAAGTGAAAAGAACGGCTTCAGAGTAGCTAATAACAAGAGGGGCTATAAAATGAATGTTCCAATGAAACTGGAGATTACGACTTTTATACAGTATTTCTGGCTTAATGCAACTAAAATGAACTCCAGAAGGCCACAAAACATTAAATCAGCTGTGTTTAAATTGAGAATTAATGCTGTTAAGAGAACAAAGTGTAGAGGGTGATCTTAGAAAAATTACTAATTAAATTTATTAAAAAAAAATGGCCAACAACATACTTCAAATAAATGACATCCCTTCATTATAAAAAAATACAGCAACTGCAGATAAGGCCACTTATCTTCTTGATAGTTAAACCAACTTCTATTAAACTAATATTAAAGCATCTCCTGTTCCTTAAGAACATTCAACAGAGATATTACACATTTGAGAAGAACAATCAGTGAACTTCTTATCATCTCTTCACTGCTTGCAAAACAGTTAGTTTGACAGTTCCCTCAGTGACTTTGTAACAAGGCCTCCTCTGCTCTTTGTCTTTCTGTTTAAAGACACTGATATGCATAAAACAGGACTTCAGTTGTGTAAATAATCTGCTGACACAGTTAATGACCTCGACCATAAAAAAATAAACGATTGAAATAAAATCACAGCTGGCCAATCAGCGCGATGACATGTTTGCAGGCATGTCAACAATTACTGATACGCTGACAGCAGTACGGTACAGCATCCTGTATCATGTCCTGTCGAGAGCCTGGACAACATTGCCTCTGACTGCAGGATGTTTTTGTGGGATGAGCTGTATCACTGGGGGATAATAGTGCTTTGTTGCAGATTGCAGTGCAAGAGAATCAACATCTGTTCAGCATCTGAGAAAGTATGTCAGCAACTTGACAGCTCGGCTTAGTGTCACAGTTGTTGTTGGCTCCCAAGGCTGCAATGAATACGCAAGGTTGTCAAAAAAAGGAAACGATGGCCACAACAGCATTTTTTTTGTATATAAAGTCTTGCAAGAATTGTATTTTTGTATGCTATGTGACAGTTGCAAATAAAAGTTGCTCACATTACACACCCCATGTGAAAATTACTCATAGTTTACTTTTTATACAAATCTATTTTAATGTAAGACTCCATTAGGGAATGAGTTGCATGGTGGCTAGGATCTGACGGCACATGCGTACATTACTAGCTCCTTTCATTTTAAACTATTGTCCCTCTTTATATATTGTTTGGGGGCACAGAATATAAATCTTATTTGTTGAATCTTTCTGCAGTTGATACCATTTAAAGTGATTTACCTTTCCTTTTTATAGTTTTATAAAAGCCTTGCTTGTCTGCTTAATTTATAACTACCTTTTTTGCTTTTACGTTTCTAGTTGACACTATTTTGATCACATGTCAATCAAATATTCATGGCGAAAGACCGACAACTCCCTTAGGCTCTCTAGGCTTTCACCATTTGTTCTGCTTTATGATGCAAAGACATGCACACAAATTCATATGCATGGGCCTGGAGAGGGATTTTCAGAGAACGCTGCTACTTAATTAGTGCTAACAACATTTACAGACTATACAGGTTTTCTTAAAATAATGATGTTTAGCATTTTCATCAAATTTTAGCAAAATGCAGTGGAATGTAAACATATTTAAATGTTTCCCTCTTATTTCCTCATGTATGATAAGAGATGGTTTGCTCTGACAGAAACACTGAGGAAAAAACTAGGTTGAGCAGCTGTTGAAACCAAATCTTTTAACTGTTACACATCTTAAAGCTTAGAAATAAATTATGTAATTAAAAGAAAACTCCTAACATCCTATAGCAAACAAATCTATTCAGTTTTTTAGTTGAAAATGTTTTTCTAATTCTTCTGGCTGACATCATTGATTCTTTCAGCAGCGGCTATTGAGCATTAGATGATGCAAGTAGAGATACTTAGGAGACTGTGTATATATATATATATATATATATATATATATATATATATATGTGTGTGTGTGTCTACTATGTCTTTCTACA
>JBAMIG010000020.1:8710307-8725769 GCA_037177335.1 Kiunga ballochi
TTGTGTGTGTGTATAAAATTTATTTTTAAATCAGCCTTTTATTTAAAAAAAAAGTGGTTAAATTGGGACATCTTTCCATAATTGTTTCATGTTGCACATATGTTCAAAATGCAATTGTTGTCTGTCCCCCTCGTCTTTTTATTCATGCAAGACTGAATGCAAACTCCATTACTCAGACAAGGAAGCAGCAGTGTCTAGTCGGTGGGATGGATGTATATATTTAAACCTTGTATGGAGCCAGATTCCAGTCGACTGTGGTGACGCACAAAGCTAAAAAAGGTCCCATTTCCTGGCCCCACTCAGGAAGCAAAGGAAAGACCTTGGCTCCAACTAGGTTGTGCAACTGTGCTCGTGGATACTTAACCATAATAAACACTTCTTTATAACACAGCCCTGCTCAGAGAATAGAGGGAGCATTGGGTGGAGAGTAAGAAAAATGAAGAAAGGAAAAATGAGAGGGATGGGCAAATTTCATAAGAACTCTATTCTATATGAACTATATTAAGAGCTGTAGTGGATAACATTCACACTAAGGCCTTTTAGGACATGAATTTGACACTCTTGTTTCTTAGAACTGAGTTTAATTATATTAAATGGTTTGTGCTTTACTTTACAGATAAACAACTCCTCGCTTTCTAGTCTGTATGTGTCAACACATAAAGAAAACATCCACAAGGAAGATTTACCCACACAAAATGAAGAGCTGGTCAAGTGGGCAGAACAGAAGTTTGGGGGTGTGACTTCATTCACTACTATCCAGAATCTGGTAACAATGGCTGTGAATGAAACACAAGGTGATAAAATTTCCATTGAAATAGTTTTTGTTGACTACATTTGACAGACATTATTAGTTACAATGATTGATTGAGATATCACTCAGTTGAAATAAGGAAGCATGGAAGATAATTCTGTAGTCCTGTTTTTTTTTTTCTGCTTTAAAGTGTTTCAGATTTATCAGCTTTGGCACAATCTTTTTTATCTATGATATGCTATCTGCATCTGCTTGGTCTGAAACAGTGTGTTTGCTGCTGAAAAGAACAAAGTAATTATGGTCTGTACATCATGCAGCTCCAGCTTACATAACAGAGTCTGCAGTATGGTAATCAGGAATAGATGCAGTGCTGTTTCAGAGCACTCTCGATAACATTCATTAAAAGTAACCTTCTCTTATCTGGAGTGTATATAAAAACTGTTGTTCCTGAACTCACTGAAAAATGCATGGGATTTAGCAATCTGTCCACCAGAATTATTTTTGGTTGCAGATTTTAATCAATGCTTTGGTATGAGGGATGAGTTAGGTCAATGAAGGTGAAGAAGAAATAAAGTAATTGTATGTATCCTGAATAGTTAGAATATTTATTTATTTATTATTATTATTATTAAATTACTATTAAATTATTAAGTAATTATTATAATTTAAATAAATATAATGGGACAAAACACTTTCTGGAAACTACAATCAGTATAATGTTTTTCACTGACCAGATATTATGATTCAGCCAATTAAAAAAAAAATCCAAAAACCTTTATGAATACTTGGGATTCATGCAAATTTTACAGAATATTTGGCTATTTGCTCCAATTTCTTTCTGTCTACTTTTCCAGAAAAATCATCACCAGCTTTCATCTGTGGTTGCAGGCATAGATATTCCTGCAGGTACTGGGTATACTAGAAAAAAAGTCAGTCATAGCTGCTTCTGCTTTGCTGTCTCAATCAGTAGCAGTTTTCTGCATGTTACATACAGAAATAAAAACTTATATTGGTGTTGTCATGAAGTAGTAAAACTATTCACAGAACAGTACCACACGTAAAGAAGTGCAAACAAAAATAAAGTGTAATCTGGCTTATTAGGACTTTTGGGGAAGAGGTGAGCTCAGTGGAGGTCTTCAAGGGATTCTTAAAAAATAAAGATAATAAAGCCTGAATTGTAAATTGGTATATAGCTGATATTAAATCAGTCATTCTTATTTACACAATGTATCAGAGCTGTATATGTACCTGTGGTGTCAACAGTTGCCAGTAATACATCATTATTGGTGGCAAAAAAAACAAGAAAATCTAAAACTGTGAATGTTTTTGGGTTCACATTTGAACACTTTAGAGTCCAGTTTTGTTATGAAAAACAAAATATAATCTTCAAAACTGAGCAACTTGTAACAAAACCACCCAATTGTATATGCAGAGCTAAACTAAAAAGCAAATACATATTGGATATTAAGTGAACTTCCCATTTAGCAAGATGACATAACATATGAGAAAACATTTGGAAAGGAAGCCATGGACGATTGGCCGCTGATGCTGGAGATGACTTTGCAAAGCCATTATAATTTAAAGTGAATAGTCATGGCTGAGTAAAAAGTGGACATTAAGGATATCATAAGATGTTATTGCCATCAGGGACAGCAGTGGGTTTCTCGGTGCAAGCACAATCTTTTCCAAGCAAAGCCTCTTTATGGCATTATAAGCCTCAGCAAAGCTTTGGCAAAGGTTTTAAAAGACATTTCATTTAGTAATACTCAAAATCTGGTGTGATTGATGCTTTAATAAATTTTTTTGTTCGTTCTTTCTTTCATTGCTTCTTTAGTCTCTGTTACTTGTTATTTTTCCAACCCAGAAGACTCCAGTCAGTCATACTGTTTACTGCACCTCTCTGATTTTATGTTTTTGTTTTTATCTATGTTTAATTTTAGCTGGTGTTTTAACTCCTAACAGTAGATCATGTGCAACAGTTCTTTGTGTTTGCGTTAAGTGCACATTTTTTAACCATGTGTTGCTTAACTTAACACTGAACATGTGTAACTAAAGAACAAATCTTATGTATGTGCATTCATGATCTCTACAGAAATGCTCAGAAACAGGGATAGAGGATCATTCAGTCATCTTAAGTATTTGGCCTAATTTATTTGATTCTTTTGAAACATTGGTTTCCTGTTCCCAAATAGTTTTAAGGAAGACTCATCAAGATGGTTTTGGGGGACAATTTAAAATCAGTAACTCTGAAGTCACAATTTCATTTTTTTTTATTCACAATGTGTAATTAGTTAAGACTCACCAACGTTGATGTGGTTAGACATTAAAAGAGTTAATGGCCATTGTATTCTGTATATATATATATATATATATATTTGGTTTCACAGGTACCAGGCCTGGTCGATCTGAATGTATACTTGAAAATGAAGATATGTTAAAGAAGCACTTTATGAAGATCAAGTTACAGTCTTCTTCGTGGATGTCCTGCATCCCGCAGCAACCCAATCCTAGTATAGATGAGCTTCATATCATCAATATTCTTGAGCTTTCTGAAGTTCGGTATGTATAAATCTTTGAGAGACATGAGTGTTTTCGGGTTTTCCATAACTTTGCATTCTCTGTTATGTGTGGTGATATATTGTTCTATATATTGCAGTAATGTATTCCTGCGCGTGGACAGAAATCACACCAGTGTGTTCCTAAGAGGCCCTCAGGGCACCAATTGGACCGTTGTCAGTCATGTCTTCAAGCTTGGTGTAAGCTTACATATAAATTCCAGCACCCCTATTTGTCAACTGTGCTTATGCTCTGGTTTGTGTGGGTTTAGTTTAAGTTTAGAATTTATTTACATCAAATTTTAACTGAGGCAAAGCAGAGAGCTCACGAGAAAGAAAACAACATCCAAAAATAGAAGTTCTGTTGGTTTGTGCTTGCAGATATGTCTTATCTTTGATCCGCTGCACTACTGCTTTTAATTCAGGTTTGATAATAAGGGATTTAAGTTTTACCTCTTATAGAGAAATGATCTATCCTAGGTTTTTTTAATCCTAGGTTATTTTACTTTCCTCATTTTCTTTGCTGGCTTTATTTTATTGATTTTTTTCTTTTTAACTCAGTATATAATTATTGATGAGTATTGGACAATATTTGTCTTGATTAAATTGTGAATGTATGATTACATTCTTTTTTAAATAATTTTAAATTAATATTGGTAAATAAACTAAGTGAATTGAACAGATATTTTATTTTTGAAAGAAGAATCTTTTAAACCACTCCATTACAATTTTTGTGTAATTTCCAAAGAGATCTGTTTTCAAAATACCATGAAATGAGGGTAATGCTGAATTAAAAAAGTAGATGATCTAGAGAAGTGTAATTATTACAGATTTTTTGCATACTTTGCATTTTATAAAAATTCATACAAAATACAATTTTTTGTACATATGAACATTTTAGCATAGTTTCTATAAACATTTGGTATATGAGGCTACATTAATCATGGAAGTTCACTGTTTGTCATGATGCAGCCAGTTTCAGACACTTCACATAGCTCACTTATTCATTTTCTACACTTTTCAGTGCTTGATGGATATTTTCTATTAATTAAATATTAAAGGCAGTTACAAGTGATTTATTTAATCTGTTCTTTTTTCCCCTACAGTCTAACAATGCTATATGGCTGCCCGCTTTACAACACAGTACCAAACCAAGTATTGGAAATACACAGCAAAGCGACAATGCAGTGAATGTGCAAGGGATGGCTTTGGAATATTTTAAAGTTTCGTCTTTCACTAGTTATACCGAACTCAAAGTGACAAACCCAAACATGTTTCTGGTTCTTGGACAAGCATATAATTTTAAAGGTATGAGTATAAAAACTACACATTTTTCCTTTTTTTAAACAATAAAAAAGAAAAAAAAAGTCTTTAAGACATTTTTTAATCCAAGTAGATGAAAAAGTGCAAAATCCATGACTTGCATAAAATGTATGTTTTAATAAAGTAATTAAACAATGGTGTAATAATTTTGCTTTCATTGTATTTTAGGGACATCTCCTCCAGTTACAGAAACTGTTCCACTTCCAGACACTCCCATGACAACTAAATCCCCTCATCCAATGCCTCTGGTGATGCAACTGTACACTTCCCCAGACTATCGTTCACCTCTGGACCCCAGTACCAAAGTGCAGAGTGACAAAAGAATATATGCAGAGGTAAAAATCTATCCATCCATTACAGTAAATCAAGCGCTTTTTTCTATTGTGCACACAATAACAAACATTTCAATCAACACATTAGGGTCAATAATAATATGGTGTTTATGACAAACACCAGGCCAGACAACTTAAAACCTTTTTCATTTTCTGTCCTTTGGCAGTGGTCATAGTTCATAATGAAAGTTATTTTTGCTGTGATGCCACAAAATAAAATGAGATGAGAGATTTTACTCAGATTTAAACCTGCCCTAAATTATACATCCTTTAATTTTGAAAGGGACATCCTTCAGTTTTCTTTCTTGAAAGTGGAAAAGCTTTGTGTTATCCAAAATATAAAAGCTTTATTAGTCTTTTATATGGAAATGACTGTATCTCATACTCTTAGAACAAACATGTTTGAAGTTAAGTGAGCAGCTTGCAATATGATTTGCTGTATGCCATAACTCACAAAAAAAAGTACATACATTTGTATATGTGCCTGTCAGATGATAGATGGTGAAAATATTTACATTTTTAATTATTTTTTTAATTTAAATTTTTAAAAAAATTTTAATAGGGATTTAAATCTTTAAAAAAAGTATCTGAAGCTTTTTACGTTACTACTATATCACTTCAAGAGAGATGTGTTTCAAAACAACATTGCACAATTACTGTTCATCAAAAGCCTGTGAAAATTGTTAGGATTGGTGCAATAATTTCTTGCTCATTGATCTTGTTTTGGAGACAAGGACAATGCTGTCACTTCTCCATTGTGGTCTTTAATAGATAATTCTCTGAGAGCATAATAAGATGCAATATTACAGCATTGTTTTGTTACCTCTCTGTCAGCTCAAGTCAAAACTACCATCTCAATCAGACCTCATGAATCATATTAGGTGGATAATAGAAGATAATGACTCCACTGGTCTCTGCTTTCTACCTGTAAACAAACCAAGCCAAACGATATTATCCAAACCTCCTCCTCCATCTCCTCTCGTCTTGTCTCGCTGTTATAAAAGTGTAAATGACAGTGGATAAAATAGTTAAAGATGTCATCTGAAAGCCAACCATTTTCTCCTGTCGTGTTACTAAATTTACCAACTTTGGCATATATTTATAGTGGACTGGGAAAGTGTTTGATTAATTAATTAATTGTAAAAATTATTTATTACTAAATATAATTAAAAATCCAAATTCTATAATAAATAGGATTTGAAAATACATTTATAAATCAGTGTTTAATATTGAATAAATACTTAAGTATGCTATTCCTTCCTATTCTTTCCATATTAAATGTGCAATTACAAAACTTTTTGCAATTTGATATTAATTGGTGTATTTGAAATCCTTTTTAGCAATCTATATTTTAATTTCACATGCTTAGAACTCCTCATCAACGTGCTGTATTCAATCTCCATCCTGGTCCTCCGTATACATTACTGGCTCAATCAGAAGTAAAAATGGTTTCTGTATAATTTAACATAATCATTGTCTCTTAGAAATGATGCAATATTTAAGTCGTCTTTTTACAGTGTATGTAATGATTGACCTTAATCAACTGGTAACAATTTCATAAACTATATAGTGATTTTTTTTTTTTTTCCTTTATCTGTACTTTATTTAATTTCTTCTCTGTTTCCTGTAGATTTCAGGTCAAACTTTGGGGGCTATTGTGTTGAAGATCAAGGTGATCAGTTGCTTTGTGCAGTCCAAGGGGTCATGCCCTGTCGTGAAAGAGTTGCCCTTCATTTCAGAGACCTGCTCCTCAGGTCCTTGTCTAAACCGCACTCGACTCACCTTCTCCTTAGACCAGCTTCAGGAGTTGACGTCCACCACATGGGACCTGGAGTGTTCTGTCAAACTTTGCTTCAATGAGGTAAGATTATATTAGGCATCCTTTTGCTGCTCCAATTCAATTGGGTTTGGTTGGATTTTAACAGTGACAGACTTCTTGCTGCACTATATAAAATATTCATGGTAAAGTTTTACAAGGAATGTGGACTCAAAGAGCTGAGTCTCAGAGCGTATAGGAGGAAGAGGTTTTGAATAAAAGCTATAAACATAAAGGCCTCTAAACTGATTTAAAAGATTAACATATCCATGAGTAAAATGCTTGTTTGCAATTCTTTTTTGAGAAAAATCTTTGCAAGTGAGGCCTGCCTGAAGTCTGAACCTGTTCAAAATCCCTCTGGAGGAAATTTAGCCCTTTGCGATACATTTGCCAGGCTGTTACGGATACAGTTTTAAGTCGTGTGATTATGGGTTATTTTTTCACTCATGTCAGAGAATACTGATTTTTAATCTTTCTGCTTGATCTCTAAAGGATTTGTTTTGTTTTGATTGAAAGCCAAAGGATGGTCTGCCTTACTTGCACTAAGAGCTCATTGACAATATCTCTTGGGTTCGCAACAGCGACTTTGAAAAGCAAAAATTAGAATTAACACCAGAAATTTGATCATTGTAATTGATTAATGGATTTTAAAAGAAGTTGGCCTTCCTGCCAATTACCCAGCTTGTTGACTGTATTGATAAGCAGCCAACCTCCTCTTATTTTTGGTCTTTTTCCCCAGAATTGTGTAGATGGAGGAAGAGTGAGGAGAAATCTGGAGGTGACACTGCCATGTCCGCAAGCACCAAGTGAGTTCAGTTTAAACTCCAAATCATTGATCATCTCATTTTCAAAATCACTCCCAAGTTTGAAATGATTCAAAATCATTTCTTTTAGTTAAGAGAGCAAAGCAAACCCTATTTGTGAAGATGAATGACTTACAGTTAAATCACTAACCGTAAACCTTGTGAACTCTCAGAGAAATAACTAAAACTTTTAAATTACCTTTTATGGCTTCAGGACCTAACTGCTAGTCTGTTGTTTTGTCAAAGAGTTGCTGCTTGCTGCTATATTTTTCATTCCTATTATTGCTTACAGCACACACCACATGCTGCACAGGCAGTTGTCATAGCAGTACACTCAGGATATGCTGTGAAGCCAGTAAGCAGTTGCAGGGCAGGGTCTCGTCCTTTAGGAAGGTCTGCACGCTGACCTTGTGGCCACAATCAGACGCAATGGCCCTCAGGGGAAGGAGTGGGAGAGCAAAGTCCTTTGTGTTTCCAAGAGGTCTGACTATACTGCTATCCAAACACAGGCATTGATGGGCTTTTGTGCTATTGTGAGACTAATCAACACATTTGACTCAAATAAGGAAAGATGTCTCTACTCAAAGAAAAAGTAGTTTCCTCAGATGATAATTAATGTGTTGGCAAAATCCATTGACTCACTGAGTAAAAAGACACAAGGAAGCAGATGATGTATAAATAATGATATATTAAATATTTTTGTATAACTGACAATGGATTTGTTTATGTAGGAGTTTCCTTCATGCTCCTTTTCTTTTGTACAACAGCAAGACTGGAATTTTAGTGTTGACTGCTACTCATCCACATTACCCCGAGTCCTTTTTATCTTTATCTCAAAAAGATTCAAAGCTTGTATACCTTATACACATAAGCTGTACTTGCAGAGTGCATTCTGTAGCAAAGCTTTAGTGGGCAGGATTGAGCGGTCCATTCAGCAATTCTTCCTGTTTGGTAGTTTTAATGCAGAGGTCATGGAGTCACACCACAGGCCCGCTGTCTCTCTCCTCCTCTCCACCTGCACTGGAGCTTCTGCTTCCTGCTCCTGTTTATTCAGCTTTGTTGTCGAAGCCTTGCTTACCCAATGAATGATTGGAACAAAAAAAACTGTCTCTAGAGAGAGCCTACTTAAATTGCTGTGATGTTCCATTCAGGATGAAGAAATCACTAGTTTGGCTTTGAGGAATGCAATCAGCATAAATGCCCACATGATGTCACTGTTTCAGTGCTCAAGGTTATTAATTTGAGGATATATTTAAATTGATATGATTGTTTAATCAAATATAATGGCACTTTTTGCTTTGGGTTTAAACATTTTTATTTTAAATGTCAAATGAAGTAAATAAATAAGATGCAAGGACTGTACTTATAAATACGAGTACATTCCTTAGATTAGCACTTTCACCAGGAGGCAGGAGGCTGCAGAGGCAGATGAGAGAAACTCATGCACAGGTGATGATTAGTTTTCTAACAAATATTCTGGGTGCTTTTGGAAAGGCCTCTTTGGCAGCTGAAAGAGGAGAGAAGGAAAAGCATGAATGCACCCAATTTTGCTTGACATACTACGCAGCACACACATTTATATTTTTGGTTTAGTTTTAAGTACAAAAATAAAGCACACAATAGTAAATAAAATAAACTACAAAAAAATTCTGTTGCTACTGTTTGGGGATACTTTTTCAGGAATTTAAACACATTGGGGATTAATGTAATAATAACAAAAAAATGTCATGTATAAATAGATTTTTTTGGACAATTGAATTTTACAAAACCTAAACAGTGTAAAGTGAGAAGGAGCACTGTTGAACGGTCTATTCAACTGCAGTTCTCAATGTCATGTTGGTGAGCAAGTGTTAGTATTTGTATGTTTTTATTGTCTAACTCAAACCCCTGACTGTTACATAACTATGTTTATCTAGCAAGCTGCAAAAAATGTTAAGGTAAATAAATAAGGTTCTGGCACCAGGATATTAAATATTTTTTTCTTGCTTTTTTATTTCAATAGATTATTTTTGTCTTATGTGCTGCATCATACTTGTTTATTTGTTAATTGGAAAGATGTATTAAAAGCTATTTAATAATTTTAGAGAGCTCATTACAGTAATGCAATTTTGACTATCTAAAGGTAACTTCCAAGTTCCTTGACTTATGGCACATATTTCTCTGGTGTTTGGAGATTAATTACACACACAGTATATAACTTCTCTTGGGTTCATTTCCATAATAAACATGGGTTGTGGTACAAGATTTATTTTTTAAGCTCTTATTATAGTTTAAATTGACGTTAAGTACTTAAGATTTCAGGATAGTACCACTACTTCTGCTGCAAAACAAAACTTAACTGAATAATTTATTTTTTATTCTGCTCTTAGCAAAGCATCCAACCTTCCACTCATGCCTGTCACTAATAAAGAGCACGTGAATTTCAAAATTTTACATTTCTGCAAATTTATTAGTGTGTTGCCACTATCATTGGTTTATGGTTGTTGTAGTTTAATTGAGTCTTTCATACTTTGTTTTTTCATATTTGCATTTCAGCCTCACCATGCTTTGATTTTCGCTTATCTGGTGTTCTGGGCATTGCTTTTGGAGGCTTCCTGATTGGAGTTTTACTCATTGGAGCACTGTGGTTTATCAAAATTAAAACAGGTAAAGGCTGAGGATGCAGTATTTCTGGTTTGATGTGATCAAAATCTAGTTTTAAAACAGGGTCATTCTGTTAAACTCAGGATACCCACCTGGACTGGATATAAGCTCTACAGCAGCTGGTCTCCCTGGTGAGAACTTCAATGAGTTATTTATTTATTATTTATTGACTTTCTTTGCCATCAAGTTCTTACAGGGTTGTATCTTCCTCTTCCTCAGGATGTCCCTGCACAAGAACAAAACGACAACCTGTTTCCACCAATCCGTCGCCCTCTGAGAATAGCAGCGCCAATGCTAGCATTGGAAGCACCCAAAGCACACCAACCAGCAGCATGGCATGAGTCTTCATCGTCAGCTTCCTTCTAAGTCATGTGTTTGTTTTTTGTGCTTTTTTATGTTAATGCTCGAAAGAACATTTCTCAACTACCTGATTTCCTGTTTAAAAAACACAAATTCGGTCTTTGACATCCCTCTGAAAAAGGTGTGATCCAGGAGTTTGTAGTTGTGGTTGGTAAAGGCTAGATAATGAGTAACGAAAGTCTAACCTGTAGCTTTTGATGCTCACCTTTGCAGCCTCTCTGTACAACCAAACACGTAGAAAGGAAAAAGGAAGTAAAAAAGGGCAAGAGAAAAAATTATTTGGCGTCCAGCAACAGGAAAAACAAACCATATCCCCCGAGAGCTAACAGGAAATTCACTGCATTCCTTTCGATGAATTGTGCTTGTGTGATGGCAGCACTATAATTGTTAAACAGGAGACAAACAGTCAAAAGATAGACTTTGAAAAACAGATGAAATGCTCTTTGCAAACATTTGAAAGCCAAAACTATGAAGGGCCATTGCCTGGGTCAAAAACTCATCAAAAACATCACAGTTCAAGTTCAAGTTCAATACTAATGGTCCTCTATCTCTTATTATTAAGAAATTTGGGGATAAGTTGTAACTTAAAACCAGATTACTCTGGTAAGTTGTTGAATTTTTTTCAAATTTTGTTTATCACCTGATTTTTTGCCTCTTAAAGCAAACCTTAACGTGACCCCATGGGTCATTGGTAGCTCACAAAACAGTGTTATGGTGCCATTTGTATGCCATAGAGTGGATTTATCAGTGCTATTATATCAATATTTTTTCAATGAGTTTCTATTTTGTATTTACTAATAAATCACAGAAATAATCCAAGTTAATTTAAAGTAAGCAATTCTCTATTAACATGAACTTGTTTTTTTGTTTTGTAATGCACAATGCTAATTGTTAAGATGCATTCTGTATTCACAGCTGAGTAAATAGGTCTGTAATGAAGTTCAAAATTATATTTTAGACATTACACTCTTAAAAAGACTTAAGTACCAGTCATACAGTAATGTATACCGGAAAATGATTTCTCAAAATAGTTAGTCTTCAAGTTGAATGGCATTTTTTTCACTGCATAATTTCCATGTTTAATAGAAACAGCTACATGTCCATCATTATTATCTACAAATTTGCTTTAAACATTTTACACTTATAAGCTGAAATTCAATGGCCAAAAATTGACACTAAGCATGACCTACTAGCTTAAAATAAAAAAAAATCCCATTGTGTTACCAATTGGTAATGAATGTTTTTTTTCTTCCTAGAGGTAAATGTGGAAGAGTTTCTTTATCTTTTTTTTTTAGATTAGAAACTTCAGCACCTGTATATTCAGATTTTCCTTTTTAAAAAGAGAAAACCAGCATTGATAAACATTAGAAATGGGTCACCTTAAAATGAGATAAATTAGTTTATTTTTTCCTTATTTGATTTTTACCAAACATAGCTTTTCAGTCATTCCTTTGAAACAGGGTGCATTATGGAGGTAGCCTCACGACTTCATCTACCCCTTTAGAGGTGTGCTACAATAAGAAAATTAGGCCTATGTACCAAAAAAAACCAAAAAGAAAAAAAACCTTTGTCCTTTCAGTCGTGATACAGAAGGGCTTTAGAATAGTTTCCAGTATATTTTGGAATAAGAAAAAGTTATCCTTATTATTGACAACACTATTATACATTATACTATTATATATAATTGGCTAAAAAGACACACACACAGTTTCTGTGTATTTCTAAATTTATTTCACTAGCTTTATTTTCTTTTGAGGCAAACCAGCACTGAACACAGTCTGTTTCTTGACCTCACAGCACAATCACTACTTTAAGACCATTCTTTGGTTGTGCTGAAAACTTAATTTCATCTTAATGTGCTTCAGCTCATTCAAAACATCTTTAGACAGTCAAATGTACAGTTTGATTCACCAAAGAAAATATTAAAAGATAAGAAACAAGTAATTTTGTTAAAATAAACCATTTTTTTTAGCATTTAACATAAATTGCCGCATTATGTGTTAGGGTCCTTTTTAAGAGAGCAACAACTGTAAATGAATGCTGTTTATTAAAATGCCATATTAGCTTTCTCTTTTTGTTTTGAAAAATAAAATCATGATCTCATATGCAGTAAGAAAGCAACATAAATATTTTGTAATTTACAGTACACAACACGACACAATTACACAAACTGTGATTTCTTTAAATAAAAGATTTTCTTTACAGGTATATAAATATATATATATTTATATATACATATATTCACATGTCAAATAGTTATTCACCTTCTGATTTGGAAAGCAAAATAACTTAATTCATACACCTTCAAATATAATTGTAATCATGTTCCAAATCAACAACCTGTGGCAAATCTTTATCAGTATGCAAGATGTGTAGCATATTCCCCATCATTTACATATGCAAACATTCAGTTTTTATCTTTATTGTCGGGTGCCTGAATTTCTTGTGCATTTTATTTCCAAGACACACTAAAGAGGGCCAGTACAAATTGCCGTTTGAGTATCTGTGCAATATGAGTTTAACTTGTATGTATTGTCTATGTAATTTTTTATAAAGAATCATCTGCTTTTGTTTTGTTTTTGGAATTGTGTAATTCTTTTGAATTATTTTATAACCAGATTTGTTCATAGTGAATTTTAAGAATCAGGACCATTAATTAAGCTGCGAGTTATTTTTTGTTCTTATTTTTCTATCAAACAGTATTTAGATTCTGCTGCAATTGCAAAAGAACAATAATAAAAAAAAAAGGTCACAGCACGTGTCAGAGATGGTGTACTTGATTCATCAGCTTTATCCTATTGGACTTTATCCTAAAATTCCTCTTTGGTCTAAAAACAAACCATGTCTATGATAAATGATATCCTGACATTGTATGGGACTCATTGTGTTATCTTCAGTGGGTGTGATAGGAAAATCCATTCTGAATGGTAAAGGGAGGATGTGTCACCTCAGAGTAGAATCCCAGATAGATATTTGGCACTCATCAAAATCAACATCCACACTTAAAATAAAGAAAAAATGCAATAATTAAATAGCAGCCTTACAAAAAGAACATTTGTTTTTGATGTTAAGCAATGCAAGATATGCCTGTGTGAAAAAAAAACATCTGTTTCTAAACAGTGAAATGAAACAAGCTTCCAATTTATTTACTAAAACATGCAGTATAGTATGCAATGCTATTTTTTTTCTAGAGTTGGCACCATCTACTATTTTAAGTAGATCCTTTTGATGAGATAGAATTTCACTGATGCTATTTATCTCCACTGTCTCTGATAAATTTATGTCTTTTTTTTTCCCCAGAATACATTTAATAAAGTGAACTTGACAAACAGTGGGTGATTATTGTGTTTTCTAATGTTATTGTATTGTAGTGGGCGTAGTGTCTGAAAAGGATTCTGCAGATTTCACAGGAATGGAAACATCAGAGTACTGGTGCAACACACTATGTAAAGCAGTGACATGGAATAAAGAGCCAGACACTCAGTTCTATACTCTGAAACATAGTCATCTGTGAAAATGTAGAGGCTGTGAAAGATATGTATTTCAGCCATATTTATCTGACAGTTTACTAGAAAAAAATGTTCAATAAGCAGTAACCAGAGGAAAATTGGTATTTATTTCACACCTATTTTCTGAAACATCAACTGTGTCACTTTCCTTGCTGGTATTCAAGTGGGAATTTTCTTTATAGGTTTTTCAGTTCTTGATAGAAATCTACATGTGTACTGGAAAATGATAAACTTTGCAGTGTGAGAAGCACCACACACTTCAATTGCTCTTTAGACCAAAAGCAGTTACATGAATTGACTAAATCTTATAAAAGAAGATCCCTACAGTTTGCTTCAGTATAAAAACAGAAAATCCCCACAGTGTGTAAGTATACAGCTTGCTGTGTAGCATTTAATGCTGCAAACAGATTACCTGGATCACAGGAATTTCTTGCTGTCTTTTGACTGTAGAAAACTTACCATAAATTTGTTTAGTCAATGTACTGAAAAAATACCAGCAAACAGTTAAAATAAAATGTTTGTATCAAAAGGATGTAATTATGGCTGTAAAGAAAAAGAATATCAATCCCTTGCCCTCTGAGGAAAGATATGCATTTGATACCATTTATAAACCTCCTAATTGCACAAAAATATGGGAGCATGCAGGGTGATCTTTATTCTAATTCTGGACAGTTTGACACATGAGTGACCCAAACAGCAATGCAACAATGAGCATGAAGACTTAAAAACATCATTCTCTCGTGATGTTATGATGAATCACGTGTAACCTTTATTGTCTGGTGAAATAATGAAAATAATGGTGTTTTTCTTTAGATTGGTGTTTCCTCAGGTTTCAAGTCTTCCTTTTGACAAACTCATTCAACATTTTCAGATCTAGAGCCAAAGCACACAATACATGTTTTTGGACTGCCCTCATCCCCATATATAACCATGGAAGTGTTTGGTCGTGAACAGCATACATTTTATGTGCAGGGTTGTTTGCATCTCAGAACAAATCTGTTCTTGTCTGAAAAACTACATCTTGTAAAAAGTGTTATCTAGGCTATACATAAAGCATACAACAATTGCCTCCAGGCACAAAACAGTCGTCCCAGCTCCTTTCTTTGAAATCAATGTGTGTTTGCGTGTGTATGTGTAAGAGAACTGCTTTTCCCTTGACAACATCATGGGGTCTTTGTGTTTATATGTAAATAAATAAAAATAGAAAACGTCAATGTTGTGATGGGCTTTAAGCTCTAAAGGTAAATTTCCAGGAGAAGGGGAAAAAAGATTAAATACTTAAAAAAAGAATGACAAGAGCCCAGGTGTCTGTTCCAAACTATAACTATCATGTAGTCGTAATTCTATATATATATATATATTTGTATATA
>JBAMIG010000020.1:8726368-8738384 GCA_037177335.1 Kiunga ballochi
TAGAGAGAGAGAGAGAGAGAGAGAGAGACTTCTATGCCATTACTTTGCTTTCAATTTTAAATGACATAGTTTTTATTTATAAGGCATACTTAGCTAAAACACTTAAATGTATTTTAACTTTCCCTCTTACTTTAAATGCTACCAGGACATGAAACACTGTCATTTTTAGGCTACAGATGAAAAAAATAAATAAATTGCTGATCTGCTTAAATGGTAAAGTATGACTTTTGTTTTTTGACTTTTTGTTTTGCATCTGATATAGTTATGAACCAAGACAACATTCCAGTCATTCACATTTTAAGAATAAGTTAAATATATAACAGTTGATTTTCTAGTTTATTATCTGACAATCATACATAATCTTCCATCTTTCATGTTTCTATGACCATAAAGCGTTTTCAAAAAGAGATTGCGATAAAACTTAACAATCATATTTAAAACCCTTTTTTATGTCACTTATAAGATAATGACCATAAAGGTCATGTGTTTAACCTCATACCCCTGGACAACTTCCTCACTTCTCACAAAATATCAATTGTGTAGAGGTGATGAGTGACTAGGATAAAATAAAAAAAAACAAAGTATTCCAGTGTAGCTTTCATTAAAGTGTTACATGTCCTGGTGGCACTGTGAAAGAAGTGGCTGCAGGGAAACGTCCTATTCTCTATTAATTACCTTGATGAATGGATTCCTGATGCCTACCAGCAGATGGTGCAATATTTATTTCCCCTTTGTCCCTAAATGCAGAGATTGTATTGCTGATAAAAAAAAAAACTATATAAATAAATAATTGCTGAGATAAAAAAAACAGTAAAATGCTCTGAATCTGACTTGATGTGGACTATAGGTTACTTAATAATAATATTCTGTTATGATCAGGTTAACAAATATATGACTTGGTCTGACATGAAACCAATAAAGCTTTAGATGCATATTGAGTTCAGGAAGCTTCATCTGAGCATAACCGAAGGTACCCAGTAAAGCAGTCACCTCAGACTTTCACACCCTGAGGTGCTGTGCTGCACACAAGGTTGTTTACACTCTTCAAGGCTGTGCACAGGCTCTGCCTCTTGGCTCATCCCTCACCTCCTCTCAGACATTCACTTTCTTGCAAGCATTCACATACTTGCCCACACCTGACTATCCACAGCTTGGTCCTGGATAATCCTCTAACTTATAAGCAGTGCAGTGTGCCCAAAGCATATCTCTTTCCTTTAAAATGCAGACACCTCTGAAGCTGATGTTTGGCTATAACAGACCAGAGGCGACACTACACAGCATTTTCTTCTTTTATGTTTGCTTTTTTTGCTCCACAACCTTCTTTTTTACATGGAAATAACTAGGAATGACCAAACCATTAAAATAAATAACCAAATATTCTCATTGACATGAAAAACTCTCTATTTATTGTATGGCAGATGTTTGTTTTGTTCTGTTTTTCATGACCAAATAGTCACATTAGCACCAGTCTTGTAATAAGTTATTTATTATTAGTTAATTATTAATAATTTATAGATAGTTGAATTCAATTTTTGTTATTTAATTTATACTATAGGCCCATGTTATGATTCTATTGTTTGGGAGTGAATATTTTATTTGTATAAGGATGATATTCACATTAGATTTGATTTTAAAAGGAGCATGACGACATGGTGATGATGATGATGATGCTTTCCTGTATTGAAGTAAACTGTGTGGCTAAACTGATGCAAACCATGCAGGTGTGATGATCATTTTTTTCTCTCTGCCCCTCTCTGATTTGTTGTATCCTATTCTACAATTTAATTCATTTTAAAGACCCATATCCTAAACCCAGCATGCTGGGTTGGTGTATTTTTTTTAATCCCAATGAGGACTGTTGCAAATGGTGCAACATTTGCCAAGTTACCAGGGATGTTCCATCTCAATACTTGTTCTAATCTGATACCTAGCAGAAATGCCTGAAGCAATGTATTTTCCAACTGCTGCAGAGGTAAGTCTGACAGAAATCCTCATGTGACAGAGCACAGATCTGACTGTTAAGTGTATTGATTGGGTCAATAGCACCTGGACTGGAAATCATTGGATATCTTACAACCAGCTGAGAGTTCTTTTTCTACAGCTGCATAAGGTGTTATTATCACTCACATTAGGACACAACTATATGATCTGTGGTCTATCTCAGGCAAAATGCAGTCTTTTCACAATATTTCTGACAAAGTCTGCTATCAACAATGTTCTAATAAAATGTTGTATTTGCATATTTAAGAGAAGAATTTGCTGCCTTGTGGGCTGCCTGATTTTAACTCGAGATAAAATTTATACCACACAGATTTATTTTTATTTTTTATGGAATTTATGTACATTGTACATGAGATATCCTCCTCCCCTACTTATCTTCTTAGTTTATTTTTTTCCCCCGCCAAATACTCTTATTTTAAAAGTTTGCTCTGGAGTAACACCAAACTTAAAAAAGTGTCCTCTTGCGTGTGATCAGGCGATACGTAATTGCCCAGAGCTAAGTAGTTTACAGGTATTGGGTTTTGTTTCTCTTCTGATTTGGCTCTTTGCTAACTGCCACTACAGATTACAGTATTCTCATCCTCTTGCTTGCTTCTTTAACTTCTAATACTGATCTATTAGAAAACACTTTTCATGATTACCATTTTCACTGGAAATAGTCTTAGCTTGGTAAGACCTGCAAAGCGCACAGTTGGGGCTTTCTTCTGGTTAAATGAAATGTTATGTAATTAAATTTAGCCCGATACTGAAAGTTAATAGTTCCATGGTAATGCATTTGATGTTGCTGAATGGGGGTAGGTCAGGTGGCTTAGACCTAGTATGTGAAAAGCTGCAAAGAGCAGAGCATTTGATAGTGCCAGCTTGGATTATTAAAATGAAAACACAGTAGATTCTAAGTTAAGAATGACATTTATGCTATAAAACAGATTGAAATAAGTGATCAGTTTGGCTGTTCCTACAATTACATGCACAATAAATTCAATGCGGGCTGCACGGGGGCGCAGTGGCCTCACAGCAAGGTCACAGCTCAGAGACCCTTTACAAATTCTCCTACCTCTTTTTTTGGAGGTTTTTAGCTGGAAATGTTCTGTAATGGAAAATCTGAAATTTTTCCCTGCTCATTTTTATGCAGCACAGGTCACGTGCATTTCATTTGTGGACATTACTAGACTGTCTGCAACACCACAGAATACATGTGGAAGGAGGATTATGTCCTGTATAGGAAAGCAGAGATTGTTCTGGAAGGTGCATAATTAAGGTTTAAAATAGCTTACATTGGATTGATAAGCAAACAGACTGAGCTATCTAAGGATTGAGCAGGTATGAATATGTAGTTTTTAACTTTAAACCTGACAAAGCTGCAGATCAGGCTTTCCTAATGACAGTAAAGCTTGTTTTACTGAATGTCAAATTTTTGGCAGGAAAAGATTGAATGATTTTATTATAAAACTCAAACTTGATTTCTTGTTTTGGAACAGAAACCTTGCCAGACAGGAAAAAAATCAGTAGTTATAAAAGTAACACCTTCAGACTTCACCCTCATCCTCAATACTGAGCTGCCTTTGTTGATTTTGATGAACTGCTGTCAATAATCTGACTTTGACTGTGTAGTGGTTGGTGTTTATACCTTTCATGTTGATAACCACCAGGACAGAGGGACCAAATACCTATGTTGTGTTCTTGCTAACTGAGAGAAAAAAAAAAACACCCAACAGTAGACAGTGCCAAGATTTAGTGATAGCTACAAGTCTGAAAACTTCCAAGTTTGTAGTAATCGACAAGGCTCTATCCAATAATTCTTTTAGAGGACTTTATTTTGACCAAAGATCCCAATGACATGCTTATTATACAAGATTTCTTTCCATCACCCCCTCCCTTGCTCTTTATTTGATGAGGTTGTTGATAATTTAAATGGTAAAATTACAAGCAATGTTGATGTAATTGCTTCCTATAAGGTGAAAGTGAACATTGCCAAATAGAGAGCTACATGGCAAAATGCCAGTCTAGTAAGATCTGTAAAAGGAGAATGTGGAAAAGCTGAATGAAGGTAGCAGAAAACAAAACAAAACAAAGGTACAGGTTCTCTTCAAGATCCATAAAGAGAGAATTAGAATTTATAATCTAGAACTAAAAAATGCAGTGCTAGCTTTCTTGTCTGACATCATTACTAAGAACAGCAATAATGCCCAAATTTTATTCGTTACTGTTGACAGACTAATTAATCCTCCTATACCAGTAACCCAGGAACTTCTATCCAACTGGCTTGTTATGAATTTGTTTATTTCTTTACAGATGAAATTCAGAAAACCAGGCAGTCAGTGCTTATTATATGTTATCGCTTGTATCCACTCTGAAGATAGACATAACATAAACATCATGACAAATTTCTTCAATTATCCCAAAAACATGCATGTGATTTTTTTTTTTAAATCTAAAAGCAATCCCCTTGCTGTCTTGATGTAACATTCAACAGGGTTTTTCAAGAATATTCCAGGATGCACGGCCCTAAATAATTTGCATGTCTATGCTTTAAGGTATCTTCCTACTGGCACAGTCACTCAGCTAAAACTAGAAAAAAAATTGTATTTGTCATTAATGAGAAGGTACAGGTTAATAAAACCTCCCATTTCTGAGTAAGATTATTGCACAGCTGTCTTTCAATAGTAACACACTGTAACTGACACTGAATAATTGTTTTGATGTCTTGCAGTCAGGTTTTAAACCAAACCACTGAGACTGCTCCAGTTAAGCAGCTAAATGATTTCTGCTTGAGCACAGGTAAGGGAAACCTTTCAGATCTTGAGCTATTGGATCTCAGTGCTGCATTGGACACAGTCATCCATAACATCTTACTAAACTGGCTGCAAAACTGGGTAGGACTATTTACCAATGCAAATAATTGGTTTGAGTCCTACTTAAAAGACAAAAACTAGTTTGTACTATATGTAACTGTACATCTTATAAAATCAAAATAACATATGAAGTTCTCCAAGGCTCCACTTTAGGACACCTCCTGTTAAACATCTACAAAGTCCTACCCACTGAAATGATGAAAAATAACCAAATGTGTCGCAATAAGTATACCAGTGGCACACTAATCTACATAATAACCTCAGCAGGAGACTATAATCTGATCCAAACTCTGATCAAAGGGATTTATTTTGTTTAGTTACATGACGATAAAATTGAAACAATCAGTTTTGCAGCCAAAGAAGAAAGCTAATAAGTCAGAAATCAGTTTAGACAACTATATTAAAAACTATCGACAAAGCCAGAAATCTTCATGTCTTGGACTCAGACCTGAACTTCAGCAGTTGCGTTAAGACAATTGTGAAGTCTGTTTTTTTTTAAGAACATATTAAGGATTAAAATATTGAAGTCTCATCAAGATTTAGAAAAACTGGTTCATGCATTTATCTTTGATAGACTACTTTAATGATGTCCTTACAGGTCTCTCTAAATGATCTATCAGACAGCTCCAGTTATTTCAGAATGCTGCGCCCTGAGTCTTTGCAAAGAGGCACGTATAACTCCAGTCCACAGAGCTTTACACTGGCTTTCTGTCAGCTTCAAAATTCTGCTTTTAGAGTAGATGGTTTAGGACCAAAATACACTAGAGAGCTTCTGTTTTTTTAATTTTTTTATTTTTATGTGTTTTTTATAAACCAACCAGAATGCTCAGGTCATCAGGGTAAGTCTACTTTCTGGTCCCAGAGTCAGAACTAAACATGGAAAGGCAGCATTCAGTTGTTAAGCTCTTCACTTGTGAAACAAACTACCAGAAAACTGCAGGTCAGTTGAAAATATGCTGTTTAAAATTAAGGTTAAACATTGTTTAATTGGCTTTTATCAAAATAACTGTTAATTCCACACAGTGTAACTTTTATATCATACATTTGATTCTTATTTATTTAAGTATTTCTATTCTTAAAGTTTTTTTTTTAATGTGTCCGGCACCCCACTGGAGACATTTAAACATTGAAGGTTTATTTAAAGCACAATCTTCCTATACGTGAACTGTGTTAAACAGATAAACTTGCGTCACTGTCTTCTGTAAAACAGGGTTCATATAATAGTGGACTTACTGATGTAAATCCATGGTGGTTGAACGTTCAACTATATTTTCAGCACAAGGAAAACAGGGCCGATTGGCAGTTCAAACACAAGTCATTCATCATCAAAAGACATGAAAATATACTTAGGTATGCAACACTGGTCTTCACAGAACATACAAAGAATCACAATGACCCACATGAGAGGAGAAAAGACGACCCAGGGGAATACAATGTGATGATCCTCTATGCTTTGCTTCAGAGAAATGTCAAGATGAAATATGCCTCTAAACTATCGGAGGAATCAACTTTTTATCTTCACACAAATAAAAAAAAAAACTGTTATCTGCTATGTTAGTAATGTTTCATAAAGAGTCATGATGCATACTGTCATGACTAGAATTGCACATACAGTTAAATTAATTCTATATTTTTCTAATGACTCGTGTATGAAGTCAATCTTACTTTGAAAACCATTTTTATTTTCTTAAAGAGAGAGATAACTGTCTTTTACCAAATTGTTTTGTACTTAAATCTTTATAAACAGTAAAAAAAACAAACAAACCAAAAACCCACAGTGGCAACAAACATAATCCTAATGTCATTCTGTAGGTCTCAAACTGCCCATTGCTGAAAAGTCAATTTATTTTCTGTCACTGCTTTTACATCCTAACCCTACCTGCAGCTGCCTCATGCCTGGAAGCTGCTGGAATAGACTCTAGTCCCCTGCAACCCATCATTTGAATAAGTGGGTATACCATGGATGGGTGGATGGATGCTTTATTCCAATTCAGGCTTTGCATGTTGCTTATTAATGTACATTATTTCTGTTGTTTCAATATTAGAGGACATTTTCTGTGTATATCAGTGATGCTGCCTATGTGTTTTGCCATTTCAAATAATTTCTTAGACAAGACATTTTTGTTTGTAATCATTAGCAAATTATCAACAACCCATTGTGCTGATAGCTAGGTCACAGTTCCTGCAAGCTACAAACTATTAGGCCATGTTAAAGGTTGAGGTTGAGATATAGAATAAAAAAAAACTCATCAAATTAAACAACATAAAAAAAACAACAAAAAAAACAATAAGTGAAATATTTATTTTCAAAATATGCTAATCTGGTTAAAATAATTCACCAAAATATCTCACAACAATTAATTTCCGTTTATTTATAGCAACTAACTACCATGTTTCCACAGAGGATATAAATACCAATATCACAAGGCTGTAAAAAATCCTTTTAATGTTTATTTTTCAGGAAGTGCTTTAGAAATACAATATACACAGAATACCTTCTACCAGTAGGTCAACTTTTGTTTTAAAATCACATACAGCAGCTAACATAGCTCCTAAAGGGAATGACTTTTCTCTCCAAATTTGAACAAATTCCAATCCAAAAATGAAAGACACCACAAACCCCCTAAGATGTAGCCATAGTTTTGAAAACAGATTTCTTTTTTTTTTTAACAGAAAAACTTAATTGTCATTAAAGCCATCCAACTGTTCTGGAGGGTGATAGCTTCAGGGGAAAAGCTCAAGGTTCACGATTCAAGCTGCTTTATTTGTCTGTCTTAGCAGCAAAAACAAAAAGGCTCTTTATATTCCAGTAGCTATTTTTTTTGTCTTGCAACACACTCAAAGAAGCCTCTTACTGTGCACATTCTTTTCACTGTGTTGTGTAAAGAGTGTGAAAACTAGGTGTTAAAACATGCTTAGCATTAATCTCTGAACAATCAGCTCTATGGATTTCAGCACAGAATTGAACTTCTTAATTAGTTTATTCCTTAACTGTTCGAACGTCTGCCCTGCCATTTTATGCAACACATTTTTCTGTGACTATAATTAATTTTAATAAAACTTTGTGAAAATAAACCTGCCTAAAGCATAATAATAGGTTTGTGTATGCAATGCCAATTGTTACTGAATGAACAATTACTACAACAGATGTTTTGTCCAACTCTTAAATTTGAATCCTAATATGATATACAAAATATAATATACACTAGTTTGATCCCTACAAAATAATTTCAGATAAATAAGATATTTTCTCCACATAAATTTAATGTCTGTAGACAGTTTGAAACAATTCAAAAGCATGCGGATGAGATCCACTTCTAAGCTACTTATGCTGTAAGTAACAAAACAATTTGAGGATGTCACAGCCACAGGATTTATTGCAAGTTTTGCCAAACAAACAAACATATCTGGAAATCCATACATACCATCTCTTATATTTTGTCCTTTTGGGTTAGATGAGACCTAGATGAAGCGTTTGACATGTCACATGTAAATGTTGCATAAAAACTTGTCATTAAAAGTAAGTAAAAACCAAACCAGATATTTTCAGATATTATATTATAATGTCTATATTGGAAACACAGAGATTCTCATCATTGTTGTCCAAAGCAATACAAAAAACGACTTTCCAAACAGAAAACTGATAGCGCTTTCCACAACACACAATAGAAAGAATCATAAAGAAGATCAGGCAACAGTAAAGGAACTTCTTCAAGAGGCAGTTTGTTTTGTTTTTTACTTGCATATGGCATCAGTGTTGCATTTCAAGTCTAGTCTGTTCAGTGCCTCCACCTCATCTCACAGAATGTAAACAGTAAACAGTACTTTGTTTACCTCTGTTCCTTCAACCATCATCTGTTTTGTTTGTTTTCAGGATGAAGTCGTTGATTCTGCACCATCTCATAAATTGATTGACCAGTTTTCTGTACTCAGCTTTGCTCCATCACTGATGTACCCTACCACTGCACAGTGTTTGTAGAAATGAAATTGACTCAGAGCTGTACTAGAAGTGTAATGGAAGTATGAGCTGTATATTGTTAAGGGGGCTTACTGGAGATCTGTCCATTGTGGTGCTCCTGAGGTGCTGTACACCTACTCTGATACTCAACCTTTCAGTCTCTAAAACAGTAGCCTGTTTGTGTTTTAATAATAAAACCAGGTGCATGGGGAAATATGCACCTGAACTTTCTAAAGCTGCGCTAAAACCACCTGAAAAACCTGGTCCTCACAGTGCTGCCTGATTAGTACAAATCAGAAAGAGTTTATTTAAGCAGAAATATAATAACATCCTTAACTCCAAACCCCACAATAAACAGTTGGCAAAGGGTTCTGAAAGGTGTTCACTTGTTTATTGGGGTGAGCCAACAACAGTCTGTCAAGGACTTTTGTGATATGAAATGTAAGAGTATATGTATCAGTGTAAAGGTGCACAATGTTCATGAAAGAGTTAAAGTGTGAGAGGGCTTGGCAAGGCTATGGGGTCTATAGAATTGGAGGCTAGATGGACAAATTAAATGTTCCAACTAAATTTGTTGAAAAACATGTTTGGCTCACATCAGTCGGATCTCTCTTTAATTTGTAGACAGTCTTCTAAAGTGTCTAATGTGTGACATGCAGAATAATAAAAAAAGCAGACTAAAATGAAAACTTCCAACAATTGTCAAGTATTTTCTTCAATATAATCATTAAACACAATAATGAACAAATGATAATTGTTGAAATTAGATACTGGACTCAAACTTTTGTTTAAGCTCCAGAAAAATCTGTTTTTAAATTTTAAGATTTAAATGAAAAAAACCTTCTCCTCGACATTGGCTGCTGTTCCATTACACCTAGAACAGTGCAAAACTTAAATATCACAAATGAAATCCGGTAATGGAAACATCTACATTCAGAAAAACTCAACTATCACAATGGTTGAAGCTCAGCACTCTAAAACAAGAACAAGATGCAGAGTGTGTGTGGATAAAGGCTCACTGTGTGTTACAGGAAGTTCATTTACCATCTGACATACACTGTTCTCCCAGACCACTGTAAATGATACAGCAGTGGGATACCTTTTTGTAAAAGCAATAAACAAGCAAAGAATCTCTGGATCAGAACACAGTTGCTCACGATACAATCATTGTTGTGTTTGGCGTGTGTTCATCACGTTGACGTCATATCCTCCTGTCCCGTAGTTATGCTGTCTTGACAAAACACAGATAGTAGAGTTTTCAGACACCTGGTATCAGATATGATCAGTTTCATGGAGACTCATCCCCAGTTTCATGTAGATAAAAAGGCAGATTGCAAAAGTTCTGTTGCAGTTTGACTGTAATTCGACACAGTGTGGATGGCCCCTGAGTTTAGTTACCGCCTGTCACCAGTAACATATCATACCCAAATCAAGCACTAAACTAATACCAACAACAGTCTATCATTGATATTTTCCAACCCTCAAAGTATTTTTTCTTTCCTTCCTTTTGATATTGCTAATTTTAAACAGAATTAAGTTTGACCTATTCTGCAGACTCTTCCTTACTTGAAGATGCTTTTGCATCTGGTTTACATTTATGAAAACTGATCATATGCTCCTGTTTTTAACACTTCTGGAATGGCCTATAGCTTAAATGTGATTGATATTTTCCTTCTGTGAAGGCAACATAGCCCCGCAGTGGCTGATATGGAAATAAGTGAAAAGAAAAACACAAATGTAAATTAGTGAAAGCAGTAAGTGTAGCTTTAGATAAACCCCTGACTGGTTGCAAAGGCAAGTGCCTTCGTGCACAGACTGCTGAGCACAACTAACCCCTTGTAAACAAAGCGTCTGCTATTTAGTTTCAGTTGGCTTAATTAGAATGAATGAGGGGGCCTTGTGCAAAGAGGACAGTTTTTTTTGTTGGTGGAGGCAGTAAGAACTTGGCCATGGTGGATTGAAAGCTGGACTGAGAGATAAAGTTACTAGCGGGTGGCATAAAGCAATTGGACAATGACAAACAGAGCCGCCAGCCAAAAGCGCGACTGTAATTAATTTAGAGGAACAACATACGTGTTAATGTCAACTGAAATCAAATTATTATGATTTTTTTTTCACATTTCATCTATAGACCATAAATAGGTCAAATGTGTTTGACAGTTTTAGGAAGATAAAATATTTTTTTGTTTTTCTAATGCATTATATGTTTGTTTTTACAATATAATATTTAGAATTCGAATCTTTCTGAGACTCCTAACCGTATGCACTGCAGCTGGGGTGGACAACTCCTGCCCTTGAAAGCCACAGTCCTAAAAGTGTTTGGCATTTCTCTGCTGCAACAACCTGCAACACATCAGTTTAGCAGACTTATACAAAGGTAGACATCAATTTATGCACAGGTCTGCTGATTACCATTGATCTGAATCAGGATTATGTCTGTTGAGGACAAGATTTGCACCCCCACCCCCACCCCTCTCCTGCATTATAGCTTTGGGAAAATAAAGTATTTTTGGAATAAATTCAAAGCCAATTAAATGTAAATTCCAATATTACTCTTTTAGGTCTTTCCCTGTCAAGAGGAGTTAACAATGAAATGAAAAAGAGTTTCTGTATTCAAACACACACACACATAAAACAGACTATACAATTTCAATTTAGTCAGTCTTCATTATGCACATAAATAGAGTACATGCACCTCCCTATTTGCTATATGTGTGGGTACTGAGCTGAAGTAAAAGCAGTTAGGAGACAATTCTGTATATTGTGAGATAAACCAGAATTGTCAAGAAATTCAACCAAGCATTTTTTTCTTTTTCTTTTTCTTTTACAATAGGCATTGCATTAAGTGGTTTAATTGCATATTTACATACTTCATCTCTAGCAGTTAGTTTACACTCAGTGTTGCTGGTTTATAATCATTTTGCAATAAAATCTCCCCATATGGCACCTCTTACATACTTCTGATGAAGGTCAAATTTGTAATAGTTGTAGCAGCAACAAAATGGGTCAAAACCTTCACTTTTATCATCCATCAATTTCATGTGCATTCACATACACGACATATTGAGTGAAATTGGTCACGTCAAAGGAAAGGCGATAATGACCAACGTTTGGGACAAAAATGAACGCTGAATCCCTATCAGGTACCTGTCACTCTGAGTCTTGTCATAGAACATTAGATAATAGATGATGGACTGTTGAATGT
>JBAMIG010000020.1:8758483-8775643 GCA_037177335.1 Kiunga ballochi
TCTTGTAGATGACCTGAGCTTGCCATGTACAGTCACCTGCCCTGACCAGAGGAGATGGGAAGGTGTGTGAGGGAGATGTTTTACATATTCAGGAATTTGCATTACCTTGAAGAGTAATATACCACACTTAACGCAAATGTATGCAATTCCACTTGAGCACAGTTGAGCTTTGAAGCTCTGAAAGATGCTTCTCTGGACAAGCCTAAAGTAATTTTTTAAACTACTGTTGAAGTTAATGAAGATACAATGTAAGGTGTGTTATGTCTCAAATACCACCTGCTGTACAGCACATTCCTCTAGTGAGTGAGCTGCTCAATTCTAAAGACTGTCTGTGATAGACAGCTTCTTCACCTCCAGATCCGTTTAAATGACCCATGCACATAGCAGTAAGGGAACTGATGAGATTCTTTTTTCATGAAATGTTTTTTTAATATAGCCTACTATGGTATCATTTTACTGGTGACATGGAGAGAACTTTATAGACTCAAGTTATTATCTGTTATTTATGCCACATATTTGTCCAACACACATTATAGCCTACCTCTGTAATAGTGAGTGTGTCTTCACATGTGTGGGTGTCTTAACACATTGAGGCTGATAGCAAAGAATTTTGAGCAGTGCTATTGGCAGCCAGTGGACCAGAACAATCCCACTGCTTATCGACTCATTAAAATAATTTAATATAAGCAACTAATAAGCCCCCAGCTTGAGACGTGTTGTGATACTTTGTAGTTCTGCTTTTTACAAGATTGAGTCCATACCCACCAGCTTCTGTTGAGGATGTAAAGGAGAATAAGTAAATATCTGAAAACAGAAAATGTATTTACAAGGCCTACACTTTGTTCTAAGTACTTACTGTATCTGACTAAAAGTAATTATACTGGGGTGATATGCGGATCAATACTCCAATATCTGTTCCTCCAATCTTAACATTTATGTAAATACATTTCCAGAGTAAGTAGGAATTACTTCTTCTTCTGCCTGTCATAGACTTACAATGCAGAAGCGTTGCGATTATGGAGATAATTAAACTCCACAAACAGCAACAAAGTGCAGTTTGTGTGTGAAGACAAAAATTTTTAAACATCGGAAAATTAGGTGTGTGCGTGCATAATGTACATTAAAAATTCTGAGTGTAATCTCAGCATCTGCTCACTGAATTACGGATGGGCTAACGTGTAGATGCACTTATAAGACTACCCATGTCAATTTTGACAATGAATATCCAACAGACTCAAACAATTGTCAGACAAAAAATTAATTGAAGTCATGTTCACACCAGCCTTGTTTAGTCTAGTTAAACTGAAGTCCGGAACATTTACCCTCTTGGTCTGGTTTGTTTTGGCTTAGAATGGTGAACCTTGAAATTTAGTGCAGTCAACTGCTCTCAGGTCAGCTTGGTGGTCTCAGACTGCTATCAAGTGAACTCTAGAGTGCTTCACTTCAGGTGTGAACTCCATCGGCACATATCACTGGGAAAAAGGCACAATTTTAAGATGAAATATTAAATAGAATAGCTGAAATATTCAAAAAATACTCAGTATCTATAAACATCTACACCTGCTTGATCAACTTCAGCTTTACATCAAAATATTATTAATTTATTGTCACTGTTATTTCATACAGCTAATCAATAAGGTGTGCAGTATACTGCTATACAAATTAGGTTCCAGATTAATATAATTTAAATGGCATTATGCAAAAGTGCCACTTCCTTATATACAGAAAACGAGGTGATTGCCAGTCCTGCTGTAAGGGCTAAAAACCGGCATCTTCTAAAAGGAACTGGCTGAGAAGCCGGGACTGCTCACTTCTTTTCTCGACCCAGTGTGCAGAGGAATGGAACTATATGCGCCACAGCCAGACACGCCGAGATGGAGTGGGCCATCGGGCTGATGAAGGGCAGGTGGAGGTGCCTTGAAGCCACAGGAGGAAACCTGTTAAACACCTGCACAGGTGTGCAAGATAATGAAGGCTTGTGCTACATATACTAAATGAGTATGTGCCACAACCACCAAAAAAACAAGGATGCCCCTAACCTCAAACACATTCCGTCATATTCAGACCAAATGTTGCTGCTTTACAAATTCTGTTATGTTTACAGGTTTTTGTTTTAGTGTTAGCTCTGCCAGGACGTCTTTATTTCAACTGCACAACTTCCACAAGGCAACTATATGGAAACTTTTATTTTTCAAAATAAAAGAATCCCACTCTGACCTGACATATTTTGTAACAACATTGTAAATATATATTTGTGGTCACAGTCGCTCCACAATGTGCGTTTGAATTTCTGAGCACATGCTCAGCATCTGGTGGGAGCACAAAGTGCACATGGATGCAGTCATGTTCCTCTACACTCAGGGCAATCGAGCTACTCCAAAAAGTGCAATGTTTGGTCTCATTACATGACTGCAGAGTATGTGGAAACCCAATAACCATGACCATCTGGCAACACGTGACTTCGGACAGCACATCTGAAAAATAGAATTGGGGACCTTAGCTCTGACATAACATACACTGGAATGATTCAAATAGAGTACAGTTTTGTGAGAAGTTTTGTTATTGCTGATATTGTGTGATTCCTTCTTGTCATTTAAAAACCATCCTGAGTTCGCCCAAAAGCTCCAAAATGGCAGTGCTGGATAAGCAATATGTTTTGATGTTTCCTTGTTCATCCCAAAAATGATAACAAGTGAAAAAAGTATTATCTGCATTGTCTACTCACGTCTCCTTCTTGTGACAATTACAGAAACCATGTGTGCTTAATTTTTCACACAAATAGTTTGTACCTCCTTTTGAAAGTGTAGAAGTATAGGCACAGCTCCATATTGCACATTACTGAAAGTAGACATGGTGTTTTGAACTATTAAAAGATGCAACCATCAGTGTACACTATTGGTACACCAGTTTGCCCTTTTTCTTTTAATACAATGACTTTCCACATATTTTTGTACACACAAACCATTAGGAGAGCCGGCCTTTGGTGTGGTAGTTTAGACTTGCCTTTGCCTTGATATGTTAGTTCATACAGTAAATATTTATTTCAAGTTTACCCCCCACAAAAATAGCTGTTTTGGTCCTTCAAGGTCCTGTGCAATATGTTAGTTGTTCCTAGGATAGTGCTTTTCTGGAATGAGATGTTTGATGTTTCCTCTGGCACCTGTTGGAACCTCTTCTCCAGTGTGGGGGGCCATACATCAATCATGCTACCTTTCCTTTGCTGCTCATCAATGATAACAATGACTACTTGGTTTGCTTGTACTATTTTTTTCACTGTATCTGAACATTCCACATTATTTTAGCTCTCTTATTTTCCACCACCATGCGACCAAGAGGTTTCCTGTCCATCTTGTGCAGAGCTGTTTTTGTACACTATACAATTCTACATGGTTCCATCTTTCCATGTTTTCTTTTCTTGGCAGTATCTCACAACCTGCTGTTAGGAATGTATTAGTGGCCAATTTGCACACCTTGAATAGGGGATGCTGCCTGCTGTGGTAGATCTGGACCACTATTGCTCTGGGTTTCAAGACTTGCTCATGTGCTGCCATGATTAGCACCTCTGTGCTGTCCTTTAGTCCAGCCCTCTCTAGCTGTTGATAGGACTTGTTGTGTATAGCTTCTGGACTCTTTATTTGGGCTGGAACCCTCCATGCATGACAAGTAGCTTTGCGTTCTGTATGTGGTCTTAACTTCCTCCTCTGACCAGCTTAATAACAATACTTCTACAAAAAAATCTACAGTTAAATTTTCTTCCCACTAGGCAAAGTTATTGAAACCAGTTATCCATTAGCAGACCATTAGTATTTTGTTTGAAAAATATATGGTTGTGTCTTGCCTCATTTAGGTGAGGAAGAAGAGGTGGAAAGAAGCGAAAGAGAAAAGGCATTCAAATACTCAGTGCAAGGTAGGGTGAAAAAAAAGGAAGCCTGAGAGAAACAGAAATTAGCTTTCCATCTTGTGACACAACTCAAAGAGGAAGAAATGGAGTAGCCAAGCTTAGGGAGACAAACACCTCAAAGATGCAAAGTGGGAGTTAAAAAGATGTGGAAAATTGCTGGAGGGATCAAGAGACAGACATATGGGAAGCTGGGCTGCAAAGAAGTGAGGGTATACAGGGCAGAGTGATAGAGGCAAAAACACATCAAGGTAACTGCAGAAGGAAGGGAGGGCTGCTAACATCTGCATATTAAGAATGACTCATAAGAGACTTGTAATTAAACCTACATTAAGTAATATTACCATTAAGTAAATGTCTGTATTATTAAACTGTCTTTATACTGTGGAAAGGTTGCCTGTAGGCAATTGCTAACCCTAATGAGAATCAACCCCTAGCCACTACGTGTTTGGGTTTTATGGTCTTTATTCAGGCCGTTCAGTTGTTCCCTATTGGCTCATACCAACTCTATATAGGCACCATTTTCAACAAACAAGCTCAGACACACCATGTGTCAGCTACCTGCCAAGTGTGAAATAGCAAAGACAAAGAAAGCAGAACACCCAGAGATTTTTCCTCATGAGTTGGTGGTCCAAACAGTTTGCAAAAATACTTACCCAAAACACATTACCACAATAGGATTTCCATGATATACTTTGGACTCAGAAGGTTGAAAAACATAACAAAAGTCATTCTCACACAAGCTAAATCCATATTGCTGTTGCACTGTTATTATTATTATTTTCTTATAAAAAAATTTACATTCTCAGCAAATTAACATGTCAAAATTTCCAATCATCCATTCATTACCATGGCAACTGACAAAATAATTATAATAAAAACTTTTAAGTTTTGTCCTGACCAAATGTAAGACCCTACAAGTATTTGTAGTATTAAGTATAAAGTCTAATTATTCTTCTTGTGTAGCAATGGGCATCTCCAATGGCCCTTGAAAGCACTTATGACAGAAGTAAAGACAGATGCACCCTGTGACTCAAGTTACCGTGGAGCTGTGTTGCCCCGAGCAACAATGTCTGCTGTCCCTCTCTTTACTCTGAGAGGAATCCATGACAAACAAGCATGTCCAACAGCATGGCTAGGACTGGCAAGCTGCCCCACTTTCAAGTAGTGAAGCTCAAAAAGTAGAAAAAAAAGAGCAAAAAGTTGGTAATAATGCAAATAAAGACAGCAACAGACTCAAATTAGAAGTGAATGGTTGAAAACAAACAAAAAATGGTCTCATTCTCAGTGAGGCTACAACTTGCAAAACAATGGATTGGAATTTAATGTGGTGGTCATACACACTTAATCTGATGCTGCATTGACATTAGCCACCTAAGAGTCTGAGCACAATTAGAACTACTGGTTTTGGAGCACTGATTTTCTGATAGATGTCTACTTAGAGGCCTTTATACCTCCTGAATAAGAAACTCAGGGCAGTGTCTGGGGATGTAACATCAATGCAGCTCACGTAACATTCTGAAAATAGAGGGGTGACTGGTGGTGGTGGCTGGGGGAGGGGGTGCTATTTGGATTTAATCCACTGATGCACTGAGTGCACATAAGCAGTAGCTGCAAAAATGAAGGCATATCTAAAGAGTCCAGACAGTACAAATGTAGGTAGACAAAACCTTAATAAAAAATTCTTATATGTAGATGTTTGAATACTAAATAGAAACAAACATTAACTGGAAACAGTTTTTATATGTAGAGTTAGAGATTTGGAGGAGCTCTCTGAATAATATCAGGTATTTTTAAGTTTTGAAGGGCAAGCGCAAAATGAAGTAGAGGTGCATGTGCAGTTGGACTGGTGTCCAAAATTTAACAAATGAGTTTATTTTAATCAAATTTCTGTTAAATTAAGGGAGACAGCATGAGATTCAACTTATATATAAAAAAAAAGAAAGTATAACACACCTGAGATGCTCAGAAAGTGATCAGCATGTCAAAGCCAAGAATTATGTCATTTATATAAAAATATTCTTCATTGTAATCATATAAAATATATAATATATCATTTGTTTCAACTAGTGTAGTATTTGCATTCAGCATATGTTATATTAATAAAGTATCACAGTGTTTTTGTTAACTGGTTTTACATAATTGATACATAGTTATGTGTTTAGGAAAGTAATGTGTTTTTTACATTTATTTGCAGTATTATTATTAATATTGTTAACAAACAAACAAAAAACAAGGAAAAGACAACATGAGAGACCCAATAAAATGCTTACAATTTATTGCTTATTTATTATTTATCATTTTCTCAAATAGCTTCTGTTGTAAATTCTGAAAATACTATGATATTGTAACAAGATGTTTTGTCCTCACTGGCCTCCTGCACATCCCCAAATGTCTTTAAAACAGAAATCCATCCATTTGAATCCAGTCCTTCTTTACTAGTTTCTGTTAATTCACATATGTTACTAAAATATTAAAGTTCCAAATGTGCATGTCTATTTATCAGCTGTCGTGGGAAAGTATTTTATATTTTTTGCTTTAAAATTTGAGGGAGACTTTATTCCTTTTTTTTTCTTGCTCAAACTGACATCGCTGGTGAACTCCTCCTTGAGGGATTTAACTGACAGTTTAATGGGTTGTGTGGCTGGAAAAGAGCTACATTATTCAACTAAACATACCTCCTCCAAAAAAAAAGATTCCATTATAGAAACAGGTTATAATGTCATGATTTGGACACTTCTTGTGGTTTGGTTTCCTGTTCTCGTTTAGCTTTGTGTTCAGTTCATTGATTGTCACCTGTATTGATTTGATTGTGTTCACCTGGTTCTTGTTTAGTTCAGTCTTATTTAAGTCCTTGGTTTCTGTTTGGGTTGTGGGTTCATTAGCTATATTTAGTAGTTCCACGGTTCACAGTTTTAGTGGTCCATGATATGGCAAATTTTTGTTTAATAAATCATCAACTGGATTAGTTCTACCTCCAGTGCCTTACTGCCTGCACTTGGTCCCTTACCCAAAATCCGAGCCATCAATTGTGACACACAACATTTTTTAGACCGCTTTTAGCTTTGGTTATGACTGCATCCACTGTGGCATTGTTTTGATAAGCTTCTGTAATGCTACACATGCTTATTTTCTAGTACTGCAAATAGGTTAATAAGTTATATCCAATGGGAAGGGTCCAACCACTGCACAAGCCTTCTCCAGTACATCCAATGCAAGTTATTAATGGGATTCAAGTCTGAACTCTTAAGTGGCCAACCATATGTGAAAATGATCTCATTCATCGTCCTCAAGGAAGAAGAAAACTGATAAAATATCAGAATATCAATCTTTATATTCTAATACTTGGTTAACTTCATTCTTTGGACATATAATGTTGCTGTGCCTTTCCAACTGCAATAAAAACCAAGCTGTAGCTTGGATCCCCACTGACTTGTGCAACAAGCAAGAGGCATGATGGTGTGACAAACATTCGATGTGGGACATTCTGTTTGTTTTTTCTTACTACATGGGGTAACAAGATGAAATCCAGCTTGTGCTGACTTTTTATTGCTGGTTTGTATATCTATAAATGTAATGCGGTTTATAGCGTAGTACTCCATAAATCCAGTAGGCAGCAGAAGGACACTTGGCAACCAGTTTTTTTTATCGTTATTATCTTGTTTTTCACTCCATGATGATAATTCTACACAGCATCAGCAGTGGTTCTGTGTACTTATTTATTCTTTCTTATCAGTACCTGCTGTATGTTTGTGTGCTCGTGTCCTGCAACGATGCCTCATCACTTCACCTGGTTCTCTTCTTACCCTGGTGCACCCATCACTCAGCAATAGAGTAAATCTGTACTACATAACCATCTTCTAATTCTTCAGCATTTCAGTTTTCATGTTCAATAAACATCTGCAGCTCTTCCAAAATGCTGCAACAAGTGGTTTAACTTGGACTAAGAGATCTGAACCCATCCCACCAGTTTTAACATCTTAACACAGGCTTCTGGTCAGTCAACAATATATATTTTTAAACCCTGCTGATTCTTTACGAAACCCAGAAACGTTTAGGCTCAGAATGGAATGCAAAATGCAAACCTTGCAAAGCACTTAGATTCGAAGCTTTATGTCAACTAGTCCAGATTAGAGTCCAGACTTAAGTTGGAGAAGCAGCATTTTGCTTTCATGCTGTAAACAAGTGGAACAAACTTTCAGTGGAGATTAAACCTTTACCAAATGTAGACACTTTAAAATTGAAAATAGTTTTCATGTGCCCCTGCATGAAATCTGCACATTATCTTTATGACCTAACTTGCTTTTAATAAAAACAAGCTAAATACTCAGCTGTTCAAGGTTAATTTCTGCACTTGGTTTAACTATTCTATTTAACATAGAGAGATCTATCCAGCTCTTTACCACAACTCAGCATTGATGATATTGGGAAATAAATGGGGATATATTTAAAAAATAAAATAAAAAAATATGATGACTCTAGCTCCACAGGATAACACGTGTGTCCCTGTTGTTTGACTTCTTCATTGTGTTGTTCTTATTCTTTGATGTACGTTGCTTTGGAGAAAAGCGTCTGCTAAATGACTGTAGAATAGAATAGAATTTCAAATAATTTATTACTTTTCAAATGCTTTTTTGTAAAGCATCTGCTTGTGATGTTTAATTTGAACAGTCCTGGAAAGGTGCTATACTAATAAACTTGTGTTGTCTTGCTTCTCTTGCAATGTAAACTAGTTTTAGTTATTGTTTCTTCTGGTTAGACTTGCTGATTAGTGGTTTTCTTATTGATACACAGCGGTTCAATCCCAATCTGATGAGTTCTGTTGTGTTTTTTCATTTGGATGGCCACCAAGAGTGAATGCTATTGGACTAAATGCACTACAATTAGGAGAGAGTTGTAATGATGACAAGAAAAAGAAGAACCAAAAAACAAAGCACTGAGAAGCTCCTGGTAAGTCCTTTTTTCCTATATGTTCTACCAAAACAGCACAGGTTTCTTTTTCATTGTTTGTGGAAATTCTTACTTTCACAATTAAAGACAATTTGTTTCACTGCTTTTTTTTTATATCTGATTTTACCAAACACTCAGGTACTCATTGATCACAATCCGTCGGATATTTTTCTGTTCACATTTATTTCTGAAAAATTACATATCCTCACTATATTTTCTGGTTTAACCCCTTAATGCCTGAATTAAGAGTAACTGGGCAGAGACATCTCATTTTTTAAATCTAAGAACTTTATTTGACCCTTTAACTAAATCTGTAAAGATTAGAGTATTTTTTTTTTTTCCATATATTTACTATTTATTACCATGGAACAAGTAAAAATTATTTCAGTGTAATCTCCTGCTGTCTGGTGGTCACCAGGGTCCAGGAGACCAGTATCATGTGGTAAACAGCAGCATTGTGAGTGAAGTTTCTGCCATAAAGTGATGCAACATGTCTCAGAAACAATATGTATCAAATACGAGACATCCGTCCATAAGGGTTTAACAATGTATAGGATATTTTTTACTCAGTTTTAGTAGTTTTTGCAATCATCGAAAAAGTTTTTTCTGCTTGCTGTCTGACAATAATTTGACCCTTAGACTGACAGCTTAAGTCTGACGTAAGTTCTGTGTCCTTGGATACTCTTTGTTAAATAGTAAAAAAAAAAAAAAAAACCCTGAATCTGTTGGGACTAAACACCTAAGCTTTTGCTAGTTGAATCACCAATCTAAAAAATATTACTTTAGAAAAGTTGTAGGCTACTGTACAATTTTGCTTAGTTAAATCCAGGTTAAGATATGCTTCTTTAAGCCAGGTTGTTTATGTATTATGTCTCCCGGATTTTACAGCTTTGTGACAGAAATTGGATGACAGAAGCTAATAAAACATCATTTTGGTTTCAGGGGGAATGGACCAAGTAGTAAAAAAAAAAAGAAAAACCTAAAACAATTGAGATTAACAAGAATACCCTTATAATCAGACAATGACCTATAAATGTGCTTTTTTATGCAACCTTCTTTATTGCTTAATAGAGACCTTTCCTCCAAAAAAGAAGAATGGCAAGATCTTTTTTAAATGTAAATAGATAGTAAAATGTCAAGCATTTATAAAAATACATTAATTAAACAACATTTAACATTTAGATTTTAATGTCCTGCATTCTGAGCCTTCTGAGCTGCAGATTTCTGAGTCTGTGTGGGCTGGCTTTTCAGTGTGGTGTGGTGAAAAAATGCAACAAATGAAACCTGTGAAGAAGGAATTGTGGAACTTGTTAACAAAAACCTCTTGTGGCAAAAATATTTTTCCATCAACCAAATGTCCAAATGTCGTTGAAACAGTCATGTCAACCATTTACAATACATTCAGTTTTTATGTAAAGACACAGATTTACATCACCCAAATTTAGAAATTATGCATCCTGCAGAACTGCCTGGTCCAGTGTGGAACATTCATTCACTCATTCATTTTCTATACCGCTTACCCCAATACTCTAAAAGTCACAGAAGGCTCCTGCCCATTAGCAGGTGAGAAGCAGGGTACACAGGTTGCCAGTCTTTCACAAGACCAACACATAGACAAACAAGCCTGCATGTCTGGAATTTTTTTTCTGTACAAAACAATAGTTTCCTTTTACTTCTATCCGAACTAACCAACCTATGTCATCAATTTAGCAATTTCTCCAAGTGGCATTTGGCAGTCTTAGTTGTCCAACCCATATTGGCAATATAATTGGCTCTACAGGCTGAGCATATTGGCTCCTAAATGCTTTCTCTGGCTGCAAAGATATGTGATGAAATGGAATAAGCAACAGTGTTGGTTCCAACCTTACTTCACAAACATCTACTTTGTTGTGTCAGGGTCAATATATTCTAATTACAAAAGACTATTGGCTAAGCTAAAATAATTTATTGTTGTGGAAGGTGTTGCTTTTTGTCTAAAGCCATAGCTTTCGGTGACATTTGTTTTAAAAATGAGAAACATTAATGTGAAACAGTGAGTTTGTGGTCAGTCCCATTATCTGATAAGAAATAGAAATTTTTGTAATGGTCAATCCGTTATACTGTTGCGCAAAGATAAAGGGTTATATATTGTGACAAAGCAGGGCTTTATGTGGATATTTACGTTACAGAGCGACCTCCACAGCAAATTAGTAATTCAAAGAACCATGTCATGAACTGTCACTTTTTCAAAGAGCTGCCAGATGGTGAGTATACGAGCTGATGGCCAGGGAGTGTGTTCCTTTATACTAAAATGACTCAAGGACACAGCATGAGCAAGTTTTTATTGAGATAACATAGATTGCTACTCCTTAAAATAAATTAGAAAATGATGATTCTGTAAAAATGCTTGAATAACATAATTATAATGACAGCAGAGCAGGACATAAAGGAGAAGGCCATGGTTCTGACCACCATGGTTCACCACTAATAGAGGTTTGCAATCACAAAAAGGTCATTCCATTGTGTCCTGGTGAGGCAGGGACTCTTTGAAGGGAGCAATTACAGCATTCACTGCTGCCAGGGCCCTGACTTATTTCTCTTTAGAGAGTGCACTGTACACATAGTCCATTTTGCTTTTGTCCTATTTACCATCATTCTGTCTTCACATGCTGTTCTGAGCTCTTGTTACAACTGCTGTGGCTTCCAATATAAAGACCTAATTACAGTAATGGCAAGGGATAAACAGATAAACAAGCAAGCAGATGAACTGCAGGCCATGAAGGCAGTTTGATAATATGTAAACCTCCCACGCTGGTTACATAAAATCCATTCCAACCTGCCAGTTAGCTTGCCAGAAAGACCAGCAAAGGCTATACCAAAGCAGATGACACATAAGCATTAATGTAGTACACTGCTGCATATTTTATTTATCCAGTTATTTATTTTATTTGAGTAGAATTGTAACATAAAAAAACAACACTGGTGTGTATGTAGGTGTGAATATATTCAAAGCATGTGCAGACATAGGAACTCGGGGCAGGATAACAAAATAGGGAATGGGTGACTAATGAGAAGAAGTTTTACCTCTGTTGCCTTGACTCTCTGGGAGCTGAGCTTAATCGTGACTGTTCTTTGTGTCCATCATTTAACCATGGGACCCTGTCTTCACAATGAGGGGTTTGGTGCAGGTGCTGAAGAAAGATGGGGGAGATCTAGGAATCTGTTGTTGTCCTTGATACCGCACAGTCCAGGATTATTGATCCAAGGAAAACCACTCAATCATGACTGTGTGGCTTCTGCAGAGCCAGCACAAATCCCTTGTTTGAAAAAGTAGAACCCCAAGCAGCCTTTCGGTTTTTCAATCAAAGACAGAGACCAAATCACACATAAAATGTGACAAGACAGAAGTTAATTTCCACTTTTGCACAAGCTGAGAACCTTTTAGTTTATCGAGCCTATAAGATGAAGAAAGACTTCATTAGGTATATGTTTAGTACGAATGAGATGGAGGAGAAATTGAAGCGCTTAGCTGACTGGATTATTCAGATTATCTATTTTCTCTACTAACAAGTGACATGTCAAAATGTTTTACAGGTCCACAATGTAAGATAGTTTTACACTGCAAAACAGCTATGGATATTTGACACATGTCCAAGAACTTTTTTGGGGGGTACAATTCAGTTATTTTATCTTTTTTTTTTATTATTGTAAAGCTGCTTCAGTTTTTTTCTGGATCAACATTGCTATTACAAAACAATAAAATGGAGATATAAAAATCTTTAATTGTGAAAACTAATTCTGTTACAGCTCACTACATTCCTAACTGTATTTACTAACAAACTGCAATGCAATTTACTTATACATACTCACACACTGTCCATATCTGGGACTAATCCATCTTGAAACCTCCCAATAATCTGAGCTCTCTTCAATAATTAAAATGAATCCTCCATTCAATGATGCCTCTCCTTTTCTTTTTTCCATGTTTTCTCTTAAAATCTCCTGTTGACTTTTTTGATAAATGATCTATTGTTTGTATTAAAAATTGCCAGTGTATTGACATCAATTGGCTGGGGTGAGGCATATAGCGCAAAGTGAAATGCTACTGTAAAAAAAACTGCATCTCACAAAAAAAAAAAAAGTTAAGTGGAGTTTTTCAGTTCTGAAATGCTGCTGGGCAAGGATAGCTCCAGGGATGTTAATGATATATGTTATTGCCCTATCATCTTGAGTAAGAATTATATTTTAAAAGGTCAGAAAGTTACTTAGTGTGACTTAAAACAGTTACACTCCATCATCTGCACTTGTCAGAAGCAGATTCTCCAAATGTGGTTTGTTTCTTTACAGAAGGAACACAATTCTTACATTTTATAATTAAAGTATACATTTTAAAATATTCTTTTTTTTTAATTGTGCCTTAATTTTTTTTAATGATTTTTTAAAGCTATTTAGAGTCTATAAGGTGATTATAGTTAACAATTAAATTTAAGAAGGAGCATGCCACAAAAATCAAAAACATCTTGGTGCATATCTTCTGGCAAATGTGGAAGTCACATCCTTCACCACTTAAAACATTTCTTTTGGGATCTTTTAACTGTAAGAGTGCTTTATTTTTAATTTCTATTATCCCTCACTGCTGAGTGAACTTCAGTCCTTTTCATGGGAATTTGGCAAGATGTTTTCCAATGCTAATAAGGAGCCCCTGGCATGTGTTTTGCTTATGAGGTCATGAGATTCATCCTTCTGAAAACTCAGGATTGAATTAAGTCACAAAAAGATAGCAAAGAGAAAATGTTGAGGGCGGAAGTTAAAGTTTGAAAGAAAGAATACATTTGATGCTGTATGGTAACGAGAGAAAGTTAATGAAGTGAAACAATATGTTGCAGTAAAGCAAAAAGAAATATTCTGACCAAGAAAAAGTACAATTTAATATTATTGGGGAACATCGCTAGTGCAAATTAAACAACTGAACTGGAACCTCTGCAGATAATCAGAGTGTACATGAGAGATGCAAGGGACATGGCCTGACCTGTTTAGGCTGACAGATAATATTTTCTGACCCAGCACAAATAATTGACTTTGGTAGAGTAATTTTTCTTTAAATAAACTCAGTTACAATACTGTCGACTTATAAAAAAAAAATACTATGGTTGCCATGCTGTTCTTTTTCCAAAAGACATCCCTTGTATGACCTATGTCTGTAGGTGACTACAAGATCCAGTTACATAGAATAACAGAACAGGATCATTCACCAAAAGCCAAATCAATATCAAAGAAAGTGAGTGCAGTCATATTTGCAAAAATGCAAGTGCAAGGTGAAATTTTATTATTGCTGTTGGTCTGTACTAATTTATTTTCAATATTAAACAACAGAATGAAGTTGTGCAATGCAAAGTTATATACTGTACATGTAATATAATAAAATATACTTGCTTATGTTAAAGCGCTGATGTGATGTGAATCACACAGAATAATTAAATTGCAGTCAAGCTGTAAGGCTTATAATTGATAAGAATGTGTGTAAGGATTTTATTGTAACACAATAGACGCCAGTCATCAGTATGCTGACTGTAAGGCAAAGTGAGATCTGTTGTAAGTCTGGTGAGGACTCAGGATATCAATTTCTCTAATTTTCAATTATTTGGAAAAATGACTGCCTATCTTGGTGATTTGGTATTTAATAGGGAAATTAAGAGCCTTTGGGGTCAATAAAATCCTCTTATGACTCTTTATCGTTTATTCGTTTTGGGGAATGAGCTCTCCTCATGCATCTGCTGGTTTCTGTTCGTCACCCTACCAGAGAAAGACACATCACAAAAGTCTTGTCAAAAATCATCGAGCATCCCGTGAGAGCTGTCTTGTGTAAGTAACAAACTGCCTTTACTGTTCACAGGATCTTCCAAGACCCCTCACACATCCTATGTGGTGTGTTTGAGTAGCTCCCTTCTGGGCAATGTCACCTTTATCCCCATGACTGTCAAACTCTTAGCCCTGCATGCTCCAGCATCATACTAAAGGTTTGTTCTCAAACAGACCATCTTCATCTTTAGACATCTTCCTCTGACAGTACATAGTACTTGTCTTGCACAGTGTACTTGTCAGTTACAATCATTTTAATATACTTCTCATCTATAACTATGTATTATTTTCTTTTGAAATTTGTGTAGTTTTTGTTTTGCTGCTCTCTTTGCCTTTAAAATGGCCTTTTAGGTATAACAAAAGTTAAATGACTTTAAATTATTTAAACTGAATTTAATTCTAATGTTTAATAATAAATTGACTTGTTTTTATCCGGCACTTTTCTGGTCATGTTAATCCCTCAAAGGGCTTTACATTACATAGCTCATTCACTCATTGACACCAATTTGTACCTCGATAGTCACATCGGGAGGGAAAGGTCAATCTCCCAACCTTCTGGTTGAAAGATGACTTCTCTTCCTCCTGAATCGGAAGTCTTCACATCACTGATTAAAAAAAACCTAAAAAAGGAATTTAGAAAAGTGATTAGTGCCAAGCATGTGAGTTATGAAGATGCATTACCTACTGTCTCAATTTAAAACTCTGTGTGGGATGGCTCAGGGATTTCTTAAGTCGTTACTGACAATCAGAGTCCTGAGGCTGAGAAACCTGCACTGTTTTGTTTGGGACAGTTTGGGAAGTTTGCATTGTTGTTGATTTCATGCAATGCATCATATGCTTTAAAAAGAAAATAATCACTCCAGCCATTTTGACCACACAGGGTGGCTGATTTAACAAAAGAAAGCTTATAGACTTGGAAAGAAAGAAGGAAAGAGAGAAAGAGAGAGAGAGAAAGAAAGAAACTTGACTGGAATAGTACACCGTACAAGTAAAATGCTAATTTTTCTGCAGTGTATCTTTAAGTCAAATATAATAATAGACTTTAGTACTGAGTGTGAACTGCATTGGAGCTTGAATATTGAAATATTGTAAAAAAAAAAACAAAAAAGGTCTTTTGTTAAACAAAGTCAGAAGAGAGCTGAATTGAATATTTACATGTACGAGAGCTAATAAATAAAACAATGTGTTAAAATTCTACATCTCATTGTTTGACAGTACTTGCACAGTGTACTTGTCTGCTGTAATCATTTTAATATACTTCTCATTTATAACTATATTTGTTACATCACATTGTTTGAAAAAAGCCACCTTTAAATTATCCCAACTCACAATTTCAGGCATTTGCTGTCAAAGCTATAAATAATATTCAAATGTTTTGATTCTGGCTGAACAGATTATTTCATTGCCATACTTTATTTCCTTTCATTTCTTTTTTATTGCCAGACACAATAGAACACACAATCTGCGATAACCACAATTGTCACTTTCATCGCTTGCACATAAGCCTTTGTCCGACCCCAAGGACAAGTGCACTCAATAACTGCCCCTGTCCAGATGCAGTAAGCCTGTTCCACAATCCCTTAAACCCCTGAACTCTGACATGCTTCAATGATGTACATGAAGTATCCTCCTTTGGGAGATTAAATTGAAACTCTTTTCCTCTCTAAACTTCTGATTAGTTGATGTTTTTTCCTTTTCTGACCTCTGCTAATCTGAATTGTTGTGCATTATCCTTAAGTGTGATGAGTGGCAATATCACAGTATGCCAGTGAAATGTGAAAATGCAAGATCGAATGAAGAATCCACGCCAAAAATGATGAATGCAACACCCTTGCATACATTTCTGAAGCAGCTGCTCTCACTGATGAGGTTTTTCTGCTACCATTCTTTGTCACATTAAAAACTAATCAGAAAACAGAAAATGCAATTATTTCCATCACTGTGCACAACGTTATAGAGCCCAGTTGCTGCTTATTTAATTTCAGCCATTGCTTTTATTTATGTCTGAATGCAAAATAACTGTGTTAATTTAATTACTTCTGCAAAGGGATTACTGGTCAAACTGTAATATCTGATAAGGTGTTTAACAGATATAATATTTCCATTTCTCCCAGAATGTAAAATATATTTTATACAACGAATGTCTCAATATTCTTTATGATGTGAGAACAGAAAAGAAATACCCCTGAGTCTGTGTATTTTGAGTGTTTTTGTATATATTTGGAACTTTTGAACCCACTCAAGTCAGATCGTGCTTCACTGGAGTGAGTAGCGTAGTCACAAACTGTGTTGTGCACTTGTTCCATTTTACAGAGTATGAACTCCACAGCTAATCTGCCATCAACACTGACTGCATGACCCTGTGCAGTATTTCACTCATCCAGGTCATGGTAATCTTGAATCAGTTGACCTGCCAGATGCCATGTTCAAGAATAACAGCATAGGAAGTCCCTTATGTGAAGTAAGCATTTATA
>JBAMIG010000020.1:8804750-8815446 GCA_037177335.1 Kiunga ballochi
TAATGAATGTTTACAAAAGGATGAGAGAATGACTTAAGGCCTGTGGAGGAAGGGTTAAGACTCGCCAACCATCACCAATGAGAGGAATCTGGGTTTGTCAGCAGGAGTTCTTTCAGAACCGATGATCCTGTTGAGGCTATGACCTGTGGACTGGACTGGGTTCGGATCCGTGGTGTGGACACTCAAAATGGTGGGTTATCCGTTCTGGCGCTGACACCCAGAAACGGTTTCTGGTTAAGAAAGAAAGTCCTTGTGGTCAGATAAACTCCACAGTGTTTGCTTAGGTTAGGGCTCCTCTGATGTGGAGCCTTTATCCTGGAGGTGTAAATTCCACAAGCAAATGGTGTAGCTCAATGTGGGATCTTTGGGGTCGAGTTTGCTACATTACCCTGTTGGAAATTTTTCACTTTTTGCAAGCCTTTTGCCGACTTTATTCATAAAAGTTTCACTTAATGTTTTGTAAAAAAAAAAAAAACAGTCAATAAAGCACATTTCTTACATTCCTGATATGGTTTTTATCAAACCAAAAGCAGTTTAGAAACAACACATTTTGTCTGCACCAGTGTAGAATTAGTGGTAAGGCAAGTAAAATAACATTTCTAGAAGAGCAAATATTCAGGTTACTGATTTGTACAGTTAGAATTCCTCAAGTCAAATTCCATAATTGTGTTTTTTCTGGTTGTTTTCATGAAAACCACATGTGAATTGAAAAAGGAGCTTATATTTTTCAAACCATGAACCATTCCACGGTGAAAATCCTCCAGGTTCCAGCCTAGTGCCGTGGCTTATCTTGATGTGATGATTGTAAGTCTGCACAGGCTTTTTAAAAAAAATTATTTAGAAAAGCAAACTGATTCTCTGTGCCATATCCTGCTTATCTTAGCAGCTCTGTGTAGCCTGACACTGCTAAAACAAAAAGAGGAGTGCTTCTTCTTTGAGTGAAACAGAAAGGAAAACTTCTTTGACATTTACCTTCCTTGCTGCCCCAAATTGGTCTTAGTACCATTTCTTTCAGAGAACTGTTCTCCCCACAATATATGAAGATATGATACAGTCAGCATGATAAATACACTGTCATTCAGCAGGGTCTTTGTACATTCAGTTACATATTTCAGTTGAACCTCTAGCTCTTGCATGTTTAATTGATTGATCTTGGGCATAGTGCTACCCAGTGGTCACTGATGTCTGGTTAGATTTGATTTGTCCAAATTGTGTTTCTAATATATGCTTCTTTTCAATAATGCTTTTTCTTGCTTCACTTTTGTGTCGTACTAGTACTGGAAACTATTAAGGTTATGTACTGTTTGAGGTGGAAGCAGCCTATGAAACTTTGTTTCTGTTTTGTTCTTGTGTATTTTTTCCTCTGAAGGCTCCTACGTTGGTCAATTGACCTAGCCATATCACTAATGTTTAGGGTTGGTTGAGATCTGTTATTGCTAAAGAAAGCTAATTCAGAACAATGCTATTGTCCTTAAATGGAGGATAAACCGGACCATATTTTAAGAAGTAAAAGTAACGTTATCAACTTTCAAAGCAACACAACAATTCAATCTATAAAATTGTTGTTGAACATGTTTTTCTTACGACATTGCATTGTTATCAGTAAATGCAGGTGGAGTGGCCCATGACCATGCAAGCATCCTCAATGTGACAACCCCATTCTTTCACATTTGTCAGTCTTCTTTTCTTATTTTAGTCCCAAACTTATACATAGATTGACTTTCCGTGAGATGATTTACATTTATTGTAACCCTTGTGTAAAATAGGGTGGCAAGAATAAGCAGAAAAAAAACTAAACTATATCCACTATGTGCTTTATACAGCGTATTTGAAAAAAAAAATCCTTTAAAATGTAACATTTTAATATATTCATGGCAGTCAAAAACATTTCAAGCAGTGGTTACATTACAGGGTATCTATTTAATAATGTGCTTCATGTAAATACAGTTTACACTAAGCGGTGTTACTCGTGCAACAATATTAATTGGAGTGCAATTTCAGCTGAATCTCTCCTGTGACACTATAACTGTTGCCTTGGTTTCCGTCCACTGCTGGATGGTGCTTATGTTCCTGGATTTAAAGCAACATTACTAAACTCAGGCAGATTTCCATTCAAACATCTCTAAGTTGGTCTCTTTTCTGTTCCCTATCTAGCCTGCAAATTCCTGTCAGTGTAGCGTGGGTGTGCATGCAGGACTCAAATGCTGGACCAGGCAGGGGGATGGAATAGACCACTACAGCAATTTATAAAAGCATCAGCAACCAAAAGAATAAACAGAGAAACATGTCGGACTGAGTGGGAGAATCAGGGAGGAAAAAAACTAAGCATTGATGTTGAGCTGGCAGAGAGCAAAAGAAAGCATGGGTAATTTCAACACTAAGGAGGAAAACTGAACTATTAAAGAGCAGGTGGAGCAATCAGCCAAGTAAGACGAGGTGTGTACTTAAAAGGACAAAAAGAGAACAGAGAGGAAATGTGGCAGGAAGCAAAAACTCCAAATTTAAAAGAATGAGAATAAAGAACAGAAATAAAACAGTGAAAATGTTTTAAAAGCATGGAAAAACCCATCTAATAGGCTGTTAAACAAACTGGAAACACGTCAGATCCTTTCTGTGACGGGGCATTACTATGAAAGCAGTCTGCAGACTTATTGGGCTCTGACAATTCAGTGAAGACAAGAATGGAGTTGCATTTTCTCTTCCTGTAATGTCCCAACATGCTTTAAATGCCAATATGATGGACATGCTAGTAGTAATTTAGGAAACTAGCTGTTGCATCACCCTCTTAACACACACAAGCGGTAGGAGGTGCACTTGCCCTCTGAAATAATGGTGTGTCATCAAACTTATTAAAAACAACACATGGTTTTGAGGTGCCCTGCAATGGACTGGCAACCTGTCCGAGGTATAACCTGCATCTCGCCCGTAATGCTGCTGGGATAGGGTCCAGCAACCCGCAACTGTGAATTGGATAAGTGGTTAGGAAAATGGATGGATGGATGGATGGATGGAGGGATGGAGGGATTTAAGGTTAGACAGTTATTTAGTGTTGCTTCAACAATCAATAATGTCTCAGTTGACCCTAGCTGTTTTGGTGCCCATGGAGAGATTTTGGTATTGTATAGTTTTTCCTTGCATACATCATCCCAAACACTAATGAACAACACTCATGTAAAAGACCTTTAATAATTGAACACAGACATTTCCTCTCTCTCTCTCTCTCTCTCTCTCTCACACACACACACAGAAACATTAAATGATATAAATACCAATAAAATTCATATTTAAATTGTTATTAAACTCTCAGTAATCTGGATCTGGCGTTCCTAATAGAAAGAAAATATTTTAATATATTACAATATAGATTTCTAAAGAAAACTATAGAAATCTGTGGGAAAACTACAATACATATAATTTTCTGGTGCTGTTGCAGTGTAGAAATGTTAAAATATTTTTTGTATTTATTGCCATAGTAAAAAGGAACAACAACAAAAAGAAAATATTTTCCCTATTTTCATGCGTGGACATTTAAACATTCCAGACAAACAGAAAAGCGAAAGCTGTGTGTGTGATTTTAACATTGTGACAGTGCTGTTCCTAACATTTGATAGGATTAAACTATAAATGTGTCTGGATTTGATCATTTTGAAACATGACTGCTGATGTAACAACTACAGAACTTACCTGTTTCCAGCCGTCTCACCTGCTGCTTCTGCTTGTGGGCTGACGTGAAGCTGAATTCTAACATACAGACAATCCATACAGTTATAGCGCTCCATTCAGTCTTCTGTCATATTCTACTTTATATAAAAAATGTATTTGTACAAATACTTTATTGCAACTCTGACCTAAATTAATTGGAATTAGCATGCTTTACTAGTCTGTGATGTTACAGAATAATATATGTGAATGACTTATAATGGTAGTAACAATTAGCAGTGACATAAAGTACTACAAATATTTGTCTAAACCAACATTTTATTAAGGTATTCATGCAGCTGCTTCTGCAGGATTTGCTCTGTGCATCTGAACAGATGCAGACTTCCTTGCTAATGTATGATGCAAGAAAAACATGAAGTTGCGGCAAAGAGACTAAAACTCGATGTGTAAAAAACAAATATCACCATCCAGCTATGATTATTATCAGAAATATGAAGCTGTTCCTCAGTCCTAGACTTTACAGCATCTACAGAATTAGAAGGAAACAGCTGCACTACAGTAAACCTCGGTTCTGCACTGAAGAATCTTGACACGTAATTTCAAACATATATAATATATAGAATAAGAAAATAATCATTAACATTTCTCAAAGTATTATAAAAAGTTTCAGAAAACCTGAAACTTAAAAGTTCCAGTTTGAGTTAAAACATGGCATCTTTTATTGCATACTTAGCTACGTTGACACGTATTTATATGCATGTTTGTATGTGTGGAGGTGCTGTTGTAACCTCATCTCAAGGAGAAGTGGGCTGAACATATTTTCAGCTGTTTTGTTAATGACAATGACTTTCTTGTCACATTTTTCAAACTAGTGAGGCTTTAGCATTTTATCTAATTACATTTATCAAACAACAAAAGGCCAGAAGAGGCAGAGGAGAGCCACACTAATTACATTAGAGCTGTAGGAAGATTGGCACATGTGATGAAGTGATTTGGCCGCTTGCAGCCCTGCTACCATGCTTGATAACTCTAGCCCATCCCAGCTGTTTATGAGATTGAGCTTTCATCCAAACACCACTCTAATTTAAGATGCTGCCTTAGTTCCTATCTTAGAGGCCCTCAACAACACATATGGTGTGATGTGGGAGCAGGATGTGTCTGTGACAGTTAATCAGATTAGGCAAGGATTGGGTGCAAAGATACTGAAGGCATCATTAACGTAATACATCTCAGTGAATTGAATTCAAATCTATCGATTTTACTCATTTTCACACAATAAAAAACACAAGGGGGGAAATAGTTTTTATCATTACACGCTGCAAAATTGACTTTTCCCCTTGCTCTTCTAATATCTTCGCAGCATTCTCATCATCATGCAAAACCCATTCTGTTTATATTCTGCACCATTTTTTTTGCTCCAGATGCTTGGCACACTGAGCTGCAGGAGTACCAGGCTGCTCAAACAGGTCCCACAAAGCAAATCCAGCAGCACTTTGTGGCAGTACTTTCCCTCGAAGACAGAGTGTTGCTTTCATTGCTGTACAAGCTTTCAACATAGCTCGGAATCCTCTGTTGACACAAAAGGGTGATTGTGAGTGTGTATTTTAGTCTGTCTTTGTCTACATTTGGTGAGAGGTTGCAGACAGGAACTTTGTAGTTTTCCGCTGTCACGGGGAGACGTCAATATTTATGACACAGTGTTTGCTATCTGGTGTGAAATCATTTTACTGCAGACATCTGCTTCAGATAGTTTTACACTTACACAGCATTATCAATTGGTGTAAAAGGGTACAGGGCCAGTAATATCACGTTAACTGTTAGAAATCATCCTTTCCTTTGAGGGATTTTATGAACATTTATAAGATGCTTGGGAAATAATGGTCTTAAACTTAGAGAGCTACCAGCAGACTTTCTGAAAATGGTTTAGTTGTAGTATTGTTTATATTTGTGAATCCAATTAGCTGGCATAAATCCAAACTGTATTCTCACATACAACCTTATCTTTCAGCCACATTGTAAGTGACAGCCAGTTGACCTTATACTCCATGAAAGAGTCAAATGAAAAGAGTTCTCTCACCTTCCACCCGTCCCTTTAAGACCGGGTCTTACATGCTGATGTATTTCTTGTTGCTATTTTTCTTGATGCTGTTAACAGCAGTCTCGCTGACCTTCTGTCATGCTGCAGTTTGCTCTTTGAAATAATATCATTTTCTCTTCTATTTCATATATTGAAGTTTCATTTTTACAGAAATCTTGCAGCTTTTCTTTATTGTCCACACTTTATCTCAGATGCAACTCTGCTGATTGCCTTCAAGCTGGGGTTTGTAATGACATGCAGGTGTACCCAGTGCTTTGTAAATCGACATGAACATATGCACAAAAGTTTTTTTTTTGTCATGGTTTTTCTGCACAACATCCAGAACTGTTATAAAAACTGACACCAGAGCCTTAATAATGCACTAAACTCCACAAGGTTCAGTCATCTGCAAGCCCCACTTATGCTCTGGGTGATTAAAATATCATCACAGCTCAAATTAGCACTTCATTAAGAAAACCAGTCACTTCACAATAGACCTGGAAGGACTGCCTGTAAAGAAAAAAAAATGCAATGGGCTTAACAAACTCAGATGATTAGTTGATGTAAAAAAATGTAAAAAAAAAATGTAGATGTAAGAAAAATTATATGATCATATTTCAAAACAACTCCAAAGTTGAAAATAGCAAGTCTTCATAGTGCATAGTGGAGAATGTATAAATGATGAGTGCCTTTTTCACACATGAAAAAGGCAGGGGGAGCAGAATCTAATCTAAAAAAAGGAATGGGAATATAGATATATACTGCAGAAATAGAATTAGAGAAAGAAAGAGAATACTAAGGACTGTAAGAGTTTCTGTCAAGTGGAAAATGGAAAAGTGGGAGGCAGGAGATTTCTTCACTGCAAGATAGAACAATACATATTTTCCAAGCAGAGAGTTTCAGACCAGTCCACAGCATGCTACTGAGCCCATCAGACAGCCTTTGGCCATGTCCTTATCACTGCTTAATTATTTAGGCTCAACAGCAGCTCTCAATGCAGCTTTCTTTTATTTTCCATTTAATCCTGTTGCATGTGTTTATTCTATTCCTCTGTCTGGACTGAAAAAATAAACAAAGCCTGTTTTTTGTTTAAATTGCATGGATTGCCAAGAGCAATGAGAATAGAGAAAACTCCTTATTCTCAGTAGTTAGACTCTCTACTTGGTGCATCTGTGGAAGTGTATGTATTTATATATAGATATTATATATATATATATATATATATATATATATATATATATGTACATCTTTACGGCAGGAAAAAGCTCAGGTGTGGAACACGACACGTATTATACCAATGGAAGATGTTGTGATACGGTGAAGTGAGCAGAAAAATACTCCTTTATGCTAAGAAATCAATGTTTCAAGGACACAGCAGATTGCAGATTTTTTTTTTCAGTGCTTAAGAATATTTTTCAATAAAGCTTATTTTTTTGCTTACTATACCATGCATTGGTGTGGAACCTCCGTGTGCTAAGTCCTTTACTTTGGTACCAGATGGGCAATTAGAAATATGGTAAGTGCATGCTGAGCAGCCACCCACACACCAGTGGTAACATTGCCACATGTGGTGAGATTACCTGTGACAACTTTCATACTTGATTACTGTATGTGACTCATTCAAGGTCCTTGTCACTTATATTAAACTTTCTGTGTATCTCAGCAGGGTTATAAGAACTCAGACTTTTGGAATGGATTCACAGTGATTAAAGCTAATTTTGATAAGTGTTCAGATATATATAAAAAAAAAACACCTTAGAAACATCTTAACAGGAAATGCAACTATATTGGTTACTTTTAATTTTTTTTTTTATTTCACTTGCTTGTTATTCCTAGCTCCTATTGGTCATAGTTTAGTTTTGTAGGAAGTTATGAACTCTTTTTTTTAAGTTTGTTTTGCTAAACTCTTCCTCGTGGGCTTTTTCTAAGCTAATACATGTATTTCCTGTATTTTATATAATGTTTTTTATTATGGCCTTGGCTTATGCAATCACACAAGGTTGTGTACCAATAGAAAGTGGCACCTAACAAAATATTTCACCTTAAACTAACAGATAAGTCAAAGCATGAAATAATTAATGCACATCTGCTTAAATACAGCAGTACTTTCATTCATGTAATTATTTCAATCACCAATACTCCCTCTTCCTTCTTTCCTCCTATCTTTATTAATAACGGTTTATCTATTTATTTGTATGATATTGTATAAGTTCCATGCTGGCAGGACTTGGAAGCTGTGCTTAGCAAATATATAAAAATATATTATTTTAAATGTTTAAAAGTGAACTAACTTGTTTCTGCTGTGTTTACGTCTAACTGTTGTCCTGTGGAAATACTCAGTTAACTTCTACTAAAAAAGTTTGTATTTCATCCAGTAGCAGAGAGAGTTAAAAGATCCCATCTTCATTCATCTGTATGTCTTCCACTTGACCCCTGTCCTAGGTCCTGTGAAAGAAAACTCCTCATGACTGATGGACCTCCTGGCTATTTGGACATCTGTCTCTTCCTTCATAGCCCTGTCAGGAAGAGGTCTGAGTACAATATGACAGGCCTCTGCAACAGTGTGTACTAACATTGGGTAGGCACATTTCTGTGGCCTATAAGCCTCAGCGATCAGCCATTAGTAAGTTGTCAATCTAGCAGGCAGTAATGGTATTCTGGGCAGCCAGGAGGAAGATTCAAACTATTGGCTTATAACAAGGAGGTATATGTGAAATCATTATAAGCTAGATAAATTTAGCACCTGTTAAGGTATTGTCTCTTGGCTGGTGTTGAGTATGGTCCAATTACTGTCGTAACACAATATGGATCAAATCCTGCACTAGATATTTTTACTTTACTAATGTTCTACACATCCAGAAGGATGTAAGGTGATAGTTGACGTTAAGGCAACACTTGCACAGATTTATTAAAGATTGTTTGTAAATAGCCTCTTTCTCCCTGAGACGTTATTCAGAGAAACCGTACATACGTTTTATTCTTGCTATGTTTAACCCTATTTAGGACACTTAATAAAATTCCTGGAAAGTTCCCATTAACGTTGACAGAAAGGAGGGTTTTTATAATACTGAAAGGCATTGCAAGTCTTTAAAACTTAAATACCCCCCCTATAAAAATAAAATATAAATAAATAAATAGATAAATAAATAAATGGTTATACAGTAGTAGGGCTCCATACCCATATTCTACTTTTTCCAGGTATTTATTATGAGGAATGATTTTAATGAAGTTGCTCAAATAGATCCTGAACTTTGGTGATTGGTGGAGAACTCACGTGGTTCCATGAAATAACTGTATGGCATGCAGAAGACTGTATGTATTTTTTCTGGGGAAGTGTAAAATATGGTCAATTACCCAGTAAAAGTTGAAAACAATTGGCTATCTGAACAAATATTAATTGATTTTGGGAATTGGTTTCATTTCATAAAGAAGCAAGGGTGGTTGCATTCTAATTGTTACTATTAAAGAATTAATGAGCTGATATAACCAGCTGATAAAAAACAGTTTATTACATATTGCTTCTATGTAAACAAATATAAAACACTTTCCATAAATGTAAACCATAGATGAATATTGTGTAAGGATCATACGTCCTTTATAAGTACTCGTGACCTGTTGTGTGATCTATAAACTGAAACTCTGTAGACTATTAAAACTATCCATCCATCTTCTTACTCTTTGTCCCTAACAGGGTCACGGGGGGGCTGGAGCCTAACCCAGCTGTCAATGGGAAGCAGGGTACAACCTGGACAGGTCACTAGTCCATCGCAGGGCCAACACAGACAGACAACCATGCACACTCACACTCACTCCTATGGGCAATTTAGAGTTTCAATCAGCCTATCCCCAAGGTGCATGTTTTTAGTCTGTGGGAGGAAGCCGTAGTACCCGGAGAGAACCCACGCTAACACGGGTTTGAACATGCTAACTCCACACAGAAAGGTTCTCGGTTGAATCACTGCTCACACCAAGGCTTGAACCGGCAACCTTCTTGCTGTGAGGCCACTGTGCGAACCAACTGCGCCACCGTGCAGCCCTAAAACCATAGATGCAAATTTCATTTTACAGCACTTTATTAATGATTGTGTTTACAAATAAAACACAATTAGTGTGTGGTTCTCTGTGCATCTATTTGATTAAGTTAATTAATTATCTTGCAAAGATGGTGAGTCTGCAGATTATTTTGCTAGCGTGTTTTCTACCACATAGCCAGCAACTAGCTCATTAATTTCCCATCAGAGTGGCAGTTCTTGCAGCGTTGTCAGTCTGCAATTGTTGTTTTATGGCTTTGGACTTATGTCACCTGTGAGAAACTAGTTAAAATACAGATGCATCAACAAATCTAACTCTTCTCTCTTTTATTCTGATGGAAATGTCTTTTTTTTAAGCAGCATATTTTTACTCTTTAGCAATATTGTTTTTTAATAACATTTACATTTTACTATTGATTTCTTTAATTATTTTTTTTATTAATACTATTTATAACTTTTGCATTTCTTTCCATAAGCACACTTATGCTTGTGGAGCATACAAACTCCCCAAAATCCATCAATTAGTAGGAAAATAAAATAATTTATATTTTATTTATTTATAAATGACCGATATTTATTCTCTCTTTGGTTAGTTGCACATCTAGAATCTTAACAATCCCGGCTCCATTTAACAAATGACTTCAAAGACTTGTGTAATCTCAGTTCTTAGTGTGATTGAATAAACAGAAGAATAAGTGATTTTACTTTTCAGAATGACTTTAGCTAAAGTTTCTAAATCACTGTTTCCAAAGTAAAAATATCCTTCCTATAAAATAAATTATTTAGTATACATCATTAAATGGGAAATGTCAGCAGATGGTTTTCCTCATATTTTTTATGCCAGTATACAAATGTTTTCTTGCTTATTTTTATTTTTTGTGAACTGAGTTTTACTACTTAACCCAATTCAGTCACAATAGTTTTATAT
>JBAMIG010000020.1:8815546-8839969 GCA_037177335.1 Kiunga ballochi
CCCTGTCTCTCCTTTCACTGTCTAAAACATCAATTTAATGTTTTAGCCTGAAAAGGACATTGTCAGACTGAGAGAACATCTAATTTAGTCCTCAACACCTTTGCTGTTTAAAGTCTTAACAGCATGTTTGCAGCTTCTCATTACCTGCAATTGAAAACCAAAACAGTATATTTTCTCTTTGCACATGTTAAACAGGCAAATTGCAAAAACAAGACCTTTTTATTTAATGACGGGTTCATGCGGGTTTCTATATAAATATAAATAATCTTATTTGAAATTCCCTAAGATTTACTATAATCAAAATAAGCTCACACATATTCTTTTATCTATCTTTAATATTTTAATAGGAACTGGAAGATTGTGATAAGCCATGGGAGGGACAACATCTACAGAACAGATGAGATGTTAAAATTAACTCCTTTGAATGAATTTTGTTGGAACAAACAAGTGTTTAAGAGTTTCAAGAAAAAATCTTTGTGTGTTCACAAGTCATAATTTATGTGTGTTTTTAGTTCAGTAAGCCCTTTTATATTGCTCTTGGATTTACATTTTTTATTAATATGTGAAATTGTCTAATCAAATCTCAAAAACATAAAGAAAGTGAAATATGCAAATGCATTTCCCCATAAACATATATAATTTAACAGTGGTTCTGATGAGTGTGTGTGGAGTATCTGAACAGTGCTTCTCCACTAGCTTTAGTAACACAGAATGGCATGTTTTATAACCCTCCATCAAACTCTGTTAGTTTTATACTTTAAAATGGAGCTGTTTCTAGAGATACAGTGTACAAACACACACTTTCAGGGAGCCTCAAGAAAAAAACTCAGAAAAATGTATCAACTTACATATCACAAACCGTCGGACAGTTGTTTGTTTTAGTTTATATCTAATCATAAACAACAGGTGCAAAGTGCTCTGAATTGTTTTAGGTTATGTTTACATCAAAACAGCAAATTTTTATCAAATGTATAGGCCATCTTGTACATGCCAGTAAATCCTTAAATCTTTGGGAGTTAAAAATAAAAGGGGTTAAAAAAAAAAAAGCTACAACCAGCCAAATTTAGAAATGTAAGAACTTCAATGAGGCGTTTTGCATCTTATGGCTGCAACTGCAAGAGAAATTGTTCACATGTCACCACCACTCTCATTCTAATGACTGTGTAATGGCACCATTTATCCATTTAGCCTCATTGAGTTCCATGCAAAGTTGCTCCTGTCAGGTTCTTTGCCCATTGGTAGACGCTTCAAGCACTTGATTGCAAGTGGACCATTGAAAAGCTAGTGAGTAGCAAAATGATCTGTGACTGCAGTGGATATAAAGATGTCAAAACCAAGAGCAGTTATTTATTTATTTCAGGTTTGGGCTATGAGTTGTAACAAAGAGTTTAAATTCAATTTTAACCTTGTAATATTTTTTATACAAATACGTTCTTCCATTCATGGATTATTCAATTTAAAATAAGCCTCTGGGATATGTAACATATTATTTCCATTATCAGCTCCTTATCTAATGTAACATGATGAATCCATATTCTGAGTATTATTTTTCCTAAAACAAAACTGGAAAAAATGGAAAATTTGACCATTCGATACATTTATGGGTTTTATTTAAAGAAATGCCATAATCTCACCAATCGTATTTTTGCTTTTGTTCGCCATTATTATCTTGTGCCTTTTCAACACTTTAATTATGTATCGAGTCTTTGCAGATAAATCTGGGGAATGTGCTGTCTTCTTCCTTTTTCTGTAGCTAAAGGAATGGGTCATTAAAAAGTACTGAAGACTATTTAACCATGGGAACACATTTTGAGCCAATGATGATTTTTCAAAACATGGTTTTGTTCTCATGTTTTTATCATTGGAAGAACATTTTGAGGGGCTCAGTTTTAAGCATACAAAAGTATGCTTGCAACTAAAGTGGGACCTTATATATTTAACCAATATTGCTAAATAAAAACATTGACTATCTATCCCTTTTTAGCAGCATTGTTAAATGCCAAAAATACCGGATAGCATGGCAATAATATCCTAACTTGATGCTTTACTTGCTGACACTTACCCACAGAAGATTTGGCTATAAGTTTGAGGAATATGTCCCTCCTACTGAGTTTATATTATACCTAAAAATTGTCTATATTCTTAAAATAATATTGTGTTAACACATGGTCAAAAACCACTATTCGTCAGCTCTAAGCATATTTTAGAATTATTTATGTTTACGGACCAGTACGTAAAAAAAAAAGTCTTCAATGAGTTTTAACTTAATCAATTATTTTGCCTCAAAAAAGTCAGCAGTGAGATTTATATAAATATATTATCTAAATATCTAATCAGATTAAATATAATGTTACATTTAACGTGTATAATGTGGGTCCAGAAGTAAGTTCAGTTGTTTCTACTGTTGACTTCCGATCCGTGTTGAAGCTAAAAGCCTCCCACGTTGGCTTCAGCACCCTGGACAGCGACCAGGGTGTCATGAGAGCTGTGATCAGAAACCAAGAGGATTACTTCCCTTTAAGAACCATGGACAGCAACCTTAGCTTTCTCTATGCTAAGCGGAACCACCAACTTTCTCTTTACTGTACTGAGATTTGTTCAGGAACAATATATATATATATATATATATATATATATATATATACTCAAAATTGGTAGTTTAATTACAAATCCCTTACCTTTTAGGGGTGACCATTTATTCATCGTGTAACAGTTTACATAGTTGAAACAAGTCACGACTTTTTGTTTAATTCTCACCAACCCTGAGTACCACTGCCCTCTGCCTGATACAGTCCAGATCCACCCTTACTGTCTGCCATGACCGTCCTCCACAATACGATACTGTATTCTTTGTACCTCCCCTTTCTCGCCCTCAGCCTGTGCATCCCAGCCTCCCTTCCTCGATATCCATTCCACACTTCTCCACCCGCAAACGGCTCCTACGGTGAGAAAAAAAGGGGAAACTGAACTGCTTTAAACGCGTCGACACAAATCTCTCTTCTAGAACACCCTTTTTGTCTTTGCCCTTTTGACGGACTTCATTACTTTAAACCTCTGCGCGCCAATGCCCGAGACCACGCAGAAACGAAGGATTTTTTTCTCCTGAGCATGAGAAGGATTGCCAAATCATCCGCAATCCAACATCACCGACTGAGCCACCAGCATGAGCACTGGATACATATGCTCCAGCAGAAGTTGTTGGCTAGAGAACTAACAAACCTTGGACCACAAATACAGCTAAGAGAGGAGAGTCAGTTTTAGGTAAGTGAGGTTATACCGACTTGGACCTCTAACAAATTAAGATGGGATCGTTTAAATCCATATATTTTCAGCTCCCCGCTAATCACGAGGTTATTGTTGGGAAGGTAAAGCCACATTGTGGCGCAATTATGGGGATTTTGCGCTGTCAGCATGTTACTGGGGTGGCCGGTGATGTCCTTTCCAGGATGGAAGCTTTTTTAAAACATTTTTTTATTTCTCCTGTTTCTCATGGCGATGCTACCTTTAAATAATCGCCCTACAAGTCCTGTAAAGCTCCGCCCGGACTGAATGTCGACGGAGAGCTCACAGGCTATTCAAATTTGCACGGGTCTCACAGTCTTATAAACCCTTCATCTCCACAAATTATGCAAATTAGTTAGTCTCACAATTGTGTGCACTCGGTTGCACACTCTGCATGCTTTTAGGTAGCATCTTATGGGGGTGATGCTGCAAAAGAGTGGATATAACGGAGGATAAAACAACGAGACAAACAATGATCTCACAATTCGGGGTTGGAATATTACGCAGACCTGCCGCGGCTTCACTGAGCGGAATTACAAATGCAACATTTTAAATAAAGGTGTATTAGTGGGCCAACAGATGTGTATTCGTTATAAATATTTCTATTCAACCCAGTTTTGTTCCCAATAGTGGCTTTTACGTCCACAATGACCACTTCACTCCGGTAACTGCATTAACTTTAAAAAAGAGTGCCATCCCCGTTTGAATATCAATCGCCGTCATACTGTTGTTAAAATTGTTAATTTGTGGAATCAATTTATTAGATGATTTATTGCCCCAATGAGCTGATTGTGTTTTAGTGTGTGTGTGTGTGTGTGTGTGTGTGTGTGCTGGCCTGTCCTGCGTGAGGCTCTGCTCGTCTCGGATTGCGCGTACCTGAAAGCCCGTACATGCATGTTTTGTTGCGTGCGTGTGTCACCAGTGAAGCAAAGTTGCCGTTCCCTCAACTTACTGTGATTGCTGTTCCGCTGTCTAACTGTGAGGGGAGCTCATGCTCTTTTGCACTAGGTGTCATTATGTGGCTACGGGAAAGATAACTACGTTGATCCTGATACCTGAAATTAAAGAAGCAGTTTTAAATTGGTCGGAAAGAATTTGAGGTTGCATACCATGACTGCCGCTGCAATTTCTGTTTGTAACTCTTTTTCTGCAACCCTGTCCTTACATAAGAGTCAATGCCACAACCAATAATAAATGAAATCCAACTTTAAACCAGAAAGCTTCTGTTTAAGTTTACTGATACAGAATAGGTCACAATTTAACAATGCAGCAAGTATTCTATGTGGAGCTATTAATAATCCTAAATGGATCATTTCAGTGTCTGAGCTTTGAAATTAAAATACAACTCAGTTTAATTTTGGACTGCCCCCCTCCTAATATGCAGTCCAAAAGAATTGCACTGACAGCGGAAATTGCAGAGGGAAAGCTGCCTTATACAGAAATGCTTCATTCAATCTGGTGGCCTTTTCAGTGGCGAAACGCTGGCAACATGTAATCATTTCCAAAAGGGAATCATTCTAAATCACATTTCCAAAATGAAAATGCCAGCAGTAGCTTAAAGCTATATTTGTGTCATGGTTTTAGATGACCCAGTGTGTTGATGATGCTTCCAAGAACTGAAAAGAGAGCTTGCACCAAAAGAGCTCCTTTCGGTCTTGTGGATTATTTATTCCTATATTATGCAGCTGTTATTTATAAGACTAGGAAATAAACATATTTGTGAAAAGATTGAAAGGATGTTTTAAAAAAAAAAGTATCCCCTGTATATGAACAGTGCTTCCCTATGACCCTTGTGAGCAGGTAAGGATAGTATCCCCAAAGTTTGCAGTGGAGGAGAACAGTAACAGCTCTGTGCTGGTGGAACTCACTAGTTCTCTCTGTCTGCCTCTTTGTATCTCTTTGTATTCATGTTTTGGCACAGAAAATGTTTTTTATGTGGGTGCTCCATGCAGCTGTAGTGTCCAGAAGCTTGCCTCCCAAGAGATTTAGGGGAGAAAAAAAATCAGTTTTTATTAGAAATAAACAACAGGGTCAGATAATGACATATGGCAAAATCTCCCAAATACTGACAAGTTTTCAGTGTTTTGAGAGAGCAGCTGAATCAGTTGACCTCTGCTAGCACGTCTGACCTCTCTGATGCTGCTGGAAGTCACAAAAGAAAATGAGTCACAAAAAGCTGTGGAAAAAATATAAACAAACCTATTTAAATAAATAAAGATGTGGTCAGCGCAAAGCTCATTTTTAAAAGATGACCAATACCAAGTATTTAAAGACGGTGTTGCTCAACTTAAACTTTATGCCTGTTAAAGTGAATAAACAACACCGTAAGGACAATAAATATTACTGTATATTCTTGTCAACTTTGATGAAAATATCCAAGCAATGTGAACGACTGAAGGGTAATATGTGTTGAAATGCAGAAAAACAAAAACAAAACAAAAAACACTGGCTCATTGTTTGTGAGGACAGCCATCATTTTGTGAAGGAACAGTTCTATATGTGAGTGCTTTGTGAGGTCAGCGACTGTAAAGCTTCAGAAAAAACTCAAAAGCAAAAGCAAACTCAGGAATCCCAACATTGATTATTTTATTTCCATCAGCTATTTCAGAATTCAGAATACATCAAGCTTCAATATGTTCTCTGGCTTATCTCTGGTCTCTTTCCGCTTCCTTATGTCTTTACTCACAGCACGGGATCACAGTTTGAATATATGCGAGGGAACAATGCTAACATTTTATGATACCACCAGCCAATAAACTTTATTTAAAAGTTAAGAATCAAACAGAAATAGATAATTTTTTACCAACATCTTTAATGGTTATGAAGGTAAAGCCTTTCTGACAAAAATGTAACAGACTTTCCTGAAAGTTGTTTTATGAAAACATTTGGTCTTTTTTGTGTTATAATGATCATATTTGGAAAAAAAATGCATTTAATGATTTTTTTTCAGACAGACTTGTCAGCATCGGCTAACATTTAAAGAAGTCATTGCTTAAGAAACTTCTTTTACATATTCATTCTGAATATGTCCTTTGAGGATGTCTGTCTTTTTTTGCACTTGTGAACTTTTAGATAAGTGTAATATACTCTGACACCCATTAAAATGAAATATATTCAACATCCATTTGATAGTTGCCAGGTGGGACACACTAGGTAGAAAGGTGATGCTACCCTGGGACTTTATTACTCTGACCCATTATACACTGCTATAAAACTCTGTTATTAGTCATTAAAATATAAAAACTCTCATTCAGCTGAGGTTGCCATTGTAATTTGACATTGTTTTAGTCTTTGCTGGCTTGGTGACAACTCCAACTGCAACCTTACTTGTAATTTTTGTCTAATGTTAAAGAGGAAACATAATGTTTTGATTTGCAGAGGTCCGCGTTGTAGCCAGAACCTTTAACTTAATTTGTTTCACTGTTGCCTCTGCTCCTTCCAGAAATATAATTTGATCTACACAGGTCTGGAGGTTGTGTCAGAGTTGCACAAAATGCAATCCTCTCTGAGTTAAAATATGTTTGGGCCCCAGTTTCCTCTACAATAAAATGCAGCCATGACTGGTAATTGCCTTTTTTTGTGCAAATTTCCTCTCATTTGTATCTCTTTGGTAAAATTTATGGATGGCTCCTCGACTGTACACTCCTCTATGTGCATTTTAAGGGAAATGAAATGCAGTATGGTTTTGATCAACTAGCATGCAGGTGCAATACACACCTGAGCTGGATGTGACAAAGACATGTTAAATTTACAGCCACATATTTTATCACATATGTATGAACCTTTGTCAGTGCTGTACTTCACAACCTCCAAATCTAACAAGTAAAGCATCTTAGTGTTATTGTTAAAGTTGCATCAGTAAACATAGCTTTATCATCAGTGGATCAAATTACCTTGTGAATGTGAAAGAGATGTTATTATGGTAATGAGCCACAGAGAATTACCAACCAACCCTTCACTTTGTGAAAGTCACAAAGCTGCAGCCAGAGGGGCAAAACAAGTGTAACTATTCTAACTGCCAACCTTGAACAGCAGATAAAGTTTCTGACTGACTTTAAGTGTCTTTTAGCTAAAATATACTTATATAAGGAAAACAAAATATGTAGAAGACGGATTAGACAGTAACTGATAGATATTATAAACAGCAAAAAAAGAGTGGATTGTTAAAAGCAATTATTGAAACATAAATGTTTAACCTTATGACTAGCAATTTCCTAACTGGTGGTCCCATAAAAACGATTGTTATAACTCTTTAATTAGTGCATACAACAAAGTGATTGTTCATGCTAAATTAAATTCAATATGTTGAGGGTTGTGGTTTATAAAGTTTGGGAATCACTGTGTTAAAACAATGTTTCATCCAGATTTTTGGCTTCTCTTGTTTCTAACACATGCTTTATTGTAGGCAGGTTGTTATAAGGATTCAAAGTTTTGGGACAAAAATACTGTAATTATATTTTCTGTTAGTCCATCTTTTATAAATGGTTTAGTTAGAAAGTGTTTGGCAAACGTTTAGTTTATTAAATTCATCTTTTTCAATCACAGATGCTGTCAGCTGTGTATGACTGGAGCCCTTTGTCAAAACTTACAATTCTGAATAAAAAAAGATTATTTTTTAGGTGTGAGTGAGCCCCCTCCCCCAGCACAACAAAGATTACAATGTTTCCTCGAACTTGCTTCATGCTTAAAACAATACATGGTCTCATAATAAGCCTAAATTAGAATATTGTCTCAACCACATCTTGTTCAACTGTATGAAAAAGAAAAAAAATGTTTCCACGAGTCTGTTAACTATCTGTGTAAAAAGCGGTATTCTAAAATGTGAACAATCATGGGAAGATAATCTGTTTGAAAAATTTTAATTAGGTTTCTTGCAGAGAAGGTTTTAATCTTTTCCAGCCTTCATTGCACTGCCTAACAAGTGTGACGTACTCCCCTACCGAAACATTTTAGCTACCCCTAATTATTCTTAAAAAAGAGAGAAACATTTTCAAAAGCATTTCAAAAAGTCTGGGATTTATCACATGGAGGCTGGATGGAGATGAGAAGCTGCTATTTTGAGTACATGCAGAAATGTCCTAATTCTGAAAAATTAGACATCGGAGCAGTCAGTTTGGAGCTGGAGTGGAGACAGGGACTGACCCAAGACCAATGTGATGCTGGTGAATCTGTGAGCTTTTCACTGATGCCAGTAGCTCCCAGCATTAATGACCTATATTGCAGCTCAGGGCAGCAGCAATCTTCAATGAAGCAAATGACCGATCAGATAAAAATGGTAGTAGAAAAAGAAATTTCCGATTGAAAAAAAATGCATGTGTCAGATTTGACAGGACCTATTGATCCAGTATATTTAGCTTTCTTAGAGTGTGTTATTCCAGATAAGATTGGTTCAATACATGCTATTCTCTTTTGCCTATTTGCCATGACTTTTGGAAACATCTGTCTTCTTTTGGTAAATGAAACCTTGTAGGAGTTCATTACAAGCACCTGCCTTAGGATGAGGTCAATTTAGTAGCCCACTTTACATTCCAAACTGGACATTTGAAACCCGTAATAATCACACAAAAAGCTTTTTATACACATGCATGTTTATATATTTTAGCAAATGTCATTTCTTACACCTACACAATGAAACAGTACTGATTGATTTGTGCATGTACAGAGCTGCACAGACAAACGTTTTGTCTGATCTGTAAAAGGAATTCTTAATTAATGCACCAGCATTTTGCTAAAGCAAAAAAGCATAATTTGCAGGAAATGCAGCTGATTATCACTGCATTTTTTTTACCTCAACAACTTTGGTGCTGTGAAAGGTGTTATGCTTCTGACTCCAAAAGTAGCACATAAAATGACCTGACACAGCAGTTACACAGAAGTACCCACGTACTGACTTTTTTTTTTAATGTGCCTGACCTTGCATGTGCTTATAGTTGTGTGTCTCTAGCACATTGAGCATCTTTTAAATGTACCACGCTGAAAATCTGCCAAAACAGCAAACATGTATATTAATTAGAATTCTAAACATAGACCCCTCATGTTCACTAATGTCAAGCCTATATGTCCCTATGGGTGAACTAGTAGTGAATTTGCATTCTAAGTATGTGTGTTTGGATGCTTAAGCACCACATTCTGTCACATGTGCCCAGAGAAACATTGATTGACGAGAGATTTATGCATATTTGTGATCATTTGGCATTGCCTGCAGGGCTTTAGCTACATAGCTTAATATTTTCAACTGATTTTCTTTGTATTTGTCATGCTTAATGTTCACTTATCAGTTTATCATTATTTTCAATTTATGGATGAAGGAGGAAAATTGACTTCTATAATGAGCACCTCTTTTAGCTGCTGAGGATCTAGAGCTTGGATTTCCATATCTACTTGCATTTTAAGAGCAAATTCAAACTTGAAGGCTATAATATTGTTCAGGGGTTTGCTGAATTCTAAACTACATTTGGCTCAGAACAAAAATAGACAATATGTTAACAAATAAAATATATATGGTTTTTTACAAAGATTTTTTACATGCTGAGGTTATAATATGCGCTCATATTGATTCTTATTTTGTCAAAGGTGTTTATTTTTAATCTTGTGTTTTTTATTATAGTAAGACCAAAACCTATTGTGTGCACCTATAAAATGTCAAAGTATCATCTAAAGGCAAAAATTTGAAAGCAACAAACCAAAGCCTATAAATTTTAATGCACATTTTGGAATAGATAAACAGGTTAGTAGCTGCAGGCAGTCAGATACAGCCTTTACGTGCCTTGAGGTTTTAAAAATGGCCCTTTAGAAGTATTGTCTGAATATCCCTCACTCAACCGTATAAAGTGTTTCTGATTTTATCCAATATTCTACAATAACTAAGAAAGTAATTCTTAACATGTAATTATGGGTTGATGTACAACCTAAAGCTGATTATGTGTTTTTAAATCGATAATAAAGAAATTATGTCATTCATTCTAAAGATGCCTTATCATTTGTTCACTAGAAAGGGTTGAAAAGAAAACAAATACAAAACAAAAAAAAAAACAAGAATATGCAAGTTTCAGATTTCTCACACATTTTGTAGCTGTACAGAGTAATCGTCACAAAAGCCATTAACACTAAAGTCAAAGGTTTATGATCTAAAGCATTCCAGACCATGACAAAGACCATGACTCTTTTCATTGTCATACATTTCCCAGATTCACTGCACATTTTTTCACCTGGCACAAAATCAATAGTCATGAAGAGGGTCAGCAGAAGAAAGATGGACATCATTTAAAATGCCAGCGTACATTTGGGCTATGTGTTATGTTAAACAATTGAAGCACCTTTTGCAATATTGGTAATTTTACACAAATCATACTGTGAAGATTTTTAGGATGAAACCATAAATGCATTTTCCCAAATGCAAATTTCCTTGCATATCAAGCTTGAGCAATTGATCTCATTTCAATGTTCAGTAACACTGGTTTGTATTGGCTGGACAAAACATTGACCAACTAAAGCCATGTAGGTCATTTTAAAAATGAAGGTAATCCCTAGCATACCATATATGTGGATTACAGACACCAGATGCAACTGTGTTCTCAAAATTGGCACTGCACAATCAGGAAATGCTTTGTCCTGTCTGGGACTGACTACTATTTGCAGTGAAGGTTCATTCCTCTGAATAGAGTAAGAGTGATCAAATGTCTTGTATTAAAGATACAGTTTCAAACATATCTATGTTTCTTTAGAGCATGGCTCATTTCCAGTTCATCCCAGTGATTGTAGATCACACTCTCACAGATGAGGTCTTTATCCTGTCTCACCTTACATTTTACATTCTTCAGTCACATATATCATATTAAAAATGTGCTGAACACAAAACTGCCAGCAGAATTTTAATACCATGTCAGCACTGGGTTAATAACAGTTAACACATCCTATTTATTGGGGTTAACACTCTGTAGATAGTCTGCAAGTGACTACCTACTGACTTTTATTCTCCCCTGGGAAAACATAGAACAAACCAGTTTAACTGAAGAGCCTTACATGCACTGTTGGACTCAATGCATATCACAGTGGTTTTAACAAAGGCTATTGGGGTTATTAATAAACAATGATCGTAGGCTGCTACTTGGCAACCTGTCACATAATTGCATGGTGTGAGAAAATATCCAAACAGCTGCTTACTTTTTCACTAGCCACGGTTGCTTACATAGCACTTCTCTAGTGTCCAGAAGTGAAGGATGTTCGCTCTGCTGGCTCAGACAGGTTATAGCCCTGTCGGAGATTAAAGGAGAAATTGTGCTTGCTGTATGGCAGCTTACCTGTGTTTGCTTGGGATTTTAGTATGGTATAGTTTGGTTCACTTTGAGCTGGTGCCATTGTGCTGTGAATGCAGGTGCCTTATGTGAGTCTGTTACTGTGCGTCCCACTTCAAAGGAGAGACGAATGGAGGGTGAATAAAAGCTCCAAGTCACTCGATTGGCCCTGAATTGCCCGAACTTAACTGCAATATCAGCAGTGCAAAAAAAGTGGCTGGCGTGGTCAACTTTTTTCTCGCTTTAACTTGCTCAGCCCCTCACATTGACACCAGGGCCAGGTGGATAGGGAGAAAGTGGAAAGAGAGGAGGCAGTGTGCTCGATTTATCAGTAATTATGGAGTGCTATTTTCTCTGTCTCCCATCCATGTCTGCCCTGGGTAGCAGTAGCCATTCTTTAATCTTGACACCCAGTGATCATGTAACGCAGGAAAGTGCCTATTAGAGGTGGAGAGAAATTGGAAGGGGCTTCTCTCTTGATCCTCTTTTGGAGGAGTTGGGGTGACAGAAAGATGGAGTATGGGGATACACGAGTGAAGGGTTGACATGAGATGGGGACTGAGGGAGTGATGACAATTACAGAGCTGGTTTTTGAAACTTTAGAGCCTTTCCACAGGAGTAGGGTTAAGGGGAGAACTCAGGCAATTTTTTCTCAAATATGAAAAAGAGAATGTCTTGCCAAAGGACATTTGAATAATTTGATTTTTGAGATGAACTAAAACAAGTGTAATAATGTGAAATTCACTTATAAAGCAGGTCTTTATGCTGTTCCCTCTAGGCTTTTGCTGCACAGAGTCAAACACAATCAGAACAAAGTAGAGGGTAATTATGCTTCGCTTTGGGATGATTGTGTATCAGATTAAAATAACAGTCAGGTGATGGAAATGCAAGCAAAACCAAATGTTGCATCTTAACGCTTCCTTTGATCATAACTGCAAACGCAAACGAAACATCCAGAAAAATTAAAGAACGGTTGGCATTTATCAACCTGAGGAAATGATATTCAGTATTTTTTTTTCAAAAATGTTGTCAGATAAGGAAAATGAGACTGTTCACAATGTCAAATTTTCTGAAACATTCTAATGGAATGATACACTTTTTTAGCCTTCTATCAAAATGCAAAAGCAAAAGAAATACACATTGACTGAGTCTCTTAACATGAATAATTTGTTTTCTCAATTGAGTGCAGTGCTGCCAGTGCTGTGCCAATTTGGCACCTCACTCCATTAACACTCCTCTCCTCATTTTGGAGTAATATGAAATCGCCATGTGCCAAGATTATTTTGATCAGCCTTAAATGGTTTTCTTTAGACTAAAAACGACATAGTCAGACATACTGTATAATAGCATAAGTGTATGAACTATGAATAATCACAGAATCACAGATTAGCGCACACTGGGCCTATTTGTTACGCTTAGACACAATTTTAGCACAAAACCTCGACAAAATCCGACAAGCATGCCTGAGTCAGACAGAGAAATGATTTGTGTTTCAATAAAACTGCTGACAGTGTGCTGACTGGAAGAAGAGACATGGTTTGTATGGCAGATACAACGGCATCTCATGCATGATTAAATCAACCACTGTAAAAAATGGGATATTGTGAACATTTTCCACCACAAGCTAATTAATGGCAAATGAATTAAGGATTTAGCCATTTGGGAGTTTTGCAATTCTGAGAGAGTAAAGTTTTATTATTTATATCCCATGGTTTAATATGCTGCATGGTAACTGGTCAAGCTATGGAGAGATGATGCGCCACAGTGAAAAGGCACTAGCATGAATAAATGAGCACCATTGTCTTTCTTGACAATGCACTCTGAAACAAATATCATTAAAATTAGAAATCAGCTCATGATATTCTCAATGGTTTATCCGATTTACTTAAAGGACCATAACTGTGCTATTAGGAATTCACAATTAGGTACTGTAGATTCATTAGACTAGTTCAAATTTTCATACCCGGGCTAAATCATTGACACACGTGAATAATACAATCTTTGTTAAACAAAAAAATTGCTCATGACCACTGTGTGCTTTCATAGATCATGTTTGCTTTCAGAATGGCTGTTTATTCATCCATAGAAATGCGTGTGCGTGTCTGTGGGCCAAGTTCTGCAAACAGAAAAGCATTGATTGAATTTTAGAGGACAAATACCATCTCATATTTTTATGTTCACAAACAATAAATAAGCACACACTCATGCAGTATCCCAAAAGACCTTCATGTTGCCTTGCTGATGGAGCTGGTTGTAATGATGGAGAGGCCAGTGCAGGTGAGGCTGGCCTGAGCAGAATCCTCCCTCTGTGCTTTTGTGCACTCAGCAAACCAACCGATGTAGGGCAGAGAAGAAGCAACGAGGCACATTCAAAGCAGTGAGCAAAACAGAAAGAAAGAAAGAGAGAACAAGAAAAATTAAAAAGTGCAGCAGATGTAGCTTTCGTCTCACAAACACTGAAAGATTCCTGCACTTTATCAGAACGTTGCATTTAAATACATAGTGAGAAATAGATAGTTATCTTAGATCATATTCTGGCACAGCATTACTGAGCTCAGATTCTACAAAAATATGCTGTTTCTTCAGTTCTCGGCTTCAATGTTCTTTTGTTCAAATGGTTCATCACAGAACTCTTTTATCACTGTAAGTGAGCTTAGTGAAAGTTTAATAAAGGGGTCTACTTCATTTTTAATTCTTTCACCTCTAGGCTACTCTTGCTTTCATTACTACTTGGAAACCACGCCTTTTGGCTGCCATCCTCGCACTCCCACCTCCCACCATTATTAGTTTAAAATTCCAAAGGCATCCTTGCTTTAGTTCATCATCCAATTAAACAGTGTCGGCCTAAAATCACTCCTTCTAAATAACACACATAGAAGCTAATCACCAATCAGTGCTTTTTTTTTATTAACCCTTTGATCCTACGAGTCTCATTTTGTGTTCAGAAACACATTTCTTTTTGATGAAATGAGCGCCTCTATCAAATTTAATTGCTCAGCTTTGCCTTCTTAGGGATTCTTGTATTTTATATTTGCATGCAAACTTAATTACATGAACAATCTAAACCAAACCTTGTGTTCATCTCCACACCCACCAGCTTTATTAATTTCCTCTGTCCAGTTAAATTAGTCACCAGAACTGTATCAATTTCAAAGAATGACAGAGGATGCAACACACAAATATCCCTTGTAATGTTATAAAAAACATTTAATGTTGGAGTACTCTGCAATACAGGTTCATAGCATGCAGCTTAATCCATCTCTGTTTCAGTGTACAGTACATGTAATCCAAGAGGCTCCAATACCATTGTGCATGAGTCAGTGCTAAGGAAAAGCTCACTTAAGTAATAGTTTTCTCCCAGCAGTAGAATTAAACAATGAATGATTTTTTTCAATCAAAAATATAAGTCCTTGAGCTTTTATGACTATTCTATGGCCTCTCAAGAGAATAAACCTTTACAGGCCTGGTGATGTGCACAAAAAAATTGGATTCTCCTTGGTTGTTAATGCTTATTTCTCTGGTATGCTGCCACTCTCATGTTCAGAAACTAAGTTTTGACCTAGTTAAATGTTCTCTGTAGGTGCATCATCCTCACACTATGTACCACATCTGCCATTACAACTCTTTTCTGCCAAAAACTTCAGTCTATCTTTTGAACGAGATTGGATTTTAATGATGTCACCGCATATGGCACTATCACAAAGTCTTATTCCCATTGTGATTTCTTCAAGGAATTCTCCACAAGAAGTGATTGTGTGAAAGTAAAAGGCATACCCTTCAATCCTTCCAGGCTTAAAAAACCCTCTTTGAAAACAGAACCTTCAATCATCAAGGATTCACAGTGTTTATAATTAATTTTGGTGGCTACATCAACTCATGTTACAAATAATTTTGCGGTCTTTTTTTTTCCAGAGTATATATTTAATCATCAACATAGGCCCACATATCTTTGTGCAGCAATCTACATGACCTTTTAGAATATATATTATTATTGTCACAGCTAGCTTTAATTAAATTTTGATTTAGATAAAGATCATCATTTAATCTTATTTTATTTCATTTCAGAATAACTTGTTGGAGACATAAACAATCTTGCATATAACTTTAATTGGATTAATGCTTGAGACAGGAAGTGTTTTATACCCCCAAAGAAAGGAAGGCTTACTATACCTAAACCACTTCATTAAATTTTAAATTGTAAAGAGGCATTTGATGTCTTTTTTGAATACAAACATTTAAAGAAGACCTTCGAAAATCACCCCTGTGCCTCTGTGGGAGATAGTGGGAGTTTGGAAGAATTGGTTGGTAAATTATTCAGCAACTGAAGGGAAGATGTTATTGGCAACCATGCATTGAGGATTCAGCTGGTGGGTATTACAGCAGATGACTGGAGTTTGTGTATATAGAGGAACGCTTTACAATACGTATGTCAAAGTTTACCTTTGTCTCAGCCTGGGAAAGAAAAAAATTGTGTTTGGGAAAGGGACTGAAAAGGCGAGTCTTATAGCAAAAGCATCTGAGCCACAGCGTAAAAAGAGGACAGATGAGGGGAGAAATACAGCGACAGTAAAAAAATTCCAAAGGCAAGAGGTCAAGAGCACTCTATTTTCAAACTTAACATGGGGAATAGGAACATGTTGGCTGCAGTAACCCATATCAAGGGCATGGCTTTGCAAATGATAACCTCCCAAGAAGAAGAGACAAAATATAGTGCAGAAAAGAGCTTTTCTCAGCAATATGCTGGATCCTTTCAGTTTAGTTTAACTCATACACACCCCAGTCCCCTTAAACTCATTTAACTGAACAATACAGTAGTTATAGCCTCCTATATTATAACTATTATTATTATTATTATTATTATTATTATTATTGTCTGTTCATACATGATTCATTTCCTGATTTGCATTTGGGATTTGGAACAAATTCTGAAGTGCATTTAAATATTTCCAATTATATTTAAACTGAAGATGGAAAATACTTCTGTTGCCAAACTTTAATGTTTTATGTTAATAAATGACACATTAGCAAATTAATACATATCATCTGATGCAGGGTAAGTTTATTCTTAGAGGCAGGATGAGATGGACAACGTACAAACCAGACAGAATGGTAGTATCTTTCACAACACAGGATGAAGCTAACACAGAATAGCTTTTGGAATGCTTAATCTGCATTGCATTGAGGCGGGAGAGAACTTTTTTTTTTTATTATTATTTTAATTTCCACCATCTGCTCCGAGTCTCTGCAGATTTTGCTGATTTATGGAACACACTGAGCCTATGCTTGCTTCTCTTCTCTCTCTTCATTTCACAAATGTAGGGCTTTGAATTCTAAACAATAGGATCAGTGACCGCTGCTTTAACACCCCATTCCTTCTGTTGCACAAGAGCCAGGTGGTTGGTCAGAGCAGGAACTCTTGCCAAAGTTGTGTGATTATCAGTTTGTCAAAGGATAAATTAGAGAGTGAGCATTTAATTGAAATGAAAAGGAGGTCGGTATTTTCAGAAATGGCATTACATCTGAGTGGAAGGAGCTAATGGGGATTGCAAAACCAACAAAAATAACCCACTGAAACTGGAAAAAAAGAAAAAAAAGCTTCCTGCATAATGCCAGCAGTCCATTCTCTTGAGAGGACAGCAGCTGTTATGTATTTTTGTCAGAGAGCCTCCCTCAAAAAGGGAAAAAAAACTCCAAGTCTGCTCTGAAAAGGTTTGGCAAAACAACATTAATGCTCAGAAATTTGTTGGCAAAACATTTTCTGCTTTCTGATACTTTTTTTTTTTCATTGTCATCTGTCAGTAGGCGACGGCTCCGTTATGAGGTCAAGACTGATAGAATGAGTTTGATTTAACTACTGTATATACCTACACACTTCCAATATTCTTTGCACAGTTGAGGAATTCAGCATAAAAATAAGTAGCATGTGTTCTTTTCACACACTCCTAACACATTGAAACAGGATGGGAAATCACACCCTCACCTTGATATGATGATATTTCCTTGCATATGTCTTTTTTAGAATAACATGCAGTAATGGAAACCAATTGCAGGCTCACAGTTGCCTCGCAACACTCCTTCACACCCTGTCTTGTGGCACTGATAGTGTGATTTGAATGAAATGTTACAGATACAGGCAATTATGACAGATCAGGCACAGAATAGAGAAACAAAGAGGGAGGATGTGCTGTTTATTTCTAATGGTAACTACAGTAAAGCGATACTGATGGGGTCGGAGGTGATTATCTTTGCAGATTCTTATTGTGGGTATTTTATTCATAGTCCAAAGATTACTGGTACTTTAAATGTAATTTTTAAAGTCTGTTACCTTATGGTGTTTTGCATGCAGTCTTCAGAAACAGATTTTTTTTTACACTTAGATAGATTCTTGCCCACACATTTCTTTGGTGTAGACTTTTTGGGACTTGTCAGTGAAAACCTGTGGGTAACATCACTTGACATTTACATGCATGAGCAAGAAAAAGGCATAGTGCACACAGTGTCATTTACATCTTACCTCAAGTCCTCTTCAAGCTCTGATTTATGTCAGGGGCTCCTCCGGGTACGTTTTGAGTGTGACCAGGTAGGAGAACGAAATCCATTTACACATTTTTGTCCTTAATCTTACACTGTTTTAGTGAAACATTGGAATGAGGTGCAGAATATAAAATCTGGTAAGGCTGCAGGACTTCATCTCTTTTTATTTCCCCCTATCAGGACAGGTGAAAGACAACATATTTAAATGAAAGATTTTGCCATGCAACACAAATTGAAGGAAAGCAGTCAGTGGTTTCTCATCAATAAAACCACAGAGTAATTAGAGAAAGCACTTGAAAGCCAATTTGCATGCTGACAAATGATCAATCTTCATCTGTTACGCAGCCACAGTAGCCAACAGCAGCACTGGTGGATGTGGTGACAAATGGTTGATCCACGCTACATTGCATCTCTTTCTTTCTTTTTTTCTTGGTAAAATGAGCATTATTTTCCCTATCAAGTGAAAACACCTTCTCCTGCAAGGAGATAAACACCAAATCCGTAAAGCCCAAATCTGTACTGTGGTGCTCTTTTTAACTTAATGTCTTTAAGAGATGTGAAATGTGCAGATGATGATTAGTTTAGTGTTACCATTAACAAAGATATAATGCAAAAGTGAGCTCTAAATATTTTAAAGTATTGCGGGGAGAAATATGCTGGTGTCACAATGTTTTTATCCTGTGCAGCAAAATCCCCCATGACACAGATTAATTCCATTTTTATTTCATGCTAAATTTAATTGCCCTTTCGTTAGCAAGTGTGTTTAATCTATCTGAGTCACACAAAAAACCTTAGACCTAAACTATCAAGTCTTTGCCCTCATGCTTACCCTGAAACCTTATTAATTAGTTTGCTTTATGACATAGACAATGCCTGTAAGAGCCATCTCATAAACCGCCCCCACATTACTTCTGTTCAACTGGGCAGCCATCAAATCAACCGCAGAGCACCCTCCTTGCACCACTTCACATGACAGATGCAATCGACTCCCATCTGCCGCGCTTCTCCCTGTGTTGCATTGATCCTTCCACTCCCAGAATAGATTTAGACCCAATAATTTAGCATCCAGGTAAATTAGAATAAGTCTGACCCATTAGTGAATTAGTTTGTTTTTGTTTTGTTTTGAGTTTTTTTTTAAATTTCTTTTTAAATCAGCCATTGATCCCTGAGCTTAGCTGATTTGTTGCTGCCCAACCAGAGAATTTAATTATCAAACAGTGTTGCTTGCTCAGCCATGTTTTCTGAAGGTCAGGGTGCCACTGCAGTCCTTTTTAAAGAAACAGCACGACCAAGGCGAGAGATTTGGTTAAGGAAAAAATCCAGCGCAAACGAAGTTAGCCACGGCTAGCTCTTCCATTTCTCTGTTGCTTTCCAGCAATTGTAAGTGGCAGACCATTACCACGCCTTTCTAGACATGTCTGAGAGTGGTGCAATAATAATTTCTATGAATTAAATGACAGTGGTTTGGCATATGCAGACCTGATCTCTGTCTTTCATGCTGCTGTTTAAATTGTGGGAATGTATTTCACAACCCTTTAGACCCTTTTGTGACCATATTAATACAAAATATGTTAAAATAACCCATAGGAGTACAAAATTTAATTTTGAGCCTGCCAGCCATCCATAACATTACGTCAAAGCTTTTGCTTCACTACGTGTTTTATCCCGGTATTATTGGGAAATAAATTCTCTGAGGCAGCTGTGCTGATAACAGTTCAGTAAGAACTCGATCTGCTTATATCCGTCCAATTCTTCTGACAAATAATGTAGCGTATAAATAATGTATATTGGTGGTCAGGTGTCATGTATGAGCAATGAATGGACAGTATAGAAATATACAGTATATTCATTTCAATTCCCTCAACTCTACCTCCTTGTAAAATGCTTCACTTTTTCCTCAATCTCTGTTCCCTGGGATTTAGAATACAAATAAGGAGAACAAGCTTCTCCATTCTTATGAACTTTATAGAATAAAGAGGAACACTTAGCCCCCTGCACAGGGGAGGGAGGAATTGATTGGCAAAGTAAGTGACAGGACCAGAATGGAGATTGAATCCCCTTGAAAGGAGGGGTTGCAGCATGAATAAGGCTGTTTAAAAGGAGGATGGAGAAAACAAGCCTCCCTTGTCCTGTCTGGTGATTTCCTGAAGCAGACATCCTTCCCTTTTTACCCTGCTTATTCAAAGATAACCAGGATCCACTCTTTGTGTTTTCCTTTCTCTGTTGAACTAATTTACTGAGAAATAACATCATGTAAAGGAAATGCAGACGTAAAAGATCTAGAAATGTCACTGAACAAATGTGTAAGATACAGGTGAGATTTTGGCACGATGAGCTATGTGCACCTTGGCACAAACAATTCAGATATAAATCTCATGTGCCATGAAACTTATGGGTGGAGAGAGGGACACAACATTTGCTTTATCAGCTGTTGTTTAGGATAAAGCTTTTACTTTCCATGGATTAGAATAGATTGAAAACACAAACCCTGATAGTTCCATTACAGAAGGTGTAAAGTTAGCATATTGTTGTATATTGCAGCTGTAGTTCAGGTGGAAGAGCAGTTGTATTTCAGCTAGAAGGTTAGGAGTTCAATTCCAGGCTTCCCCTAACTACATGCTGAAGTGTCCTTGGGCAAGACACTGAACCCCAACCAGCCCCCCGATGTGCCTATCGGGGTGTGAATGTGTGTGTGAATGGGTGGATGTGGCTACATAGTGTAAAGTGCTTTGAGTGGTCGCTAAGACAGGAAAAGCGTTATATAAGTATGAGTCCATTTACCATATTACTTTTTTTGTCACATGACAATTTTCCATACAATAAACAGTGATTTTTTTCTCTGTATATTTTTGTACTATTTCCTATCCCTTCATTTTAATGGATATATTAAAGCAACATCCATCTAATAATGTTGACATCTTGCATGTATTGTGAGTTTCTGCATCACACCTGACTCAAATCAAAGGACAATTAGAAGAATTCTGCCAGTTTTAATGTCAAACACAAGTCAAACACTGTCTTTTAAAACAGGGAAAGACCTAAACTAAACTTTAGATGACATACTACCAAAGCAAACAAGCAGAAAATCAGCCATGGCTGATGGCTATCAATGTGAAACTACAGGACAGATATTACCATACAAATAGAAATTTGGCTTATCCAAATAGGTACAAAGGATTTACTCACATCTTATGGCAACGTGGATGTAAATGTTCTCAGTAGGAGCTCTCAGACATTCAGAAAGTCTTTGTGTCTCACATGTTAAGAATGAATAAACTTTATGTCAGCTGCATAGGTGATTTTCATGGTATTGCACCTGGCAAAAACCCATACATTCTGTAGTGTCACTGTATGTTCTGTAAAGGGAAGACAAGAGTGGAAAGATTATTTAAAAAAAAGAAATCATGACATAAAACGTATATGGAACAATTAAATTTTTTTTGCATATAATTTGTTGTTCTTCATGTTTTCTTAAAAGTATTTACTTGACAAGTAATGCACACTACATTCATACTCCCATCTGAATGTGAAATACTAACTCAGTTACACTCCATTTCAACCTGTTCTCGTTCCCATGGTGTCTCGTTACCACAGTTGTGTTGAAGCCGCTAGCATTTTTGAGATATGCTTAGTGTGTCGTTTGACATTAGTGCTTTGACAGACCAGTCACAACAACGTTAGTTGTTGACAGGAGAGAGATAATAATGCAGCAATTCACTCTGTTTCTCCCATTGTGTTAAATGAAACCTAAAACGAAAGAGTGCCGTGTGTGTGGATTTTTAATGCAACAGGATTTTGTCAAAATAGCAAAATACAATGGCACTAGAGTAAGAAATGGGCTTGCCTCACACTTGTCTTAGTGCAAAGTAAAGGAATCCCTTTTGTGATAAAATTTAGTTACACTAATGCTTTTTTCTTTTTACATTTTTTGACACCTTTCTTTGGACACTGACTATACCATCTGACTTTAATCAATTAATCTAACTAGTTGAAACTGATCAATGATTGATGGAGGTAGACAGATGGATAATCCACTCACCAGACAAGATTTTTTTCTACTCATTGCTCTCCACACATCTGAAAGATGTCTTGCCAGATGGTTGCATGTAAAAAACCCATCTGGAACATTACATTTGCTTGAGTCATTATACTTTCAAAAGCACAGTATTAGGTTCTTAAAATGAAAACAGCATTTATAGTATGGACACATAATCAGTGAAATTTATTCACCACTGAAGTCATTTTACAGGGAGTAAAATTCTTCAATGTCAACACCAAATTAAAAAAAGCAATATTGTGAAATTATTATTATAATTGAAAATAATATGAGTAACTAATAAACCTATAAATCATATCATATACTTGCAGATTTTTTTGAAAATATAGATGTTTAGTATGTTTTAACACTTTTTTGCAAATCCTTTTGCCTGACTCTGATTCGGCACATTATTTCATTATGGTAACCCAGCTCAATTAAATAATTATCCTGAACCCAGCTCTTGGAAAGTTAAACGTCTAAATGTGTGACGATCAACCTAATGAACTGCTTATACTATAAATATAAATCTATGATTGTAGTTAGTTAGATTAGTAGACAATTAAATTATTCCAAATTTCTAAGCTTACATGGATCATCCTGAACTTATTTGAATGATCTTCAAAGAAACTGACACATAATTTTATTTGACGAATAAAATAAATAACAAGAAGGATCCCCTTATCAGCGTGCTACCAGTTCAGCAAGTATTTAACTAAAAGATTTGTCATTAAATTTTTCTTGCTCTTTTTATGATGTGTTGTTGTCTAATAAACCATGAAAAGAAGAATATTTATGCATAAGGTAGCATTTGATAGCACACTGTTGCTCTGCGGCCAGGGGCTTAGGCTGTAAAACACTTTTACTGATGAAAATCTTCAGACTTAAAAGCCATGAGACTGATCAGAACTAAGTCGTCTTTTTTTTTACTTTATAGTCAAACCATAAGCAGCTGTAATACAACAATAAATAGGAGTAGTAGTTGTTTTTTTCTCTTCTTTTTTATGTGTTATTTTAAAGATATCCAGTTCAGGCATGATTAGGTTTATCAACAACATCAATAGATAAAAAAATGTCCTCCAGCAGTAATTGAATCCAGGATGTAAAGAGAGATGCTGTTCCTTCACTAAGAGGCTATATGGTGTCATAACATGTCATAAAGCACTCTTCTAACCTTGTCAGAACTTATCATGACACCAATTACAAAGACAGCCAGATAGCGGAGGGTATTCCTCATGCTCATCTGCAAAATAATAATAGCCCTTGTATGCAGAGGCACAATCTGTGTGGCTTTCTGAAAACTCCAGGGAGGCACGAAGGGTGAACAATACGGGAGGGGCAGGAAATAAATTCACACCATGTCAGGGTGAAGTGACAATGACAAGGGTGCTATCGTATTTGCTCAGTACAAGACAATTAACCTAACTCTATGACTTTTACTTGTACGGCTAAAATAGATTTTGTCATATAACAGCCCTCTTTTTGTGCATCTCTACCCCACCCCCACCTTCCCTTTCTTTCTTTTCTTTCCCATCAGGTCTCCACATAATGGAGCGAGAATGAACAGAGAGCGGCTTAAAAAAAAGCATGAACTGGAGGTTTATTGAGGTCATCTGCTTCCTGTTTATATGGGACCATATAACAGTTCAGTCTTCCCGCCAGGACCTGTTGGCTGCTGAACAACATGTCACCAAGCAATATGACTGGCTCATCTCTGACCGCGGACCTTTCCACCACTCTCGGAGCTATCTGTCCTTTGTGGAAAGATTCCGCCAAGGATTTACGACTAGATATAAAATTTATAGGTGAGTTCACTTTCAACTTTTGTGCTGATGCCTCTCATGCGTTTTAGCAGAATGTCTCTTTTGATGGTTTTACTATTTTAAGCTTTTGGTTGCATAAAGCTAAACTGTGTATAGCTTTAACCATTCACTTCTATGATGCAGTCAGTCTAAATTCTCCTCATTTTACCATTGAAATGCATCAAGCAGAGCGTTTATTTACTTTTCCAGTTAAGTTGGACCTTTTTTTCTATTGCTCTTTCTCTCTTGCTTCTTTTTTTTATTATTAATATTCGAAAAGTTAAATACAATAAAAAAAGACAATTTAGACAGTAATGTCAATAAAGAAACACCACAATGATGCCAATAACTTTAAGCCAGGTTAAATTTGGATAGACATGATCATGCATTACTTCTTGCTCTCGCTCTCGCTCTCTCCCTCTCCCTCTCTCACTCTATCTCTCTCTCTCTGTATCTCTGTATATCTATCTATATA
>JBAMIG010000020.1:8850513-8862953 GCA_037177335.1 Kiunga ballochi
ATATATATAATTGGTACATAAAAAACTGCAACATATGTTGAAAATATTGAACAATATTTTTCTTACAATGTTTTTTTTTTTTTTTTAGGTTTCAAATCAAATAGCTGAACATTTTAGTCTGATTTCCTTAACCTAACAATGTTACAAAAAAAAAAATCAGCAAAGATACAAACAAAAAAAACTATGATAGAGGACTGGGAAAAAGAAGCAGAAGTCAGCAAGGAATGTCTGCGTCATCCTGACAAAATGTAGAAGAAGTATTTGTAGAGAGACCACAATTAACTTAAAGTGGAATGAAAAAGTAGTGATGGTGTGATGCGTTACCAAGGTAACTAGCTCTGCAAGTAGAACCTGCAGCTCGGTCAGCCACAGCTGTTATATTAGGCCTAATCAGCAGGGGATTTGAGATGATTGCTTAATGTTATGTTAAGCAAGACAAAGTATAATTTCAGAGGACAAATGCACTTTGTCCTGCTTGTGTGTCTTTCCAGAGGCTGATGGAGAATTTTGTTTTAAAGAAACAAACTCCACGGTCAAAGCAACTGGCTCTGGCTACAGAACCTGCAGCTCTTAAGCATTTGCTCAAATAAAAAAAATTGAACAGTGGTAATAAGTTTCTGTTGCTATGGTTACTGAACTACTGTTTGCGTCAGGGCAATACATTTAGAACATTCTGGCTATTTGACCAAGATGTCCATTATTACTTTTATATTGGACACCTTGTAACCCATCTGAATGGAGTATTCACTCGGACCATGGTATAAATTAATATAATTTATTCTGCTTTTTAACATTTTTTGAACCAACACACACACAAAAACAAGAAACAACTAAGCAAAATTAAGTTCACCAATATAGCATGAAGTTGAAGTAATGAAAATCACTGTTTGTCAATTTTTTTGTTTTTTTGATGGACTTCCGAAAGATATCTGGAAGTGCAAAAAAAAAAAGAAAAAAGAATAGTTCCTCTTAGTCAATAATTTGACTATCCAATCCCTATTTATTACAATGTAAAAACAAAATGATTATTTAATAAGTGTACTTAATATTTTTTTTGTGGAAAAAAACAAAATGACTGAACCATTGCAGAAAAAATGTAAACTGGTTTAAAAATAGTTTAAAAATGTTTTCATTTAACATTAGGGATAGTAACGGCAGGAGACTAAAACCCTGAACATAATGTCTTCAACTTAATTATGACTGACTGTTATTTGATTGACCAAGTTCAAAAACACTGGAGGGGCTACAATACTTTCTGTTCAGTTTTGAAATATTCATCGGGCAGCTGTAGCTCAGGTGGAAGAGCAGTTTTATTTCAGCCGAAAGGGTAGGGGTTCAATTCAAGGCTTCCTCTGACTACATGCTGAAGTGTCCTTGGGCAAGACACCGAACCCCAACTAGCCCCCCGATTTGCCTATCGGGGCGTGAGTGTGTGTGTGAATGGGTGGATGTGGCTACATATTTAAAAAAATGTCTTCATGCTAACATGCTAAATCTATTATTTCAATTTTCAAATAATTCTTAAACATGCATAGTTTTGTAGGCAAAAAAATTACAAGAGATTGTTAAATATCGAAAGATTGTCTTACTTTTTATTGCAAGTCACTGCTTCTTCCCATTATTTATTGCATGATCTCATAATAATTTCAAGTCTCTCTACACACAGTCATACTAGTTCATCATCAGCAGAACTTCCTCTATTACACAGTTAATTAGATTCAAACACATGCTACTGTCGCTCACCCGTGCATTAGCTTCCAGCTCTATGTCCCATCAAATTCTTGAGATTAAAACGAGTTAAGACAATGTTTTTTTGATTAGATCTATTTTAATTTCATTGCATTATCACAAAGAGCACCAAAAAAGCTATTATGTCAGCAATAAAAGGTAATCACATCTCATTTTCTGATATGCTATCATGAGTAAACGCTAACTTCTATGTGGATATGTAAAATATAGTTTTACAATTCAGGTTTCTTTTAACTGCATAAGTGTAAATGCCTACAATGTCTACTAAAAAACAAAACAAACAAACAAAAATAAAAACTATTGATTAAAGGTACGAGATAATTGTGCTTTGTTAGTTTATAGATGTCACTATTGTCAGAAGTGGATTTATGTTTGTTATTCTTTGACCTTAAGTCTTTTGAGGACTTGGTCCAGGGTGAGATTTTCCACAGACGAGCAAAACTGAATAATAACTAATCTAATTAATTTAAAAAAAGCAAAAAAAAAACTTCTTCAGCAGTGACATAGTCAATGAAAGAGCAATTATTACAAGTCACAATTAAAACATAATCGTTCCCCCACCTACTACACTACTGCTTGCAGTGCACTAAAGGTAATTATTGTGTCATAAAATAGTCACAAACTTTAATAATTATAATTCAATAATAATACTAATAATAATATTAATTTGATTTTTAGAGTAATCGTGAGCTATCCTTCTACTCCAAAGACCTCCAGAGCCCTGCCTCTCATTTTCGAGCTATTTATGGTAAGCTATGAGATAAAAGGGAACCTGTGATCTTATCTATCGACTTAAACCTATTAACTTGGAACAGTCTCTCAGATGTTTTAACATTTTTTCTGTGCTGGTTATGTGGCAGAACTTTCAAAATATGTTTTCTAATTCCCAACACTGTTCTTTCTGTACAGAAAATCTAGACCATGCCAGTATTGAAGTGGAAATAAATAAAGTAAGCACAGGAAAACAACTCTGCTAATATTTTACATGTACCTAATGTACAACATGCACTAGAGCACAAGATTAAGATTTATTTCTAATATTTATTTACATAATACAGCGGTAAAGGTTCACTCCAAAGAAAGATATAAAAAACATTAAAAAAAACAACCTTTTTCTACAAAATACAAAACTTTCAAATTTTAAATATGTTAATGGGCATGTTCTTAGTCCTTAAGTATTACTTTAGATTACAGGGATTCAACCTGTTTGCGACTCGTAACTGTCAGAATAAAGGGTGATGTAATCACAGATTCTCTTTAATTTGGCTTAGAATGACTGAAGAGGGCTTTGTTCCTTAAATTGTGATCTGTGAGATCCAGACTTCTGACTTTCTGTCTACACCTTATGTCTGTACCAATGCACATGTTCTTGTTACCTGTATTGACAGACTCTCCAAACATAAAACCTTTCAAAATTTTTTTAAGGAAACAAGACAGACTCTTTTTAGAAATAAATCAAGAAAGCCTCTTGCCTATATAAGTGATGCTTAGAAGAGCATTGTCTCTGGGATGCAATAAACATGGACATTCATAAACCCAGCTGAGATACATATTTGTCTACCTGTAATAACATTCATCCTACACCTATCCAAGTAGATGAGATTATGCAGTACAGTTTCTATGTGGGAACACCATGTACAGAATGAAAGGGAATAAGTCAATACTGTGTGGGAAGAAAAAAATCGCTTCACAAAGTCGTTCATGTGGGAATTACCATTATTGGATAAAAGTCTCCCCTAGTCTTCACAGCCTGCCAGTGTTTTCTGGAGAGACTGTTATGGAGCACTACTCAGTTAGCTAAGCATGGGTCTATGAAGGATAAAGTGGCAAAAAAATCCATCAGGAATCTCTAATGGGATTTTGGACACTGCATGATGCTACAGTAAGATAATGGGGGAAATGTTTTGTGTAGTATTTACTATCTAGTGTCTGAGAGTTATTAAACATGTCATCATTCTGGTCTTTAAGAAGAAAATCAGAAAACATAAGTTTGTACCAGTGTTAGTTTAAATTTCAGTCAAATCAATTGAAAATTGATTTGTAATAGTGATAATGTAACACCAATTAAACATTTTATTTTAAAAATTATTTTATTTTCATAACATCAAATCAAATAAATTTTTTTTTAGATTAAATAATTACTTATACAGGTCAGTATGGGAATAAAAATGAATACAATTTATCATCTTATCCATGTGAAACCTCTATAAGAATTCCATCAGAGTGGTTTTAACATTTATAGGTTCTATACTGTGCATATATTAGGTCTGCTTTAAAAAAAATACATTTTCTTTTTTTTTTTTTAATTATTGTTTTTATTTTCTTCATGACACTATGTTTCACATTATTACATGCTAAAGGGAAAAAAAAAACTTGAATGTGTGAATCAAGTGCATGTAAAGTCTTTGACCTTTTCAAATAGGTAGTTGTTTGCCACCACCGGAGGTGGTATTTTCCACCCTGGCAACCGAGACAACAGAGAAAAAGTGTATTGCTTCACTTGGTGTCAGCATATATAGCTCTAGCACATTTTGTGCCTCTGTGTAATTCTCCATTTTGAGGTCATGACAATTTCTCATGAGGCTGGAACATGTATAATCTGAACGTGGCCTAAAGAACTCAAAGGGCATGAATTAAATGTAAGGGCATTACAGATATTACATAGATAGACAAACAACCATGTGGTCTCACATTTATACATCAAGGTGTTTCTGTTCTCTATGTATGCCAATATATTATTTTTTAATTATTTTTATATAATTTATAAACTTGAACATGATTTAACTCCTGCAGTTGTATTAAAATGGGATTTACTGTAGTTTGCAGTTTTACCACATATGTTTTTAGCATGTTTGTACCTCGCAGTACACATGTTGCTTCCCTCTTCTGAATAAACTCACTGTTACTTTGTGGTATTTATGATGTATGTGTGATGTATGATGAGTACATAAATCGCAATATTTTTAAACAACCTAAATCTTTGAATTTGAATGCTTTCAGAAAATAATGCTCTTTTAACAAAGAGTTGGTTTAGGTTGTCTGTATTGAACATTGCATGCAATTCTTATTCTTCTTTTCTGAAAAACGCAGATTGTTCTTTATTAGTTTTGTGTATGGGAGTATTAAACAGCAGTATGAGATATATAATGAAGTTGAAATGGTGACGTTTTGGGTTCCGAGTGATATTGTGATTGATTTGGATACCTTTGTATGATAGCTATTACGCTCTATTTCTATTTGGTTCATTCTCAGCTTCTTGTTTGAGCTTTTTTTTTGGCAATTTCCAAAAAACATATATATATTTTTTTATTAATTTTATGTCAGTTAATGGTTATCAAACCATTTTTTAAAAACTTAACTTTTTCTCTCCACACATTATCTTATCTTTTTTTTTATAGTACTTAATGATATTTCTCAGTGAAGGACTTAATGCATATACTAAATCTACCGAATTATGATGTAATTCAGTTCAATATTACCCAGAAGCTTCAGCTACACAAGTTACAACAGAGTTGAATCATCACCTCTTTGACTTAGACTTTAAAAATGAACATTTTAAGCTTCACTTGAGCATGGTGTACACATGTACACATTACTGATTCCACTTACTCCCTGATCTGTGTGGGAAGGAGAGCTTAGCTCTTAAGAAAAAGGGATAGTATTTTGGAAAGGTACACATTTGATGCATTCCCGAACCTGTATAAAAAACCTGAAAAATTCTTTTAATTGAACATTATCAAACTTGTTTTATTGAGTTAACTTTCTCTTTATTGTTTATGCAATCTATGTTTATGCAATGCCTATCATATCAATAAAGCTACAACACCTACAAATTATCCATCCATCCATTTTCTACCTCTTCGTCCCTAACAGGATCGCGGGGGGGCTAGAGCCTATCCCAGCTGTCAACGGGCGAGAGGCAGGGTATACCCTGGACAAGTCCATCACAGGCCATACACACTCACACTCATTCCTATGGGCAGTTTAGAGTCTCCAATCAGCCTATCCCCAAGGTGCATGTCTTTGGACTGTGGGAGGAAGCCGAAGTACCCGGAGAGAACCCACGCTAACATGGAGAGAACATGCAAACTCCACACAGAAAGGTTCGCGGTTAGGGCCCCGCTCACACCAAGGCTCGAACCAGCAACCTTTTTGCTGTGAGGCCACTGTGCCAACTGCGCCACCGTGCAGCCCATCTACAAATTAACAAATGTATTCATTTTTTTTACTAGCTCTGAAATAGCGATTTAACTAAGCAACACATTTTCTTTAATATCTTTAGGTGAAAAGGTATAATAAAGAGACATATGGAACCGACTTCCTGAATTTAAATTGCCACAGCACTGCCCTTTTTTTTTTAACGTGTCTTGTCCAGCATCTAAGCAGGCAGAATGATGGTTTGGCTGCTATACTGTGCTGAGCACTGCCCTTAATGACAAGATCTTGTCTTCTTAAAAAAAAGAAAATCTAAAAAAAGATGTTAAGAGGTTCTTAAAAGATGAGGATCTTTATATATGACCTTTTATCTATTTTAAAAAAAATCTTTTAATCATAAAGTGTGTTATCTGTTTTAAGTTTACAGAAACTAGCACTAACTTTGTTTTAAAAGTCATCATCATCCAAAGGGGATTTTTTTACATGCTAAGTGTATATAACTATTACCACTTCATAAGAAACAGGAAATCTGAAAAGAAAAATAAATAAATGAAAAAACTTTGAGTGGTTCAGATATAATTCACTTAAAGTCTTTATTATTTTTCTCATAATGTTTTTTTTCTTTATGTCAATAATGAGGTGCCCAATAACATGTAGTAAGTTGGTGGTGCCAAGTCACTGTCTCACTCCATTAATTAGATATGTTCTTTCTGCAGAATCTGGCCTCCGTTCCCTCTGTGCTGCTATACTCCTGCTTTGAATGACAAGCATGTTCTTTAAAGGTGTATTAACCCAGGCTCCAGCAACAGGATCAGCAGAGTGCAGCCACGGTGACACTGTATGATAGTTGTTTCCTACCCCTGTCAGAGCTTTTGATTCTATTCACTAAATGTCAATTCAAAACCACTCTAATTGAAACAGACAGCACACAACCCTATTAGGATGACAAGAAGCAACCTCGTATTTTTACCTTTTAACTTGAGCAGCAATTTAACATGAGATTTTAATAAAAATACTAAAGATGACACAAAAAAATTGTAATTTATTTTACCATTGTACAACCTTTTTTTCTGTATTGCTATTTAGAAAGTTCCTTTTTCTTAAAAGGAAACAAAATCATTTTTTTATGTGAATAAAATGCAATAAAATACAAATTTGCATCTGAAACAGACTAACCAGATATTGCTTTGGACAAAAGTCAAACTGATCAAAACAAATTGGGAGCAAAGGTGAAAGAATACAAAAACAAACTAATGGTCATTATTCACTGACTATTCTTATGAAAAACATTTTCCTTATAAACCTTTTATGAACATTGTTGCATTCATGAAAATCTTTTTACCAACTAAATAGTACAAACATGACTCCTTGCATATTTCCTCTAAATCAACTCTTGTGTTGTTTTTTAGTAATTCATTTCTTTAAATTGCATCTATAAAATCACAATAACAATTTTGTCAGATTTTTTTAAATAACATTTGTTTCTCTGCTGCATCACACCTGACTCAAATCAATTGGTAATTAGCAGACTTTTAATTAGCAAACTCTCTGTGAGTCTACAAAATCATTTTGATGTGGATCAGATGTGTTTCAGCAGTGAAACTTAGAAACATCGCAGAACTGTTGCAGGTGAGGAGTGGATTTGCTTACCCCTGTTATTATATGCAACCTTTGCACCACTTCAGATCTGGCAAAATTACAAATATTTATTCATACTAAAGTACAGCTATTTGGTTCCTTTTATACCTGCAGAAACATGTGTATGCTTTCCAGTTTTTCAATTCATGTTGTATTCTCAGAGGTAAATCTTACCAATATGGTACAATGGGGTCTGCAAATAAAGAGTAGTTTCATAAAAAATGTTTCCAGCTTGTCATTGCTACTTTTTTTTATAAATTTTTTATAAGGCTGATGCAAGTGAATTAACAAACCTTGAGTTGCAGCATTGGTGCAGTGAATGTGTGGTTACATTACCAGTTATTTGAGAATAATCAAATGATAGCAGTATGGATGTTTTTTGTTTAATATTCAATGTGTTTTTATGCTTCCAAATATGTTTTACATGGTCTTTTGCATTGCATGCAGTAGATTTTCAAAAGAAACATCTTTATAATTTTCCCTACAAAGAAACCAACTTTAAAAGATCATGTTGTAATTTTATAATTGTAGACTAGAGATCTAAACATAGCCAACCTTTGAAGCAACAAGTTTTATACAAACTCTGAGCCCTTTTTTTTTTTTAAGAGGCCAGACACATTCTTCATGCATAGTCCTGAAGCTGTGGTTGCAGGACAGCATCCCACCAACACCAGTGTTGTTTGGCTCTGGTTCTCAGAGGCCTTAACCCTGCAGATTTTTTAGCCATCTCTATCTTTACAGATCCCAAGGTATCTTTGGGGCCGGTCCTCGGGGGCTGGTGTACGGCAGCTGTTAAAATTATCCCAACTGAAACACACCTGATTGAATTGAACTGAGTCTGTTAATCTCAACAACTTCTGAATCAGGTGTTTTGCTGCAGGGAAACATAGAATACCTGCAGGATCCCTGAACCACAATGACTCAAATGTGTGTTAACAAAGGAGATATTGGAAACTTGCAGGTTAGCAGCCCTAGTGGACAGACTTTGCACACAGCTGTCTCATACTTTGCTTTTTTAGCCCAGGGCATCAAATGATCACTTTGATTAGCTGTCCAGCACCAAGTCACAGACCAGTAACTGGATATCAACACAGTGGTTGCTTTGAATACTCACCATATCAGATTCAGGAAAAATACAACACTGGAGGAAATAAAAAAGAAAAAAAGAGTAAATGATAGTAAAATAGTCAATAAAAAAGTTGTTTTAGTTGCTTAAGATGCATTTACAATACTGCTGTTTGGTCTGATTTAAACAAAGCCTGGTCCTGTTCAACACGTAACATGTTGACAACTTGCTGACTTTCTTACTTATCATGTTTGACAGATTCTTGTAAAATCTACATTAGGTTTAAACATCAAAAACAAACAAAAAGAAAACAGCATACATTTATTGTTGACTTTTGTTTTCAGTGCTAATCAATTTTTATTTTCCTTTGTTGGTCAGTAGTTATTTTAGAGATAGTTGCATCAGGTTTACTTTCCTCCAGTAAACTGTGGTGAGAAAACAAGCCAAACTAAATGAAGGTGCGAAATGTTTTGAAATACCAACTGAACCGAGTTTCCTGGCCTCTCTTAGTGTGAAGCGCCCCTCACTGGCTGGAGAGAGTTTCTGCTGACTTCAATGCCTGGTTTACCTCAGTGCCACCCTGTTTACTTTCTTTCAGTTCCAAACAGACAGACATAGTTAATTGACCATCACATTTAAGAAAGAAAAATTTGTAGCAGAAAATTTCAATCATCACACATTAACAAGAGTATTTTTCAGCACAGCTATTCAAATAAACTTGTTCAGTGACATTTCCACACCAGCTTTATAACATGATCTTACCCACCTCTTCACTCACCTTTTAATACTCTGCTCAGCAGCCCCTGTAGTATACATACTCCCAGTCTCCCACTACTCATTTGCCAGATTGTCTGTGTTGCTTTTCCAGAGCTCTCTTCTCTGTCTGCCTGCCTGTTTGATCCTGATTATGTTTTTGACCTTGCATGTGCTTCTGGAATCTGCCTCAATCTGTGCCCAGTCCTTTTTTTTATTTTTTTGTCCTCTTTTTGTATAATGGTCCATGTACTTTTAAGCAAAATTCATAGGTTAGCATCAGTGCTATCATTGGTGTGATATTAGTGCACTTTGTGCACAATAGATATCAAAATATGCATCTAAAGTGTAATTTTTATCAGTTAACAAATAAAGTTAAGAACAATTATTTTATTTCATTGTAAGCAAATTATGTTATCCTAAAAATGTTTCTTCTTTGAAACTTGCAATGATTTATCTTGTGTTTTGTCCAGTTCACTCCTCTGATTTTTATTTTCATGTGCATAGTATCAGTAAATGTATATGAATAAACCACCTATATATAATTCAAGAATTTCATAAAAAATGTGGATACCACCTTTGTATATACTCTTAGACAATTTAAGCTTTCATTTACTCTTGTCATCTATATAAAGTATTATGTATGAAGGTCACAGGCACTGTTGAACTGGTAAATGTAATGCATATGACCTCCCACATGAGTTACTTAAACACCATAAAGCAATAATCACCTCTGTTCCCATCTCCATTCTATGCAGCTCAATGCCATTTATCTCCTCTTAACTTCCTTTGATAGGTCATTAAACTGGTCTTGGAGCTATGAAGTAAAGCACTGAATCATGTCACATGTTCCATCTGCTGGCATGTCTAATCTGGGCCAGAAGGGCTCAACTGCATGTGGCTGCCACATAACATTTTATATCATAATTGAAGTGACCAAACCATAAGATGCATTCAGTAACAATAAATTGATATCTAAGAGAGAGAAGAGAGAGAAGAGATGGTTAAATGGGTGCTGCACTGACACTAAAAGGACTGGTGCATCTGCAGCAAATCTGTAAATATATCTTGCTTTTGTGTTTGAGTGTTTGCCCCAGTTTTGAAAAGAAAAAAAATACTGGATGAGTGTTTGCTGAATCAGCAGAAGTGGGAGAGGTGTGTTTTGCCGTACCAGATGAGTGCTTGTGCTTTTACAGGGACTAATATTCCCTTATGCAGGACCTCTGAGAAGATGCCACATAGTAATGAAGGCTAAACTTTTTGTTCTATTTCATTACGTAAATAATAACAAAGAAAGTATCTTGTAAATAGTTGGGGATGTCCGAGCAGGTTTTTTAAGGAATTTCTTCACTCTGTGTGTTCATGAGCTATGTTACATTCTTACTGCTCTTTGATAATAATCTAAATGTATTAAATGATATGTTCTTTGAGAGAGTTATCAGGGTGTTATCTTTAAAAGCTTGGCAGCATTATAAATTTGTACATTTAATAGTCCACTGGCAGGATGGCATGGAACTTTAAAGACTAATCGAGAGTGCTGAATAAAGCATTAAAAATTGCTGCTGTCAAGCTGAGCTTAGGCAGACAGACACATTGCTGACTATGTGTCAGAAAATTCTAAGTAAGTGACCAATCAATTTGAGAGACCCACCTATTTGTGAGGAAAGCTTGAGATGAAGCTGCTATAAAGTGCTCTGCTCTATCTTTTATTCATTGAGCCCATTTTTTTTCAATCAGGCATAACTTTTTTTTTCATGATTCTTAAAAAGTTTTTTGGTCTATTATTCATGTATCACAAAATGTGGGTATGCAAAACACAGCAGCACATTAGAAAATAAATGCACAAAATCAAAAGCACTCTCTAAAACATATCGACATTACTAAAAAAGAAAGACCATGACAGAAAGGCAGTAGCTACTTGTCTGAATGCCTTACAAATAAAACATAACAGTCCTTTAGATCATTAGAGGTAACCATAAAGGCATAAAGACTAACATTACCTGTGTAAAATCCAGATACACACACTGCATAATCACACTCACCCACACACAGAGCTAACACAAGTAACAGCATAATTTAACATGCCTATGGTCTGAGGTACACTCGCATCAGCACGATTTGTATCATTAAAAATTACACTTCAACATTGCCTGGCAATGGCTCATAAACCTCACACATGCAGACACACACCCTTAACGATAGTGGGAGACTGATATGGCAGACTCTGCAACATCAGTATCCAATTTTGCACTCAGCAAAAATGATACTTAATAGAAGATAGTATTTAAATAATATTCTACTGCCATTTAAAATTGTAAATAAGCTTTTGAAAAAGTATTTATTCACACTAATTAAAGGAGACAACAGTCAAAATACTCGTTCAACGTTACAGCTTGATGCTGTTGTGCTGACATGGAGTCAAAGGAGATTATTCAGTTTGAATAATATGTTAATATGCTGCTGGGGAATTTTTCAGCAACTTAGCAAGAGTTAGAAAAGAGCTGTGCTTTTCCCGCAATGGAATATTATCTACTGTATTTTTTGCATTGTCCCAGAAGGGGTTAGACCAAAGTTTTGCAGTCTTTGAAACACTCAGACAATACTGCCATAGGTGCTTGGCTACAAGTATTCTATTGTTAGAAAATAAACCTCTTCTGAGGAAAAAAAATGACCAAAGTAGAATACATGCACATATTGCAATCAACCTCCTACATCAATATTCATCTATACATCAATACAAAACACGGATGACTTTTGCCCTCCTCACTAACATATGAAAAAAAAAAACATGGGGACAATTGTTCAGTGTAATTTTTATCTTGACACAAGACCATTTGGGCATATGATAAGGAGAGAAGTCAATCACCTCTTCAATGATAGATGTTCTTATATCTGCTCCTGTTTAATAGTCACTCATCTCACTGAATGTAGGTTGAGAATAGTTGTGGCTGAACCAGGGACTATTATAGGCTTTGAGGTTTAGGATTGCTCAGTGCTGGGCTGCTTTTTTTTGGGTCTTTGACCAAAACATCACATCAGATAAATATATATATATGTATGTGTGTGTATATATGTATAT
>JBAMIG010000020.1:8885236-8900700 GCA_037177335.1 Kiunga ballochi
AAATGAATAAAATTAAATAAAAAAAACAAGAGTGATCCTGTGTGCAGCATCTTCTATTTATTTGGATAGCTGATTTTCTTGATGGCAGATGACAATTAGAGAGTATGTTCCAGACCCGTGGTTTTTGACTGCACGCTGTGATATATACTGGGCCTGGTGGGATTCCACTGTTGTGTTCTGCTTAATAATCCAAATCCTCTAAGTCCCCCTCGGCCCACTTCAGTACTTTGATTGCTCCTTTTGGTTTTATAGTGTTAAACTCTGTTTTCATAATCTGGTGCACTGAACTCTTATTGAGTGTGCTGGAGAGAAGGAGAAGACAAATGGTGCACACAACCCTCCTAAGGTCATCCAGATTACGGGGGTCAGTCTTTAATCCGTAAAGCTGGGGATGTGTGCTTTTTATTTGGGAAACCTAAGTCTTGGTGAAAAATAACTGAGAGACACACTGGTTGTGGAAAGGCACATTTACATTTAAGCACATTATTAGCCTCTAACTGTAATTTTAAAGTGCATCCGCTTGCACACGCAAACACATAATTTGCCGTCTGGGAAGAATTCCAAGGGTGACAGAAGAAAGATAGTCACTTTGTCCAGTCAAAGTTGCTCAGGATGCACAACCTGCTGAAGACACTAATTTATTTGGTGTTAAGCAGAACAAAGGGGGGAAAAAAAGAGTAGTGTCAGCAATCACTACAAGTCATGTTCTGTCTGCATGTGCACTTCATCTATGTCCAAGAAGTACATTTCAAAGTCCATAAATCAGTTGAAGCTAGAAAATTGCTGATCGGGTGGCAATTACTCCTTTATAAACGGTTTTATGAGACATGAATACAGTGTGGTGCAATCGGAAGCTTCACATGAGCTTGATAAATACTAAGATGGAGGGATCATAATGAAATGATATAGTTCAAATTTCAACTTAACGCACATTTCATCACATTTCCTTTATAGTTGTAGTGGCACATTTAAACTAATTTAACATCACTGTCTACCTGTTGGATACCGTTTCATCTTTCAAAAAAAAAAAGAAAAGGAAAACATTTAATAAACAGTGAGGATTAATTAAAACTTGTAACTTAATGACACATTTAAACAACACATTTCATAAGGAGAAGTGTCACTGCTGTTAAAGTATAGCGTGTACAATATGACCTCTGAGCCCAAAAGATGTCAAACCCTAAAGTTAATTTGTTCAACTCTGCATTTCTTTTTTTATTTGTAGTTTTACAAAACTGTCACTGATCAGTAATTTTTGTTTAATGTTTTTAAATGATGTGAGATTAATTTGGTATATTCTTGTATGCTATTAAATGCACCAACCAGATGTCTAATTTATTGTATTAATTATATTTACACATTTGCCTCATCTGATATGGTCTCCACTTTTAGATTGCTGCAAGTTCTACAACAAGGTTTAATTAATTCATTTAAATGTGGAAACACTGCCGACTTGGGCGATTTAGCTTGTATAATATATATATATATATATATTTTTTTAGATGAAAAACTGTTTCTTTTTTAATTAATTAAAATTGATAGATTTAACTTAGTAAACTTGTTGTGCGAAAACAAAATTGTGTGAAAACAAGAGCAAATATTACCACTGAAAATATGTTCTGGGATAATAAGTGCTCCTGTGTAGTTTATTAAAACGGTCATTGTAAAATGTTTACATTGTAAAGAATATCTCAATATCTACACTGATTCTACCCCTTACTTTTAGTTTGGGTATTTTAACAAATTCTCCATTGCATCATTGATATATCCACATATTGATCAGCTCAGCCTTAGATTCAGTATTGTTTTTTTTCCCTACACTGCATTAGAATATTACCTCCTTAAAAATTGCAATGCAAACAACATTTACAAACAATCTGGAAATTTAAATTCAAGGGCATGCTAATCGAAAATGATGATCATATGGTTTTCCAGGAAAGTCTAGCCCTGTCTGTCAATTGTACCACCTCACACCCTCCAGCATCCTTACCCCAATAGCCCGATGCCAAGGGTAAGATATGCATCTGCTAATTTCTTGCTTGTCAGCCTACCATCTGGTACAGTATCAGCATTAAAGACAGCAGAAATTGCACCATGCTTTAGTCTCTGTCCCTCTCTGTATATTTAGAACACACATATACACATACATGCACACGCACACGCACGCACACACACACACACATACAATATTGGTTAAATGGTTTCAAAAGTAGCTGGAAGGTTTGTAGAATAGAACTCATTTTCTTCACTTTTTGTTTCTTCAATCTTTCATGATGATTTTTTTTACAATATACAGATTGACAACAAGCGTGGAGAAATTTCTCAAGACTGTAGTTCTATCTTTTAGCTTAAATTACATCATGATGTGTTTATTTTTGTTCTTTAGTCCCATATTTCACTAAACCAATATAATCTATTTTCACCACTATAAATTGATATTAAGGATGCAACTATAATACTTAACCTGTATTATATGTTATACTTATTTTATAGTCTGTTCTACTCTAATGTAGCCTGTATTTATAATATAGCCTATTAATAACATATACATACCGTATATACTGTGACAATGCTGTATTCATGTTAATACCTCCTTCTACAATGTAAATTTAAAATATATTTATATTGCTAAAGCACTTCTGAGTGGATGCAAACTACATTTTGTTGCTATGTACTTATTACATGTGCAATGGTGATAAAGTTTAATTCTTTTCTGTTATATTATATGGCAGTACCCAGCTCCTTGTGAATGCATCATAATTACAAAGCCATACAGGTTCTTGTGTGTGGCTTTGTAGCAACCATTGTGCTCAGTCTTGACAAGCTAAAAACCATTATGGCTGGATTCACTAAGATCTCGCTTTGAGAGTAGTTTGCAGGTGCACTCTAGAATCACCCATGAAAAACATGGTGTGTGTATAATAACGAGTGATTGTGTAAATGATGGCAGGTGTAAATGTGTTGGATACATATTTAAAAGAGAGTTTTTGCACATGGCGTAGTTTGATGAGAAATTCTGAAAAGCAATGAGACCCAATGGAATTAGAGTTTGATAATGAAGCCAAGAAGCATGTAAATAATCTAAAGTAAACAAATATGACTGCCACACAAACAAAAAAATTGTATGGAAATAAAATGTGTGAATAAGTCAGTAAACGATGCCAACAATTCATGGAATATAAAGAAAACATTATAACATTAAAAAGTAGCCCAAAGAAATAAAAAAAAACATGAACAAAGTCTGCTTTTAAAACAGATGGGAGTACGGGGGGTGTGTGCAAACATTTACTAGATTCAGTCCTATATAAGCTCACAAAGCTGCCAACAAATACATGTGCAAAACTGACATTTACATAGGACATATCTAGCACATTTTTGCAATTATTCTCAGTAAATAAACCACAAACCATAGTTTAGGCTGTGTACAATTCTTGCTTGCTTGTAAACAAAAATAGCCACACAGAAACTGGGATCTTAGTAGATTCAAGCTCTAAGCTCTTATTGAGCTCTTTGATTTGACATCCCATCTTAGAACTGTCATTTTTACTTCACTTTAACTGGGTGCATCAATGTTATTTTTCAGCCTCACCAAGCAGCTGTTTTCTCTGAAAAATAAACTGATAAAATGTTAATGCTCAACATGCCTGGCGACCAATGGAAGACACAAAAAGAACCAATTAGGGACCAATGCTTACTTTTTGCTGTAGTGAAAAAAAATCTGTACAGTTATTATCTATTTGACAGAAGACAACACATAATAGTAGTATTGTGTGTTTTTTTATTCATACAAAGCATTAAAAGGAAAACAAAAACATCAGAATAGTAATGATCAGAACAGTACAAAGAGAAATTCATATACACCGATGGCTGGAATGCACGTATACTGTATGTGTACGTGCTCCCCGCTCCGTTCTTATAATATAGAAACAGACATTGGTGCCACATCCTTAAAATCATATATGCTTCTGTAACGTGACTTTCATTTGAGTCCTAATTCTCTTTCAGGTGACAGAGACACGAACAGGGCCACTGGGATGCAGCAGCTATGACAATCTGGATTCGGTTAGCTCAATCCTCCTGCAGAGCCCTGAGAGCAAGCTTCATCTGCAAGGTAAAGGAATAAGCAACAGCCATTCATGTGTTTCTTTCTTTTTTTCTTTTCTTTTCCAGCATGTCAGGGCAGCAGGCTGTTAAAAAATTAAGGAGCTCTCAAGTCACACACAAACTAAGAGCACGATTTGTGGCTTCTGGTGAATTAAATGTCAACACATTTTTTAATTGGTGCTTGGATTGGGATAGATTTACTTCCCAATCCTCTCTGGGGATTGCAATATGATTTTCTGGGTATGAATATCTGCGCATGTTCTAATGTGATTGTGTTCTTAAATCTTACTTAAAGCTCTGATCAGAGTCAGGCCCTAAATTCAAAACACTCCCTCCAGCTGTACAAAATAATCAGTAAAAACAGCAAAATGTTGTGTTCTCTATGTTGTGGCACTGCATGTAAGGCTTGAAAAAAGTAGGTACATCAAGATTCATAGGAAATGCATCCAATATTCATACATTAGTTACTACCATTAAGCTTCCAGTCCTATAAAAATTAACACGTTTCCAATTCAATCACACATGATACACCAGTGCATGCAAATAGCAACTTTTCCTCATTAGGCGTTTGGTTCTTTTACTCCAAAATAGTCTTGTCTCAGATACTGACACAAGCAGTCTAATAATTAGACTAAGAGAAGGAATTATATTCAGTGACAGACACCCTTGGGGAAAAGAATTATGAAAGACTGTGTAACAGTGGTCAAGTGTTTGAGAGTAGCGATTGGTTCTTTGATTTGTTTGAGTTAAAGTAAGTTATTAAAATGGGTTTAAAAATCACAAAGACTTATTTTCAATCCACACACCTCGTGGTGCGTCTCTGAAGGGATCATTACTCGTCCTCTAAAATCAGAGAACTAAGTGGTTTGTCAAAGAGACACTTTAAAGTCCTCAACTGCCACTTATGCAAAGAGCTCTATAGGTTTGGGGAAAGGCTTTATTGTCATGCATCAAATGTATTAGCTTCGTGCTTTGAAGACTGTTTGTCACCGACTTGATGGATGACAGGCTTGAGAAAGATCTTTTCTTTTGCCTTGATAATAACCTCAATAGAAATGAATAGCTTTTCTGATTGGTTTCTGTGGAAGGCTTCTGCATGTAGCCAAATTATATTGATGGGTGAGGTATGTGGGTGAAAAGGGAGTTGAGTTGAAAATGTGATCTTTTAAGAGCAATTATCATTTCTACCATCAATTAGAAAGACAGCTGATGGTATAACCTGCTAAGCAGTCATTCTGCTCTTCAAAGTGATTGCACTTCACTTTGCCTATCAAGAGGTATGCAGTCACTGGAGAGCTTTTAAGGTGGATGCTGCTTGAATATATTTAAAATGAGTTCCAACCATTAAATTCACCATACTTCTCGTTTTATCATTAGGTGTAATTGTTTTGTTTTGTACCACTTAGTCAACCCTACAGCAAATTACCTTTAGATCAAACTAACCATTTACACCTATGTAAAAGCTGTGTGACATTTTGCTAAATATGCCTAGCTCCCTTTCTAACATGTCAAGAAGTTTCTGTATTTTCTGAAGAGTGTCTTACGTTTTGTAATCATACATGTGTTAAAAGAAAAAAAAAAGAAAAAAAACTCAGATGGTTGTTGTTCAAGTAGCAACATGTCACAAAAGTCATCATATCAATGAAGATACATAGACATTTGTTACATTATAGACCCACTGTAGAGGTCATGTCTTAAATGTGCCATTCAGACTGTTTAGATCATTAGCAATTATTTTGAAATGCATCTAATGTGTTTTAAAATTCCTGTTTAACTCACACAATCACAACTGCTGCCTTATATTGATAGCACATTTGTGGAAAGCATCTCAATTTTCACAAGAAAACATTTAGAATGAATTTCTGGGTTAGAAAAATTAAATTAGGGAAAAAAAAGTGAAATTATATAATACAGATTGTGATAAACACAGTGGTTAGATAGCACAGGTAATTGTATAACTTTACTGCATAAACATAGCAATGTTTTGATGAGTTAAAATCAAATAGTTTGAGAGGTATTCTTTTTGTTCGGTTTCTAGAGTGAAACAATATGGTGTATCTTAGTTCAGGTAGTTCTCAATAAAAAATAAATAATAATAATAAACTAAATTTAGGGACTCCTTGTGGATATCACATAGTAATAAAGAAGTGGGACACGCTTAGTAGTGCAGCAGCACACAGCATTTGCCACTGATACGGACAAAATGCATTTTTTTTTTCCCAAGTTCAAAAATGCCTTTATTTCTCCTTTACCAGATTACAATGCATCTGTTTAACTGGACTTGTATTTTCCTTCTTTATTTATTTGCTTATTAACACCACACCACAGATCCAACTAGCCCTGGCAGAAAACATAGAAAACAAAAGCATGCTGTGACACTTAACCTTAAATTCCTGAGGAAAAAAACGGTCCCATATTGCAATTACTTTGAATGTTCTGCGGTTCCCTCACAAAAAATAATGAAGAGTTTCAAAAAAGGTATTAGATAATCGACTTTCAACTGCTTCCTTTCAAAATAATATACACAGACACCACATATTGACATATAAAAGCAGAATCTCACCATCATGCGTTCAAATGTCTTGCCTTGATCCAAGACTACTTAGAAAAATTGGATATGGTGAAAACTGAAACAACTTGTGGGACTCATGGTGCTCCCAGCTTGATCGCTTTTTGTTCACACAAAACACAGTTAGATTCCCTTACAGATTTACTGCACCCCTTGGATGCTCCATACAGTCAGTGCCCCAAAATAACAGCTTTTACAGCATTGTCCTCTTTGACAATACACCATAAATGGACTTCACAGACTATCCCCTGAGAGAAATGGCACTGGCTCAGCCATGTACTACTCTAATAAGCCCTAGCAGCTCTTAGCACTTCTAATGAACACCCACCATGTGTCTCATTTACAAATGCCTATTGACCTTTTACCAGACAATTAGCTAAAATGCTAACTTTTGGCATTTAAACTGTGGGGAGGAGTCACAGCAGGTCAGTGTAGTAGATCACAGATCACTGTTGGTGGCATCCAGTTGCAAAAATGACATTGTAAGGTATTTTAATATTAGTATTTTAGTATTTAAAATGTAAATGTATTCATTCAGACAGTTCTTGCCCAGCCCAACAAAGACTTCTTATCCATCTTAGTATATTATTACATTTGTTTACCTGACAGCGCAACTACCTTATAAATAAAATGTCCCGAAAGGAATTGAGATACATAATTAAGGGAAAAATACTTAGAGGAAATGACAACCCTATCAGATTAAGTAATAACTCACAAAGATTGGCACATGACACAAAGAGAAGTAGGTAAAGTAACACATTTACTTTTCTATTATTACTATTCATATTCTTCTTATGAGGCTAAATAACCTTCATTTATATCATGATTGAACTGATGCATCAAAATAGTGAGCTAACAAAGCAATCATCAAAACCAAGTAAGTGGAATCCTTCAACATGATGGTTTACTCCCATAAGTTCAACTTTAAACAAATTGGCAATCACACACCTCTACTGAGCACAAAAAGTTAAAGATTAAAATAAAGAGTGCAAAAATGTTTTTTTTTCCTAAATGTATATCCACATATATTAGTATTTGTATTCATATTGTAGTACCCTGTTGTGTTTGAATGCATAGTGTTTTAAACTTCCCTTACTGAATGCATTTTTCTACTTTATTTTGCTTTCTTCTCTCTGCTGTGTGGGTACATCAGCAGAAAGCATGACTTGAATGAATGATTGCTACATGAACCCCTGTGCTTTGTTCACTTTGACTGTTTTGTGTGATTACTGACTCATTTCACCTGTGCAGTACACCATTTCCTCTCCTCCCTGTGAAAAACCAGGAATTATTAAACCTTTGGCAGCTTGGGTGTCATAATTATATTTCTCTCAAAGCCATAGAGAAAAGTTTAAAACTCAGTCGGTCATTGTTAATGTCAGCACACTGACTGAATGTTTAGTGAAACACTGTATCTCTTTTTAGATTAAATTTCAAGGGGAAATATATGTTTCTGAACCTTACAAGCTATGAACAAAGCATATTTTTCTATAAATATTTCAATGGCAATATTGTCTTAAAACAAGGTCTGATTTTTCATAGATTTCCCCAAAAGAAATGTGATTAAACACAAGACTAAATGGTTTTGTTTACTCCAAGATATGAAATATGGATTTCTCTGTTTATTTGAAAGAAAAACTCATTTTGAAATAGTATGATGGGAGTTGAATCTTACTTGTCAGGTTAAAAACAGATATCTAGCCAAGTTGGATCCTCACATTCAATTTGTTGAACATTGATACGACACAGAGTGATGTCTGAACCCCACAGACACAATATTAAAATAAATCAGTCTTAAATTTTAAGCAGTTTACCTTTCAAAATTTGGGCCTCATAAGGCATATAGGGCATACTGGGAGGGGACTCAAGGCCATTATCACCCACAGAACTGGTGAACAACCAAAGATCACTCAAACAATGAGACATTCTGCTGGATGAGCAATCTCAATTACATGACCTCTTAGTAACTAAGTGCCTCTATCATTAGCTAATGATACTGCTCATGAGTCTAATGAGGAATACAATGGTGTATATGACAGTGCTTAAAGAGATGCAGGATTAACAGCAAACATTGAAATAGTTGAATAAGTACTTGAAGGAAATGTTTGAACATTTGTCCTTGAGTAGAGTATCAGCAGAAGGCGAGTATTGCGGTAAAACAATCTAAGCACACAACTCATTCTACCAAAGAAAGATTAAGAAAGAACTAAATTAATGTGTTTTTTTTAACCAAATCAAAGCCCTGAACTTTGTCCATCAGTTGAAAAAGGACTTGAAAGAAATTGTTCATCTGAGCAGTGAAAACTCACTAATATCTCAGTGCTCACAGAGAAATGGGCAATAAGTTCTTCACAGTAGTTGAGTTGCAAGATTGGTGAACTACTAAGGGAAAGAAGAGAATACACTGAAACATTACTGGTTACCATAATGCAATGTCAGTCACTGTTTACAAGCAGAGTTAAAAGTCACAAGGCCAGCATGTTACTACTATAGCCCAACTGATTGTTATTAAGGAATATAAATGAGCTATTCCAAAGTAAGTCTATAAAATTATAATCAGTTTTACTTTGCTTCCATTTTTCTGACCAATGAATCAATGAGAACATTACACAATGAATGCACCATCTTACCCACCTGTTCTCAGCTGCATTCCATTTTCCATTATTTGAGATTTTTATGTTTCTTTATTCAGTAATTGATCAAGATTTTAATACTTATAAAAAATTGTAATAGCTTTTTCCTATCCCCCACTTTTTTGTTGTATTTTAAATCATGTTTTTGTTTTAATTTTTCTCTTAAGCCTTTAAATGACCCTTTTGTTAAATTGTACCATAAAAGTAAATTCTCCTTGCCCCACAAGCTGCTGGAGCAATTTAGCATGATCGAAGACAAAGAATATGAACTACATTTAGTTAACTTTACAGTCATATGTGTAACTCTCTTAAGCTTCAGTGGCTCAATGAAAACAAGTTGTTCAATAATAACTTTTGTGGCTTGAATCCCACTTTATTTCAATGTATCCATGACTGCATTCTTCAAAATTTTACATACCATGCCACTGTAGATGTATGAATGTTCAGGTTTCCATATTGGTTGCCGCATTTCCAGAGCAATTTGGCTACAGATGTACTCTATCAATCAAAGTTTGAACATGGTTTCCCTTTAAATCCAAAGGGAAAAAGTGTCCAAACTTTTGACTGGTATAGTAGCATACTATCACAAGTCTAATTGTTGCATAAATAGATAACGGACGCATTTTTAAGGACAGTTGTGTCCTTGAAAAGCATTACACAGATTTAACACAGTCTCATTATGTCTTTATAAAGCAGGTTTGCTATCTTGCTTACCTACAATCACATTGTTCAGTTGTATTTTCCTTCTGTTTTCCCTCTGTCGTTACCTAACGCTCATTATGTCTCCTTAGGTAAGGGATTAAATAAGAGATAAATCATAGACCTAAAGATTTGTATTTAATAAGACATGCTTCAACTTGGAGTTTTGAGCAAGGCGTTCTCGTTAGAATTTAATACGTGTGCTGTCTTCCTACAAAATGAGAAGACAAAAAATAAATAAATAAAAAAGACAATCCAAACAGGCTTTTTAAAAATTGCTTATGAATTAAATAAGTGGTTCATATTAGTATGCAGACACATAAGGGCTACAACAGTGATGTAGTAATAGAAAATGCACTCCATTTCATTCCTCTAATTAAACTTTTAATTGTTCCCTTTTTTTCCCTTTCATGGCTTCAGTTTTTTCAATCTCAACCTTCACACTTTATCCACAATGAGGAATTCCTCGTATATGTTACGGCGAAAAAAGCCAAGATTCAGAACACAAACCGGTGAACAAACTTTTTTTTTTTTTTACTTCTGTTCTCCTGATTTGCAGTGGTGGAATTAGATTTAGGTATTTATGAGACAGCAATCTGGTTTGAATTAACACATGAGGAATGAGCAATCTGGTGAATTTAGCTGTCATCAATATTTTCCTGGAGACACTTTGGGCTCTTTCCTTCTTAAATAGCAGAATCATAAAAAGGGAATGTTTTTTCCTTCTCCTCACCCCTGTGGTCTGCTCTTTGTGAGCTGGTGGTGCTGTGAGCTGCAGATAACACATTGCGGATATGAAACTCCCCGGATATTCCCATTGCTTTCACAAAGATTTAGATTAGAATGTTGTAGTGGTTTCAGACATCAAGGGAGCTACCTATCAAAGCCTAAAGTCAGTTTTCTTTCTTCTGTCCTGTGGTTTTGGGATGGAAAATGTTTGGCAAATCCCCCCTATGCAGTCTCCTCCTCATGCAATTCTTTTTTCAATAACTATTTGAAATAAAATGCATACATGACTTATATATGAAACACAAAACTCTTCACATGAAAGTTTTAGTTTTGCATTTTGACACATTCAGCATCTATTGCACATGTTCAATTTGTTACATGAAAAGATAACATCTGGGTATGTTATAATAGAGACCATAGGCAAAAAAGCCTGTGCTACTGATATGAGTTATCATTTGCAAATAATCAGGACTTTCAGAAGAGCATTATTAGGATGAAGAAAAAGTGAGTATGGTCCAAAAGCTGCCAATTTACTTAATGCAGATTAATTCAATCAGATTTAATCAAAAGCATCCCCTAATTTATAATAACAATATTTCTACTTTAATATATTTATTTAGCTCTGAATGAAGGAGCGGCATTGGATAACTTTACAGAACTTAAAATTAAATAAACATTTTTCCTCCCACATTACTTTCTTCTGTATTTGTATGCCCTCTCTCCAGGCTAAAGCTTAGAAACCTGATAATATTGGATTTGTCTGGATCCTTACTTTCTGCCCCCTCTGAGACCGAGGAGCAAAAATAGCTCGTTGAGTAATGAGAATTAAATGAAAGCAGGAATTAGCACATACCAGTTAAACTGACTGAATTTTCATGGGTTATTTAAACTATTTTTACACAATCAGTTTAAGGTGATGGAGAAAACGTAGTCTGGTTTTACATTTATTTCCAAATTCAGTACAAGATCAGTTCTACCATTTGTTGTGATATTTAGTAGTGGCTTCTTTTAAGTGGATGGTAGAATTAAACAGCAAAATAAGAGGGGTTTTAGTGATTTAACCAAGTGTATAGTCTTTTTTCATAGTTTCATGCCCAACACTAATAAGCAAAACAGCTACAAAAGGTGGACATTTGCAAATTGGCTACATATATTAACTCCTCTAAAGAAAGATAAAAGGCCTTGGAACCTCCACAAACCATTATGTTGCAAGGACCCAATCACCTCCAATATGGCTGTCATAAATTAGCACCAAAACAAAAGCAAGCTAATTTGCCTCTTTCAATCTTCAGTGCATGCTTTTCTCTTTTCTCTTTCTCTAGTTTCCTCAAGAGCCTATCTTGGAGGAGCCATGAGCCCATCTCAGAAGATTTATGAATATGTTAGAATAGCCTGAGCCAACAGTTTTCAAAGTGGTGAAGTGAAAATAAATTAAACTGGCCCTGTAGGCGAGTCGTGCAGTGAGTGATGAATTAGATACTCATTGCTGTGTTACTCGATGCATGTCCCTCTTTCCAAGTGAAAATCCTGTAAACAGTATGAGGGAAGACAAACATACAAATCAATTAAGTCCTTTTGTTTGTAGACTTGTTGAATTTTGGATAAGTAACTAAAATATCAGTAAATACATTGACATTGCTTAGCAGAACTATTATTTATTAAAGACAAGACATTTAGTATAAAACATAAAAAAAGCAAATGTTGGATGAGAATAAAACAAAAAATAAGTCCTGCACAATAATTCCGAACTACTTTTCTTTGTTTATTTTTTGTTCTGTTTCTTTATCTATATAATTATCTCACCGTTACTCAATTTCTTCCATCTGAAAACTTGCTATTCCCCAAAAACTAAAAATATATATTTTATCATGCTTAAAAATCACAGCATGACTTGCGTTCTCGGGCTGCACTGTGCCCCTATATTCCGTCAAAGCAAAGTGTTTTACCACCTCCTAACAAGGGCCAGTGCACTGGTGGCAATCCTCTTCTTCATGAAAAGATGTGCCGTTTTTGCACAGAGAACTGATAACATGAGATGATTTTAAAGATGGATGCCCGATACCTTTTTTCACTTTTCTCCAACATGCTGAAAAACCCAAAAACTGATGAAATCTTTCCAAGCTGACCTTCGGGTCAGTTTTCAATTGGAAGTGGTCAATCAAGACTGAGTTTCCATTTGAGCCAGCATGACCATAGATCAGCTTTTTTTCCACGCTCCATTTTTCTAGCTGCAGGCTGCCTCTTATATGAGTGCCAAGGTTTTCCACTCAGTTTTGCTTTTTTTCTGATGCAGAATTCATCTCATCAATTGATTAAGAGTTACTTTACTCACCTTCTATTTTTATTTATTTTTATTTGGGACACTTGAAACATTAAATGTTAAGTAAAGAAAACTGTTCCCCAACAATGTTGCTGTTATATATTTTGATTTGGGACAAGATAGCAATGCCTAATCAAATGACATCATACATTTAAAACCTGTTTCAACTGTAAGACTTTAAGTATAATCACGAGAAAGAAAGTAATTATTAACTTGTAGGAAATATATATAATATATATTTCAGAGGGAGTTGTTATGACACAGAAAAAACATATAATGTATTGATGGATTGAATAGCATGTTTGTTTACACAAATGTCTCAAAAGGGCTAAAATAATAAAGGCTAACTACAAAACACAAATCAGAGAAGAGTACAAACTGGATAAGCTTTTGTTTTAGCTAATGTGGAAGAATTTGTCAAGAACTAAGCATTGTTCTTTTTTATCAAAGTGTAGGGATTAACAATATTTCTGTGTTTAGAGATGTTTGATGTGTTTGCTGAGATAAATCAGAGCTTTTGATCTGAGATGTGTGTGTAGCACATGGTGACACTTTGAGGGCAGTTGTGTCTTTTTTAGCTGAAATGGAAATGTCAGAGCCCGTCATATGTCTCTCCTCCCCCTCTCTAGGGTTCTTGTAAAACATGTGATTTCTGCAAGAGCCGACAAAGGGTGTCAGTTTGTGTGTGCCTTTGTGCGTATGAGTGTAAATGTTTCTGAGTGTGCGCGTGCCAATTGTGTAAAGCAAGAACAATATCTCACCAGTCGAGGCCTACTGCTTCTGCTGTGCAGGGACACATGGCAGCACATGACAGAACAGCTTGAACACTGAAACCGAAGTGCAAAAGCAGCCAACAGCGACCAAATCTCTGATTACATGCTGGAGCACTATTTGCAATAAAGCTAATATAAACTAAAGGAATACATGCAAATTTAAAGCATTATTACAGAAATTCCGGCTCCCGGCTGTCTGAAGCAAACACCTGAACAGCCTTTAAGACACGTCACAACAACATCATGTGACGCTTCTAAGGAAGACCACAGGAAGTGGTCGAAACATGTCAAGCAGGTAAACAAACATCTGTCTGTCTTACAAAAAGAATTGTAAAAGAAAAGCAATCACTAACTTACTTTTAATTGGATTTAACGTTTTTAAAAAGTTTGTATCTCCATTTTTTTGTGTGTAGCACAGCTGACAATTATTCAGCACCATGGAGAGCTCATCTGTCTCTTCTCAATCCAGCATTTTCTTTAACATGCTATTTCAGCAAGTCCCCTTATAGGATGCAAGAACAGCAAACTTTGAATGCCAAGACCACTTTTATATCTAATTTATGCTAACACAGTGATTGCCACACCTGCATCCTTGCTTACATTTGTCTTTTTTTTAACTAAAGTCCTATGTGGCTATACTGTAAGGGACATTCTGACCAACAAGTCTTTCTGTTTCAGGTATTTCTTTGGATACCGGTGAATTTGTATTTCTATTTGTCTCTATATGCCTATTAAAATATGCATGTATACATTGCTCAATAAAATACTAATGCCACATTCTTCATAAATGTGAAGAAACAAAACATTCCTTTATATAAAAATAAGCTAAAACAAGTTCATATAAAAATGCAGCCCAAACTGAAAGAAAACCATAAACTAAAAGACTAAAATATCACAGATACAAAATTGTGAGTCAACAGTCCTGTTTGACAACACAAGCTGCTGCTTTCTAGAGTGCTCAGAGCACTTATGATAATCTACGATAATCTACTCAGCACAGACACACTAACACATTATCCGTTTGAATGCTAAGTACACCTCATTCAGAACTTTAAAAATGCTAACATATTCTGAGAGCTGAGAATAGCTCCAGTGGAACATGTTATCCTCTGTCAGGCCAACACACACACTGTTTGATGCCTAAATCGCTTTATGCAAAGAAATGAAAAGTGGATAAACAAGTACTTCAGTGACACATCTACCTCATTGCTACAGACAAAGAGGTTGCATGTCAAATAGGCAAATTCTGCAAGTTTTTAAACTATATGCCTGTTTTCATTAAGTACATAGAATTAGCAGGGAAAGCTGGACAGCCCTAGACTTAAGAAAAACAGACTATTCTCTATAGTCCGGAGCTCTTTGGATTTGTATCATGACTGCAACGATAACCTCCAATGGTAATTTAATGCCCCCATTGAAGTAATGCACTTTATTGCACCAGTGGATTAAGTAATGATTATTTTGTGAAATTGCGGCCACACAATGGTCAATTAATCTTTAATGAAACTGTAACTTATGAGGCGGAGCGTGGCATTCCAATAAGCAGGCAACTGCTTGCCAAGGCAGTTATAAGCCTCAGTTGTGGCCCACACCCCCTATCTATCACTATGTTGGAAACAAAGAGAGAGAGAGAGAGA
>JBAMIG010000020.1:8950915-8965515 GCA_037177335.1 Kiunga ballochi
TAAATAAATAAATGAGAAGTCACAAACAGGTGGTAAAATATTTATAACAAGTCCCTGCAATTATATCTTGCTTCAACTTGCTGAAATCTAAAGTGTGGTTGGATTCTGTGATCCATTCACTTTCTTTACTGAGCTTCACCACAAAAAGGGTCACACCACTGATCTTGTCATGTGTTATCACTTTGAGTAATGAATTCTGCAATGGCATTGGAGTCACTGATTACTGACATGTTGTTGTTTGTCAAGGAAATTGTTCCAGTAGCAGACAAAGAAGAAATATATTTAACAGATACAAAATGTATTTGAAGAATGGAAGTTACACAAATTGAAATTGTTTATTGAGGAAATTGAAAAGGAAAACATAAATAGGTGCCTTCAAAGCTCATCCTGTAAGACTAGGTAGACCTATCACAAAATAACCAGTTAACAAACTGACTGGACCTCTGCCTTCAGAACAAAAATGAAGAGCACATAAATGCAAAGTTCAGTGGCAGTCTGTAGCTTTGCTCTGGGTTATAAATAAAGCAACTTGGTCCTTGTCAAAAAACACACACACACACACACCCCCCCCACACACACACACACACACACACAACCATGGGTCAAAGGAAAATATTAATGGAAGTGGAAGAGTTCTCTGGCTTTTAAATCTGTGGCCTAATGGACTGTATTGACCACATTAATAAAACAGGATATGTGTTTCTAATGTCCTCTCTGTGGTGCATTAGGCTTTACTTGTACCATAGTTCCATTTGTTTGTCCGGAAGGCAGCTTGGAGCAAACATAGATCTGAATCCAAAATGCATTTGATTTCCAGCAAAGCCCTGTCACAGACCCTCCAAATATCCTGTTCGATCCAGCCATAGACACAGGATGATGAAAGGTACATGGTGTAAACAGCACCGAGTGGTCCCACATTTTGCAAACCATTTTTTCACACAAACTTTTTTTTTCTGACAATGTTAACTGTCTTCTTCTTGTTGCTAGTTTTCATAAACATTTCACCCCAAAAAAGTTCAAATAGGATCCTCATGTTCTTTAGGTTAGAACACCAGTCACCGATGTGATTTATTTAGGTGCATCCTTGATGCGACAGGGCTTATTGAACTGGCTAATACACATGAATCTGTACTGGAGCAAGAATACATTGCTTAGAAATAACACAAATAGACTTTTAAACCATGCTTTTGCAGTAAATGATGGTAATGATTCTGTCAGTTTGTCTTGAACTAAAATATTTCAATAAATCCTTGATGAATCACAATCCACTTTGACTTGGGTGATCCCCTTGCTTTCATGTAGTGCCCTCAGCTAATTGAATTATTTACTTTTGAAGGAAATATGATTAAATTACAATGATAATCTATTGTTGATTTGACTTAAAAAGCACTACTGCCATTTGGTAAGTGGTTATTTAAAATGCAAAATTAAGGTACAAGGTTACTCACTACAATTCAACTATTTTATTTTAATGAAGCTGCTTTGTTACACATTCTGCTGTAATGCACCATCTTCCCTACAATATTTATGACCCAGATACAGCCAATAGACTGGATCTCATTTCCTCTGAGAGACTATCACTGTTTATTTGCTAATTGTCTCCATTAAGTTTTGTTCTTGCGACTTTCTGTTCATCTTTCTAATATGCCTATGGTTTATGCTTTATCTCTGAGCTTGCTGTTTTGATCCTTTTCCCCTCCCTGATGATTTCCTTCCTGCCAACCTCTGTCTCAAAGACTTGGTAAAACCTGAATCCAAACATACAAAACAAAAGCTTTTACAACTATGCTAATAATTCAGTGTGAACTGTAAAGCAACATCGAGTTCCAGAGGACACATGGCAGATGGGTATCACAGAAAGATTTCTTCATCTAGTGTTTCATAAGTAAAGAGCACATTACATATCTCCATCCATTAACACAAATACATTTTAACTTATTAATCCTATCAACCAAAAAAATCAACGTTGCATTCATGCCCTTCTCACCCTTAAGCACTGCAAGTATTTCGGAGTGAAAATTCATGGCTTTGCTAATTAAATTTTAGCAAACCTGGTGGAGCCCCTGGCAGCCATTATCTGCCAACAGGATTTTGATTAACTGGACATGAATGCACTGTTATCTAGAGTTACTGTTTGGGGCTTATAAACACCAACCTCCTAATTAAAAAAGAATAATGCAACACATATCATGTCAGCAGTAATCAGGATTGTGTACTGCTTTCAGAGGGCATATAGGAAAATTCTACTACTTTCTAAATTGTTGGTAAAATGCAAGAAAGGCAAAGAATTGTTGTGCAGTTTATTCCCCTGTTCTTTTTTTTTTGTCCGCTTTTTGATTGCTGTCTGTTTAACTTCTAATAGAAATCAATTTATTTATTTTTGGACTCTGATACAAGACCTGGAAAAAGTTTTCAACCAGATAATGAACAAATGTCAAATTAAAACCCTGCATTTTATATATAAACTCCAGGTGTTATATTTTTCTTTTATATATTTATTTCTTTTCAGGATGAAAAGTAGACCCCTTTCTGTAGAATACAACATAGAGGACTTAATCCGCACACTGTCACTCCGAGCACTCTGTGACTGCGTACTGTATTTCACACTACATGCCCTATTTGTCTGATATGTGTAAATGGGTAAGGGCATTATGCATATTGCCTGCACATCCTGTTTGTTTCAAATAAAATCAATTATAACAATATTTTGTCAACAAATACCAGCCCAGAAAACCAGTCAGTTTGTACAAGCTCATACTGACTTTGTTATTGCATTCACTGAGCCAATAAGGCTTCCCAAATAAAGAGGTCAATAAATGAAAAGAAAATTGAAATGGAAATTATGTCAATAATGGCTAACAGCTTTTCACACACATAATGGTTATAACAGGATGTGGTTGTGAGAAATGACTCACTCTGTGCTTTTGACAATTTTGGTGCTTATTTTTATTACCCTTAACATAAAGGTCGCTCATAACGTAGCTCAACCCTTAGAGATAGAAGTTGTTTCACTGGAAAAAAAAATATAAACTGTGTGTTGTATTTTTCCTCTAGGAAATGTCATACAGAAGAAATAAAAGAGAAAAAAAAATCTGGCTGTAGAAAATAAGATGTCCATCATTTGACACCTCTAGCAGGTGTACACAACCCAACTAGAAATCCACTGTATCACATGTCTGCCAGGCTCGTTATTTCTTTTTGTACCCCTTTATTTCCCCAACTAAAAGTTTTCCTTGTGTGAAAGTCACCTGACGAGATATGAAATAGGTTTCTTTTCTGGGACATCCATTCTAAAATGGAGCAAGCAAATGTTCTATCCAAATTTAATGACAGCTTGTCCTGGTATGTGTTAGATTTCTTAGCTTGGAAGTGAATGGTTAAAGTCTAAAGGACTTAAGGGAAGTGTGCTGCGGTTTGTGTTGACACATGCATGACACTACAGTTGAGTTATAAGCAAATTTAATATTTGAGTGCTACAGTCCACTAAGTGTGAGTTTTCCTGCTGCAACACACCTGACACACATCAGACTTAATTAGACTTGCTGACATCAAGCTCAACACAAGTCTGCTAATTACCCACTGATTTGACTAAAGCTTGATACAGCAGGGAAACTCACAACCAATTGGCAAACTCGGATGGATAAAAAGGGAAGCCTATGTGGAAGTTGTTTATTTCTCATATGCTAGGGGCTACTAAACATTGCAAATCCCCATAGATTCCTGTGTTAAACAGAGCAATTTCACCACTTAAACATGTTTACAGCCTGGTAGTGGGAAAACAATTTTTTGATAGGTTGACGTTACCTTCATGACAACTATGAAGAGGGTAACTTTTGTTATAATTTTATTTAAAATAATTTAATTTTTATGTTTTTCACAATAGGGAGTGTCTTTTTTATTGAGAGATATCTGATATGAGCTGCAGAAGGAAGCATGGAGCACAAACATGTTTAATATACCCAACATTTGTGTGAGCTTTCGAATTATATTCCTCAATTTATTGCAACCATTTTTTTAAATAAAATGGTTTATTACAATTTTTTTGATGCTGCAATGTTGAGTTATGGACTTTGATGACCACAGTGTTACAAGATATAATACCAAATTTAGCAATAAAATTAATTATGCCTGCAGTCCCCCAGAGCATGTGAGCTGAAATGACTTTCTTTTGGAATATCTGTTTGCTTCTGTGTTGAACTATCTACTCTGCTAAATCCAGTGTATCAAATAATCCCTGTTTAAAATCATGTTTATTTTTTTCCTTTTTTTATGCCATGGTAGTATGAGCTTTAAGGCTTTTCTTTCTCTTCTTTTGCTTCTTTACAATATTACAAATGGCAGAAAGAATAAACAAAACGTGAAATATATAGTTCAAATTTACAATGTAATAAAAATGTCTATTGATGCTCTAAGGAAAGTACAAGTCAAAACAATTAAATCTTTCACACAGAATTTAACTTTAAATTATTAAAAGTACATGAAACAAACATGAGATAGCTTTCTATGATCCAAACCAGATAAAGCAACCTTGAAAATGGTCTTTATCAGTACCACTCTGACGAGGATGGGCAATTACATGTAGAGATCGCCCTTTGAAGGTTGCCCTTTGAGGATGATATCTTTTACTCTGACATCAGTCTTGGGAATCAGTATGGACCTTCCACAGGATAGTAATGCAGTTGACTGCAGATATCACCCACACTGCTTCAAAGAGATTTTTAGATTCCTTTTTTTATCTTTTCAAGATAACGTCTTGGCTTAGATACTCTGAAATGATTTAAATGCATTTTCCACAAAGATAGTTCTTTGACAATCACAGCTGATAAGAAATAGAAGAATCACATTCAGCACCTTGTTTTTGTTCAATTCAGTTTAGTGGTATTGCACCACTTAACAACAATGTCATCTCAGAGCACTTTACCGGCACATCAGTTTGAGTCAATTTATAATAAATAGTTGAAAACCAACAGACTGCATCAAATCTTGACTTCGATCCAGTCTCCCATCCTTACAATGCATGAGGTGAGGATGGAAAGGAAAACTCCCTCTTAACGGGAAGGAAAAACATCTGGCAAAACCCAGTTCAAGGAGTGCAGCCTTCTGGCTCAACAGGATGGAGTGGAAAGGTCAGGAAAGAGTGATCAGCATACACTGCAACTTTTGTACAGGAAAAACTGCAGAAAAAGTAGAGAAATTGATGATGCTTATGATGTTCATACATGGAAGTTAGAGAACAGAAAAATAAAAGGCAGGGGCTAAGTGCAAAGTGTGTGGCAGCATAACTAATGCATGGTTAGACAACCCTAGATGGCAAGATTAATTCAAAAGGTCTATCTGTAGAGAGGGTGTCTGTTTCCTGAAACCACACTGGGAACTGGTTCATCCTACAGTACTCTTACAGATTCTGGCAACTACAAGTAAACCTGCAGTTTGCGTAAAAACCTAAATATTGCATAGAAATCTGCTAATGTAAACAACTACATTTAGAAAAAACCTATCAATTATTGCTAAAAATTTCTATACCATTTAGAGGCCTTTATTCAGACGTTTCGATGTAGAAGTTTGTCGCAAAAGTATAATCGAAACACTTTATGCTTATTTACATGTCCCCAGTGGTCACATAATAGGTCATGTGATTGGGTTAAGATGGTGCTGGAAATGCAAACTTTTAGTAAGTTTTAGATGGAAAAATGAGGGGGGGTGGCTGCAGCACATTTTCTGCAGCATGTAGAAACCCCTAAAATAATGCTTCTTGACAACATTGCATGTGCTGCAAATCTTAAAAAATCGCATCCAGCTGACAAGATTTTACAAGTTTTTACAGGCTGACAAGCAGTGGGATGTAGGCAATGATCGAGAAGTTTGGCAGGTTTTCAGTGGGGCTGCATAACACTTGCGCTCCTATATTGTCATTTACACAACTTATAATTGAACTTTAAGGATTGGTAGGAACTACCTCTTCCTCTGCCAGAGCAGCACCGTTCCCTCACTCCTCTCGGTCCGCACTGCCATGTGATGAAGATTGAGATTTTTGAGTCCCAAAAGCAGAAAAGATGTACAGATAAGTGCGTAAAAAATCAGACGTTTTTAAACATTAGAGACTGAATCTTAACACAGAGACAAAGGGGATGAGGTTAGGATGACAAGAGCTCCATGATGCACACAGATGTTTCTGAGTCCTCCAGCGCTGAAGAGGCAGAACATGTATGTATGTAACATAGTCATTGGATATTGGGAGGAAATACAAGTCTTTCTGCTGGATGAACTGAGTAAATGTTTAACAACACAAGTTTGCTGCAATTTTAAAATTGTGGCCTCTTGTTTCATGCTCAGTAGACCAAATACCGGTAGCCCAAATATAGCTTTAAAATAAGTTATGAAATTGTTATGAAAATTATTTCACAATATATAACTGCATTTATCCTACAGTAATATGTCTCTGAGATCAGCGTCACAGATTTTTTATAGAATAGACAACTAACCAGGTGGTATTAATTTAGTCATTATGCTACTTAACTAAAATAGCTACTTTGAACTTTTACAGAAAACATTAAATGCATTTTATGGATAATAAAATGAAAAAAATCCCAGTTTCTTTGACTGGTAAGTAATTGAATAATTGCGAATATATAGATAAATACATAAGGTTTGTTTCTGAAACAAAATACGACTTGTCTCATTTCGTTCAGTATTTTTGCTGATTACAGAGAGGTTTTGTTTTTCCAGAAGCTCCTACAGGTCCAAATAACAATAAAAAACAACAATAGAATTACAGTCACAGTATAATAGATGTTGGTATATTAAAAAATAACTTTTTTTTTCTTTTATTAGTGTACTTGATGAAAACACTGTTCAAAGTGTATGAGTCAAAGCTTAATCTTTTAAAAAATAAGGTCTAGATAATGTCACAGTAATTATCACTGAGATGATGAAAACGGCAATAAGTAGAGAAAAGAATAGATAGAGGAGAGTACAAACTGGACTGTGTGAAGTATTTAACATATATTCAGCATATATTTATCAAGGTTTTATTTATTCTACACGCACATTTTTTTTTTATCATTCTGGACAATTGGAAGGCAGAGGCAATACTGATGATACCATCTCTCCTAATAAGACCAGGTTTTCCCCGGAACCTGGTCTTCTTGGAGAGATGCCTATCAAATAAAACATTGCTGGCCTGTTGTCCTATGATTATGTTCCAGTGTTGTCCCAAGACTTATTTTATGAAGGATTTTCATTCTGTCCCTGAATGCACTCCACTCTTTGCTTATATCTATCTTGATTTAAACAGAAGCCCTCCAACAACCAAGGTTTGTGCTGAGTCCAATCTTCCATGTAATTTTGTTTTGCCCTGCCACAGGCCACAACATAACTTGACATAACGGAGCTTTGCTTCTTGCTGGGTCTGAGAATATTGTGACCTTTCATTATAAAGCCCCCATGAATCCAGTTCATTGTCATGGCTTTAGGATTTAGAGTGGGGTGGAGTGGATTGGGTTGAGAGAAGGTTAGAGGAAGCACTCGTCTTAATGCTGACACTGGAGCAACACTAAAGCAAAGACTCTTTTTCTCAATGAGATTGATTTACAAGCATAACCTCTGCCAAAGCACAATTTGTGCATTTCTCTGGGATTTTTAAAATGCCTAAAACTATTTTCCAAATGCCTGTGGATCCCTGGCTCTATCTCATGTTTGTATTATATCATGTGTTCAATTTCATTCATGCCGTATGTATGTGTATATCAGGTTATCTATTCATGGATGGATTTTTTTTTTTTTTTATGAATGTGAGGAGTTGTCTCGGGCAAAATATTTGCTCCTTTCTTTCACGTATTCTAGCTTAGCAATGTGGTCCTCTACACATAGAATAATTGAAATTCTTGATAACTAAAGCAACACAAGGACACTGGATTAACAACTTTATGAATATACTGCCAGTAATCCTCCATAACCCTCCAAGGCAGCACTTTGTACTATTCAACACGTCAGAAACATTGTCCACTGTACAAAAACATGAAAACGTTTGAGATACATTGAATAAAAAACACCATTTTTATTTATACACTATGTAGTAGCTGATGATGTTGATGAAGCCTATGAGAAAACCAGGTTTCTTATTGGACCACAGCAATACTGTCAATGATCTGTTATTGTTAATAGTGTTAATTATCTTCAAGACTTCACAGACGGGTCACCTGTGCCAATTCCTGTAATTATATCAGTGAACGAGGAAGTGTTAATAAAGACTACATTTTCATGACATTTTTCCATATACTGCTGATGCAGGAGGGTTCTAATGACAACGAGCGGGTGGGATCAATTTCTCCAGTTTTAGCTTGTCTTTATTGGCTGCCAATTACTTCAGGTAAGAATCATTTAAATTATGCTTCTCAAATTTCCATTTCCATGACCAAACTTTATTTGATCTGATAGTTTCACATTTTCCCAACATGGTAAATTGGTTTTAGAGTGTGGGGTTTTTATGGTTCCCTGAATTTCCAAACAAGGTGGTCACTGTTTTGAGCCTTGCTGGGGGAGAGGTTTGAAACACTTCAAATTGTCCAACTTTATAGCACCAATTCACGGTATTATCTTTGGGCACCTAACAAAGATGGATTTAACAGTCACATTATTTCAGTGATGAACAGTGACATTTTAGTTTGAATAAACCCTGGGATTTTTTATGTTTGTTTTTTGTTTGTTTGTTTGTTTGTTTTTCAGTATCCCAGCATCTTCCACCATCTAAAAAAAATAAAAAGAATGTTTGCTTTAATAGTCTCTCTCATCGCTTCCTTGAAGTGAGTTTGTACCTTGTCTCTCCGCATTAGCCCTAAGATGGACAGGCAGCAATATGACCCGGGTGTAACTGCATCTCATATATTAATTGATGACCTAATTAAAATTGAATGAATGAATGAATTTACAGAGGCAGAGGTTTTGATTACCATACCTCCCTTTTATGGAACCAACTCCCAGTTAGGTTCAGGAGTCAGACACCATCACTAACTTTAATACTAGAAATTTTTGTTAAATCTTTGGGTCAGGGACAGTTTGCTATTCATTACTTATGCTGCTGTTGGCTTGGGTTGCCTTGGAGGATCCCATTATGCATCTAGTGCTTTGTGTTTTTTTTTCTCTCTGGTCTATATCCTCTGTGTATAAATATAAAATAGTTATTATTATCTGGTATTTCTCTGCTTCTCTCTCAATAGGTATTGTCATTAGTTTAAAGTTGTGGGGCCTATTGATCCATATTTCCTGTCCTTTGCATCTCCAACCAGTGCAAGAAGATACCTATCCTCTATGAGTCACCAGATTCTGCTGTGATTGAACATGACTGACTGCTACTAGAATCCAGAAATCCCAACTTTTAGCTCTGCCTCGGAGGGCTGGAGCATTCCTCTACCTCAACAAGCTTTAGTCATCTCACGCATTGACTTCTACAACTCCTTACTTGCAGGCCTGCCAGCGTTCACTCGCTAAAACCTTTGCAGATGGTTCAGAACACAGCAACACGTTTGGTTTTTAACCAGCTAAAAAGGGCTCATGTCACCCCATTGCTAATCAAGCTCCACTGGCTTCAAGTTGCAGCACGCATCAAATTCAAAGCTTTGCTTCTGGCCTACAAGACACTAACTCACACAGCTCTTGTCTATTTTGACTCTCTAATCCAGAGCTACACTCCCCCTCGACAGTTACGCTCAACCAATGAAAGACGCCTTGCGCTACAACCAATACGTGGGGCTAAGTCACTAATATTATCACAATGAACCACAATTTTATGCATTCCCAGGTAATTTAATACTATGCAGTGAAAATAGCAAAAACATCTATCCACCCATTATTTATGCTGCTAATTTCAATAAAAGGTCACAGTTGCTGGAGCCTATACCATCAATTATTAGGGGAAAGGCAGGGTACACCCTGTAGAGGTTACCATCCCATCACAGTGCCAACAGAGAGACACACACCCAGACAAACAACAGTTACATACTCATTTACTCCCAAGGTCAATTTTGAATGACCAATCAACCTAACATGTATATCTGTGGATGGAGGGCGGAAGCTGGAGTACCTATAGAAACCCATGCAAACCAAGAGAAAACATGCAAAAAGCACAGAAACGCCCCAGTCGAAGCTTAGGCTCAAATGAACCACTAAGCTGTGAGGCTACAGTGCTAACCAATTAAAAAACAAATATTTTTAAATAAACAGTAGCTGCTTTTATGAACTTTGACCCTAAGTATAACTCTAAAAATGTATTTAAATGATAAATGGTCTTGTACTTGTATAGTGCTTTTCTACACTTCAGTGTACTCAAATTGCTTTGACACTATTCGACACATTTACCCATTCGCTCATACAAACACTCACACATTCACAAACCATGATGCAGCACCGGGAGCAAGTGGGGGTTTAGTGTCTTGCTCAAGGACACTTCAACATGTGGACGCCAGAGCTGGGACTTGAACCACTAACTTTCTGGTGAGGAAATGACCTGCTCTACTAAATGCACCACAGCAACCCCCAAATAGATACAATGTACAATAGCTATAAGAGTCTTTTGCCTTTTTCTTTTGTGCTACGTGTGTGAGCTGGATGATTACTTGTGGTCAAATCCAGTGCTGTAATGTTGCTTCGAAGAGAGGCTTTCCAAATTTACTTTCCTAAGAGTTACAAATTATATCTTGAAATAATATATGATGGTGTCATTTTAGCTACACTCTGTAATGCTCTAAGCATTTGCCTAAGGGAGCACATTGTCTTGTAATAAAAATTTATCAACCTGGTAAATGAAAAGATGGTGCTGTTAGGTGCATTTCTAGCACCTTTCCTGAGTGGTTTTGGAGGATGGATGCTTAACGCCATTATATAAGCAAAAGTAAGAAGCATGGCAGCTTAATAAAATCTAAACAAACACAAGAGTAGGAGATGAAATACGGGTATACTTTTCATCTTAAGCCAGTAAATAACCTTTTCGGTATGAATAGATTTGAGTGACAATTTTTCTGGTTTTGCCATTTGCTGGCATAACATGCACTTTGAAAACTGACCTTACCAGATTTGACTTTGATGACAGTGGCTCTCCCTATTATCTTATCCACTGCATTCTATAAACAGATAGTGGTTTAAATAGGATTTCCTCCTCGAGTGCTAGAACACTAATCCACTTTGCAGTGTTACCTAAGATGACAGGCAAATTTCTCAATTTCCACTAAGTGCTTTGGAGTAAAGACTTTGCTTGGTTTGCTTTTCAAACACACATATGCTCATGTTTTTTTTTTGTATGTTACACTCTATTTAAACACTAGAAAAAAAAGAGACTGTGTCCAGGTTAAAGCTTTGTTTAAAGATGGTACTTTGGATTGGAATAGAAATACCAAGTCAGTAATAACATCATGCCCTTTTATTTAATCAACCTTCTTTGCATTTTTCTATCCTTTCCACTAAATCCTCATATTTCTTCTTCTGACACCATCTTTTTTTCTGTTTTTTTTTTTCTAATTTTTTTTACAGTTTTATTATCCTTCACTGAATATACCATGTTTGAGATTTAGGTGACTCAAAAATAAAATCTTTTAAAAAAATTGCAAGCACATGTTGGTATTTTATACAAAAGCAGATGTTTGTGTGTAAGGAAAACATTTCAGAAAGTGACAAATGTGATAAATGTGATTTGATATAAATAGTAATGTGCTCAAAAACATTAGTAATAACATAAAATCCATAATTCTAAATGTTTCATATTCTTCTATAGAGACTTATATTTCCTGCTTTTGTAGCCACAAATTGTGATAATTGTTTATTTTTCTCCAACATAAACTGAAAAAAGGCAAAATTGTTCTTCCAACAAGAATTTTTTTCTTAATTCACAATGAAACGTCTAAAATAAAAATTAAAAAAATGTATAAAACATACGGGCACACCTTTGTGGATTTTACTGTGAAAAGGTTGCTGGTTTGAGATGTGATTAGGGATGGGTTCAAGCAGTAGCCTTCTGTATGATGTATTTGTGTTCTCCCTGTGTGTCTGTGTTCTCTCTGAGTTCTCCAACACCCTCCCACTATCCAGACATGCATGTTAGGTTGATTGGTTGCTCTAAAATCTCCCTAGGAGTAAATGGTTGCTTGAGTTGGCCCTGTGATGGAGAGGTGACCTGTTCAGAGTATACTTTGCCTTATGTCACTGGATATGTCCCAGCTTCCATGCAACCCTAAATATAAAAAAAAAAAAAATCCATATAAGAGACAATGAATGAATGGTAAAATGTTAGCAGTTGGAAGAAAAGCCAAGGATATATGTTCAATAGTTCTTCCAAATATGATGAAAACAAGGATTTGAATAGTAAAATACTGAGTAGAAGGTGTAACCCATGTGTAGGAAGGAAGGCAACTACATCAGCAACATAAAAAATACTAGCTCTGGGAAAATCTGTTCAGTTTTTTTTTTTTTTTTTTTGTTGGTACTGGAGAACAGTTTAATCACATTTTTCATATGATAGGGCGAGTATTAGAGAAGGGGAGAGAGCAGAGAGAAGAAAATGTCTCAAGGACAAAAGCATGATGCATGCTTTGCTGTGTGATGACTGGAGATAGGCCCCTATCTCCTGGATATCTTTTATTGCTTTTATATTTGTTCATGTCCTTGGGTTTTTCATGAATTAGAATTTGTTTCCTTGAAGTGAATTTCCTCCGGCACTTGGAAAAATAAGCACATTGAAATACCAAGTAAGATACTTACCTCTGACAGGGTTTTAGGCAGATTAAGACTGCCAAATGGTTGTTTTATAGACCTGTTTCCAAGTATAACTGGAGGTTCATTTGGGATTTATTGTCATATAATGTATATCAGACATAGATGGATTGAGAGTTGCGATGAGTCTTGGCACTTAAATGCTAAATCTATTATTTGACAATTCAAGAAAACAAGTACATTCCTTTAGTCATGAGGTACAAACTGCCAACCTCAAAAGCTCAATAGTCACATGTTTCTATAAATCAATTCCTGTATGTGCCTTTGGACAAAAATAACAATGTTTTGGTGAAAGAATAAAATATAGCGATACAAATTATATGCATATAACAAGAATAATACAATTTATTTGTAGTTTAATTAAAGTTAGTTTGTAACACTGTTCAGGGTTATTATATTGATTTAACCTTATTTATACAGGTAGTCCCACTGAAGCAGTCTTATTTACAAGGGACAAACAAATCCATATTTAGTTCTAGATACAAACACCATTAACAATTCAGAATATAAATTAGTTAATTTAAGCTAGGGGTACCCAGCACCAGTCCTCGATGGCCACAATCATGCAGGTTTTCCATGTATCCTTGGAACAAAACACCATACTCAAGTCCATCTGTCATTATGCGGACCTGGTCACATTTAACTGTTCAGTTATCATTTACTGACCTGCATATTGTATGTTGGTTTAATCAGGAATCACATCTCATAATATTAATTTGTATCACTCTCTGCTGTATGCTTGCCCCCTTTTTTTATCTTCTGTTTAATCTCTCTCTTCATTTTATTTTCTATTTCTCTCCAATTTACCCCCTACCCCCAACTTTGTCAGGCACTGGCTTAATATACACACTAAGCAAGCGCCTATTCTACTTGTGATGATGCTGGACAGGACAAATAAAAAAAAAAAAGTTTTAAACATGGAATTTCAAAGAATTTAGATATTTCATATTTGACAGTCCACAGTGTGATCAGAAAAAGTCAAAGTATTTAGAAAAATCTTTGAAAGTAAGATGGTCATAATTTTTATTCATCCAGGCAACGCTGCATTAAAAACCAACATCACTGAGTAAAGTATAATGCCACATGGGCTCTGGAATGCTTCAGAGCATTACTGTTTGTCCTAAAATGGAAAGTTAAAACTATGCCATGCAAAAACAGAAGCCATACATTAGCGTCACTGACTCGTCAGAGCCCAACCTCTCAATCTTTGAGTTTACATGAAAACAGTCATTTTAAATTTAGATAACATTGAATAAAGTTTATTGGTCTTCTCATAATTCTGCATTATATCTGAGTTGGGGAGGGTTCTGATGAAGAGTAACACATTTAATTATACCGGAAATAAACAAACTACTTCCTGCTTCTCGTCTTCTAGTTACATGGAAAACCATAGACATAATAAAGAATAGACGCCACATCGGCTGCTGCGGCGCATGAAATGCGGCGGCCATCTTGGACTGGTCATCCTCCCCGCATACAAACAGCGGTAGTAGTTACCGCAGCCACTGTTTGAGGTATTCTCCTTCTAATCGGCGGACTATTGAGAGTAGGACTCGGGGTATTACTTTTCACAAGTAAGGCGGGTCATTTTTATTTGGTTGTATTTTGTAAATATCATATTAATGTACTGTATTTATGCAAAATGAGCGAAATCTTAACCAGCCAACGCTAGCTATAGTGCCGGTGTTCACTCGACTATGAAGGCTAAATACAGTATAACTATAAATGAGATATTTCATAATTCAGACTTAACGTTAGATTTCAAATTGATCCAAGAATACTGCTGTAGAAATAAAACAATTATCACCGCTATAAGACATCTCATGTGTCAAAACCACTGCAGA
>JBAMIG010000020.1:9051573-9062567 GCA_037177335.1 Kiunga ballochi
AGGAAAAAGACCACTGGAAAACTCATCAACATGAACACAACAAGACTGTCTATGCTTAATTGTTCTTGACAAATTTGTCATTTCCTATTCTAGTAAATTGGCAAGCCAGCCTGATCTATATAAGGTCCATGGCAAGTATCGGGAGGGGGAGATTCTGTTCTTATAGTTGGAATCTCTAGTAGTCCTGTTTTTGATCCTTTGGTCTGATTTGGTTTGGGGGTGTCTAAAGTTGGTCCTCGAAGGCCACCATTCTGCAGGTTTTCCATGTATCCTTGGCCCAACCCAGCTGACTTAAGTTAATTAGCCATTTTGATGAACTTGATTGGCTTTTGTGTTTAATTAATGGAAGCCATGTGTGTTGGAACAGGGATTAAAAAAAACCTTCAGGACAGCGGTTCTCAAGGACTGACTTCGGACACCTCTGGCCTAAATCCAATGACTAATTACGTGACTTCTTTGTTGTTTGCTTTTTGTTTAGCTTGACTGGGGGTCCTTCCTTCCTTTTTTTTTGGTTTACTAAAAATCTTCTTTAAATGTTGTTGCTTTGGTATTGTTCTTATGTGTTGTGGTCATGTTGTGTTAAGTTATGCAGTTTTTCTTTTGTCTGAGAATGTAACAAAGACCAGTCAGAGGATTAGGACTGGACTCACTGCAGGACTGTGCATCTGATCGACACATTGGCCCGCATGTATAAGAACAATTTGAGGGCTAACTGTGTAAATTGTCCTGATTATGTGTAAAAGAACCAGGACAGCTGGACTTCCAGAATCAGTAGTAAAAAGAAGATCCCTGATTACTCTCAAAAGTGCAGTTTTGTTGTGGAGTGGAAGACCTTAAACGTAGAGTAGAAGTGAGCTGGGAATTGTTTGTACACTACTTTCTGTAAAGATTTCAAAGAAAGGAACATTTAGAAGTCAACCTACTGTTGGTGAGAATCAAAGAATCCAAACTAGGCCTGTGCAGTCGCCCCTGACTGCCAGAGGTAATTCCCCGAAAGCCCCCAATCCTCAAATCGTCCAGTATAAAAATTTGGAGCATCAGGCCATACCAAAAAAATTAGTCGTTCATTGTATTTTTGTTTTTCAAAAATGGGAATGAGCATATTTTCACTTTATTTTACCTATAAATATAAGTTCTTTTAAATTTTCAAATGAAATTATCACTCAAGCAAATTGTTTTCTTTCTTCAACCAATACAACGTGCCTGTTGCAAAATCTATTGTAAATTTTTCTGTTCAAGGTTCCTCGATTGAGAAATTCTGTAACATTAGGGGTCAGCACACACACAATCAACTACAGCAGGGGTAGGGAACCCTGGTCCTCAAGAGCCATATTTCCTGCAGGTTTTCCATGTATCCCTGGCCCAGCACACCAAATTCAAATGAAATGAATGAATGAATGAAAAAGTAGCAATGGAGTCAAATATACCTGTGCATGTGGAGTAAAAAGGGCCAACAATGTTGTCAGTCCTAACAGTACATAAGTCAGTCAGGGTGGGAAAAATAGAATTATTAACAGCAGCAGAAAACTGTGACAGTGTGAGGATTTAACAGGGGGCAGTTCAACATACTGAGGTGTGAGACATGATCCAGGAAATTGTTCCAGAAAACCATCACTGGTTAAACACATTCGTGCTAGGAGCTTCACTTAAGAAACACCTCGCTTTTGTCATTTTCCTGAAGCACTTCCTGCAAGTTATGATGCAGGGAAAACAGAAAAGGTAAGCCCCAACAACAAACGGAAGGAAGGGAGGAAGGGAGGAAGGGGAGTGGGGGGGGGCAGATACAGGAAAATCCAAGTTGTACTTCAGAAGCTTTTAATGATGCCTTTGGATCTTAAAAATTCACATAGAGGTTAAGCAAGAATAATTGGACAAAAATAAAAAGTTTGCTGATAATACCGTGCACACAGCTGCCTCATCTACTCACAAATAATTTAACTTTTTTTTTTCACTAACACAAAAAAAAATAAATTAAACTTTTCTGGAGAACACAACTGTGTCTGAGCTTTAAATTACATGATCAAAAAGTTTGGTTAATTTAAAACTGTGTGCTGAAGCACAATAGTTGAAATATCTCTAAGAATCCCACTCCATGTTAATAGAATTGTTTTTTTTCTTACATTATCAGATTGGATGTCTTTTTTTTTTTAACACAAATGAAAAATATATAAAAAAAACAGCGAACTTTGTTTGTTTGCTTTGACATAGGTAATGATTTTACATTTTAAACATGTTTTATTTGGTTATGATTGATGCATTCTTTATTTTTTTCCCTATCTGCTCATATCAAATAAAACAATCTCATACAGGTCTTATTATTGGCAGTTTATGGAAGCTTCTGTAACATCCAAAGACAAAACACTGGTAATACAACTAAAACAACTCTATAAAACATGTGTTGTTTAACTTTATCTGTTGTTATAAACCTATTTATTTCACATTGCATTAAACATAATTAGCATCTCTCTTCAAAAATCATACTTTGTAATAAGAAGTAGGAATAACAATGCTTGTTTGACTTCAGGTCAATTAGCTAAATTTTACCACGATGTTTTAAACAACTATAAACATCTTTCATGTTAAATGTTTTTCTTTTGAGCATGTAATGTTGCAAATTACTTCTTAAAGTCATAAAATACTGAAGTTTTTCTTTTTTTTACCTATTACTGTTCTTTGACCCTAAAAGGCGTTACTGTCATACTCACATATAACATTATTTCTTAGTCATGGAGATAAGCGTTCAATGGGGCCCTTGTTAAAAAGAACCCCAAAGCACTAGCTAACAATGCAAAACAATACAAAGACAGCATCAGTCTATGCACTCTGCCACAACTTGGCTTGACTGATTAATTGCATCACTAGTCTCCTTGATATTAGAAGAAAGCAATAAATGCTTATGCCTGTAGGTCTTTGGAGGGTTGTACAAATATGAGACAGGGCAAAATAGCTTGCAGCAGCAAAGCAGAAGCTCCACATTCTGTTTAGAGTGGTGAGAATAGAAGTGACCCTCAAAAGGTTTCAGCATTGATTATTTTTAAACACAGTTTCAGAATGATAAATGAATGTTTATACCAAATGGGAAATTTACCCTTAAAAGCCACAATTACTTAAAGACAGAAATTTTGACACAGCGGAAAACACATCTACAGCCCAACTACTCTGCAAATGCAGTATATTCACAATATTCACAGCTTTCTGAAGGAGTGCCAACAATGTATCGCTATCGTGGGTCAGTTTGTAGGGTCAAACAATGAAGGAAGAGACACATTTGTGATGTGGCACGGTAATACGCATGAACATGTGATGTGTTAAAAATTGCAAAGCGTTTTAAACTGTTACACAACAGAGGTATTATAATGAGGATCTGGCTCTTCAAAAAGCTTAACCAGGATGTCACCATTACAGAAAATGGAACATTTAAAGGGGGATTATTGCCAGTTGCTTCTTCTTGGCAGAAGGTTTTAAATATGATTTGACATAGACCCTTATCATGGAAATAGTGATTTTGGCTTGGAAACTGACTGGGTAGGCTGTTGGGCCTTGTTGAGTTCTTCTCAGATAATTGACCCAATGTCTTGACAGAGCTTTGCACTCTCTTGAGTGCTTCTAGTTTCTTTTTTGAATTAATGAAAACAGTTACAACAGTATCATATTATGGTTGATTATGCTGTAGTTATGTCAATAAGCTTTCCACCACGGTGACGGTTGTCATGTTACAAGCACATCCACATTACAGCTCTTAGTCCAACAGACATAGCATGGAAGTAAAATCTCTTTACAATCAAAGCCCTTTCCGAGAAGCCTGTGGGTTTTCCTGATTACAACAGCTAATAGTGCATAGTGTCATAAACTGAGAGTCCAAGTGTGATGTTTTCATTGAATGGATATTAATCTGCGTGCCTATGGGCCTGCACAACTCCTAAAAAGCCTTGTCGTGCTGATTTTCAGCTGAAAGAAAATCAAGTTTAAGCTCCAGGGATATGGCAACCAGGGATTCTGCTATATGTTTTTCTTATGCTTTTAGAAAAAATGAATGTTTGTTCTATCACTGGATTTTGAATGAAAGACAAAAAAATATCAATCTTGTAAGTCAAAGTAGAAATAGAGAGCAAAATAAATTATGATGAGTTTAAATAAAGGATAAAAAATACATAATCTTGCTACCATTAAGCTTTAAAATGATATAAAAATATGTAGAAGTTAGTGCAAGTCTGAAGAACTCAGTCTCTGATTTTTTGTGTATCTGTCAGGAAATTGTCCATCATTTTGTCCCTGAAATCCGCCTGTAAATCCTTCCTTATCCATGTATTTTTCTCTCAGCATCTTTGTTTTTACTCTGTCTTCTCTCTTTGCTCTGTAGCCTCTCTGCTTTCTCTAATGCCTTCCTCTCATGCTCTTTTCGCTCCAGTGGTCTCTCCCGCCACTCATCTCTACTCTTCATGTCCGGGAGCTAAACCAACCAGTCTGGCTGCCTTTGCTTCTAACTGGTGCATCCTCTTCATATACCACCCATCTTTTGCCCTGTGCTTGCTCTTGAGGAGAAACCGCTGCTGTGTCCTTGGGGGAGCTGCACTGGGCCTGAGGATTAATGTGATGTTTAGGTCTAAGCAGATCGTTCATCATCCTGTACTACTTCCAGGGCGCAGCAGCAGTTTCTCTTCCCTCTGTTGTCAAACTCTGCAGGTGAGTATTTTAGCTGCTTAGAGAAAAAGAGGTTTTTTTCAGAATTAAGAAAAAATGGTTTTATGTCTCTTCTGCTTCCTTTCAAGTTCTTAACAATGTGTAACAGTGGTCTACTGGCCTTAATTTACCTTTAGCTTTAAATCACTTTTTATCTTTTCCATGTGGAGCTGCATATTTCTTCAATCTTACTGTTCCAAATAAATACTATTTTCTTTTATATCTATGGATAGATATTTTGTTATACCTTTTGTAAAATGCTTTTTGTTATGGTAAAAATAAGAGAGAATACTTTGAAATCAAAACTTGCAAGTCCAGTGGTGTCTGATTGCTGCCATAAATCATTCATAAACCCCCCACTGCCATGATTAGCTCTTGGAGTACAAGAACAAGAATTACCCAGCAGGTCTGAATGAGTTTAGATAATGGCCAGCATGGCCAAGTAAAGACATAACCAGAGAGGATTATCAGCATGGAAGCCAAGCAATGTACTGCTGTGAACGGGGTCAGCATCATAACATATTATTAAATAACCTACAGAATTCAATAAAGGTGCTGGAGTAGCCCATACTATTTTCACAGATTTATGCTGCCCAACGGCACTAAAGCAGGAGTAATGTATGTATAAGCATACTATAAGAGAAAACAAATAAAGGGAGCAACAGAAAAAAAACTGTTAAAAAAAGAATAAATAAGAAAAAGTAATGTATAAAAAGCAAATACAATATTAATTTAGTTATGCTGAATAGTTGTACTGACACAGTTTACAATAAGATGTCTTTTATATCGACTTTATATAAATTAAACACAAGCAAGTAAGGCACTTATTGGGCAATTTGGCTGTTTTGCCAAGTCAACTAGTCAGCCCAGTCAGTCAAAATTTATTGATTTTGTGACATGTTAAATAAAAAAGAAAAAGACAAGTTATTTCCAAAAGAAAATTGTAAAATGTGTATGAAATGTTATTTGAATATTGTGTTTCCAATATCAGATGTTTTTCTTTTTTTTTTTTTTACACTATATATCATTGTTAACATTGTATATATCATTGAACCATTGGCTCTAGTGTTCTTTATTGTACAGCAGGTAGATGAGAAAGTTTGTAAATAGATTGATGGTTTTGTTGATATTGCTTAAATAAAATAGAACTGCAACAAGACTGCCACATTATTGACTAATATTATTTGCAAAAAATATATTTTGATCATTACCTTCTCTAAGTAATGCATTACATTAGCAATATTACTTTTTTTTATTCTTAATATATAAATATTATTAACGATAGTAATATCTAAGCTATATATGGGCTTTTTGACCTGTTAAAAATGTTTAAGAAGAAAGATAAAAAACAACAACAAAAAATCTCAGTAACAAAAGTACTTCACTACACTGTTAGGCACTTTGTTACTACAGTGTATTTGCATAAATAGGTCTAAGGGAACGTATAGTTGTCATAGTTTTCAAACGTATTAACTAGATAGTAATTTTATAAAAAAAATTACAAAAGTTACAGGCAGAAAATGTTTTTTTTTTTTTTTTTAAAGTGCTCCAACACCAATCTTTAATCTATAAATAAATGAGTATAAGTATTTAACAGAGGGTGGAAACCCCAATCTGAGCAGAATTTTGTTGCTTAGCAGATTCTCTCTGAGTGTTCTCCAAGTTGCTTAAGCTCGTTTAGTAACGTATAGTTTAGTGTTGCTATAATAATTGCTACACCGAATTATTTAAAGAAGAAACAACTTCCATTTCTGTATTGCTTTAATAGATCAAATTCTTTTTATGCCTCGTGAAATTGAATGTTTGACACAATCATGTTTATGACTCCTAAGGGCACTATCCATTACATTCCCACAATCTCTGCATTAGTTGCTTCTTTAATAAATGTAAAGTGACAGCGACAATGAGTTAACATAATTAACTGACTGATCTTGTCTTAAATTTGAGGACATTGACAAAAGAAGATGCAATCACAAGAATAAGTAAATCGGGCAAAGGATATGGTCGTTAACACTAGAAGCATTAAGCTTTTCAGTAAAAAATATAAATGAAGTAATGAAAACTGACTAATTAGGTAACAGTTAAACCAATTTCAGCCACCTAGGACATCTACACATTATTATCAAATGGTACAAATATAATCCCACATCTAACATAATATAATGTGTGGACAGGAAGGGACAGAATAACTGATTAATGATCTTCCATTAACTAGTGCTGTAGTTGCAATTTACATAGTATCTTGCTTATAAATGTGTAAGATCTACAGCACAATAATGGCAAATCAAATCATTTACACCAACTGCTGGTGGCACATGGCCCGTTTGTGGTCTGAGGTAACCAGTAACTTTTCTCAACTAAATAAAACAGGACATTAGACATTGATACACATCAGAGCCAGACCATAATTTAGGTATGAAAGTAAGTCAGCCACACAATAGTTTAAAAAAGTTAACAATCAGTTAAACCTGTAAAGCCAAATGTATCATTTTTATACACTAAGTTTCTCAGACATTGCATTACTTTAGAGCAGGGGTGCCCAAGCCCGGTCCTCGAGATCTACCATCCTGCAACTTTTAGATGCAACCTGTTCTAACACACCTGAATTGAATAGCTGATTCCCTGTTCTGCATGTTATCCAGACCCACAGAGGCCTACTAACGAGCCATTCATTGCATTCAGCTGTGTTGGATAATGGATGCATCTAAAAGTTGCAGGATGGTAGATCTCGAGGACCGGACTTGGCCACCCCTGCTTTAGAGTAAAAACTTTATTGAAAATCTTGTTGTGCACCATATGACACTGATCTCCTGCCCCCTCGTCCTGGAGAACCCCATACAGAAGAATACACTATGGTAGTTTTGACCAATCGCAGAGTCATAAATAGTAAACATAGCAAAAATGTAATTTTTTTGTTTGTTTGTTTTTTAGATTCTGTTAAACAGTCAAATAAAGGTTTTAGATTTAAAAAATTGACTTTTCTGCTCATCTGTTGGGTTTTAAAGAGTTAAGATTTATGACTTGAAATAGGTTCATTTTTTTTTTCTTTAGTGCAGCCAAATTCAAAAAAAGAAAAGAAAAAAAAATCTGCATAAAGTAACCCGATTTCTGTGGATTGTGGTGACGTGCTGTTCAAATAAAGAATAACTGAAGGGAATTTAAGAGTTATGAAAAGTTTAAGAACACTCAATGCATCTTACCCATGACAAAATAGGATTGCCAGACTGGTAAAGCACGTTCATCACATCAACTCATTAGTACTGTATATGAACACATTTAGAACTTGTACATTGACACTAGTTTTTCTTTGACCGTCAAACTGGATAAAGCATTTTGGAAAATAAAGATCTTAAACATGAACTCGTTCAGAACAACACCCACAATAGTCATAGCCTGTCTGCCTGAATTTTCCGAGTACTTCAAACTACATTACCCACAATGCATTGTGCACTCTAGCATAACAAACTAGCAATTCCCTGTGGTAAACCTGGGGCAGAGAATTTGCAAATACAGCATTCACATTAGATGCACTGTCTGCTGATTATTTATAGCAATATTTTTCAACGTCTGAAATATCAAAATGAAATGTACTTTTTTGGTTTAAGTATTGTCCACCTGCTCTTTAAAAACATGTCAGAATGTAATAAACTGTTTAAATAGACATTTGATATGAGCAAAAAATATAATCCTTAACTTTTTTAAGTTTATCATGTTAATACTTACATTCACTGAAAATTCCTGAACATTTATTTGGTTAGAAACCTGTATGTATTATATCTGTCACATACACAAATAAATAAATACAATTGTTGATCACAATTATGCAACAGACAAGTCAATTAAGTTTTTGCTCAGTGAAAAACCTGAGCAGCCAAAGTGAAGCCATGTTCTTGATGAAAAACTAACACACACATACAGTACACACACACAGACTTGTAAACAACATCAGCACTGTTTATGTATAGCTTCTTGGTTTTTCAAAGTAACCTTCTCCAATTCACTAATTAGTTAGGGTTTGTAAAAGGACTATGCATATTTGAGTATGTAGGATTTTAATGTGGGTGTTTGTGAGTGCAATGCATGTTCATGTCTATGATGGTATATTTCAACATCAGTTTGAAATGTATGTTTGAGATGTTTCTAGATGCTGTGCAGAGGTGAAGTGCATTTACAAACCCAGAGGCGATCAATTCTTGCTTTTTGTTAAGCCACAGTAAGAGAACAAAACATGTAAAGTGCTTTTATACACCAGTTAGTGAGTGCATTTCCTACCCTGTGAAGAGTGAGGTTAAGTGAAGTCAAGAAGGAGGTCTATACGTTAAAGATAAAGAAAGAAATTCTTACAAAAGATTCACACTACATGTAATCTATGCATCTTTGTCTATGTAAGTATCATCCTCAGGATTAAAGTAAAATCAATAACATACAAACCTAAAGGATTAAGATTTCAAGAGAAGTCTTTTTATGTACGCTGATAAGACACAAGCAAGGCTTTATCCAGGGTTTTTGGAAATGCTGAGAACAAAATGAAGACTGGAATCTATTTAAAATGGAAGCAACTTATGTCTTACACAAACAACTCCCCAGCCTTTTTATGTTCTCTTTTCTCTCTTTACATCTATTCTGTCATCTTCTTTCTGCTCTCTGCTTTCCTCTGAACTTCCCGACTCCTCCCTCATGTCTCCAGCCAGAGTAGCAAAACATTTAAACCAAAGTAATGTGCTCTTCCCTTTGCTTAACTTTGTCTGGAACAACATAACACCTCTTTCTGTGGTTTATAGAGAATAAAATGAAGCTATAGGATTGTGTTTTGCACAGACTTTATCTATCCACCTGTCTGTCAACCTAACATTTTAAAACTTCAGTTAAGAATCAGAGTTAGCATCATTTAGCCTCTGAGACTGGCAAATGTTTTTTAATTGAATTTTCTTCTGTATTTTTTGTTTTTGTTTTTTTTTTATCTGTGTGTTGGCCTTGTGATGGACTAGCAACCTGTCCGGGGTGTATCCCGCCTCTCACCTGATGTCAGCAGGGACTGGCTCCAGCTGCACATCCCCCGTGACCCTGTTCAGGGGAGATAATGGATGGATGGATTGCTTGATCTGATCGCGGGCGTGTTTGTAAATAGAGAGAATGTACAGTTCTGTTTTCATTTCTCATGAGCATATGAAAGCTGTACTGCCAGCTGTGATGATGCACTACACCTCCCTCTTATCTGCATTCTCGCTCTCTGTTTAGTGGGTGTAATTGTCAGTTGGGAGTAGTAACTCTTCTGTTTGATTTGATTGGTAAATTTTCTCCATAAATCTGTTGGATAGCTCTGGGTTTTGTCTTTTTTTTTTTACATCTTTGTGCAATTTTATTTCAATAGCCTCTGTACACAAACCTTGCGATGTAGTTCAGTTTTTTTTTCTTGCCAGATACTGGAAAAGTATTTAATACAAGGATAAAAATAATACAAGGGGTAATGTGAAACCCAGCGCCTTAATTTGTCAAATATTGTTCTACTATCTCTTCATTTTTACATTTGATGTTTTCATTACCCTTAATTTTAAATCTCATCCTAATATTTTTTTTCAGTATCTTAGCTCCCCGTCACAGTCAGAAAAAGTGGCAATGGCACCTATTGAGACATAATTTCATATATACACATGTTGTTGTCTTATTATCTGTAATTGTGAGTTTTATGTTTTGTATTTGTGGGGGATTGTGGGGGATGTGTTGACTTGGGGGATTTATAAATCCATTGTACAACCTTTTTTGTATGGAAGGTGCTTTACAGTATGATTGATTAATTGATATTTACTGTAAGACTGGTCACGTGGGTCATGTAGCCTTCAGGTACCTCCTTCAGATGGTACTATGTTCATGTCAGAGCAAAAAGGAATAAATAAATCTAAAAACTAAAAATAATCAATTAGAAAAAACTTGGCTGATCTTAAAATCCACTTTACCAGTAGGGGACCAGAACAGACAGGCAGAAGAAAATTAGGGAAATCTTTTGAAAAACAAACTTAATTCATGACTTAGACAACAAAACTATAAAATAGTATTAAGAACTGGTCAAATTAGCTGCATGACCTAAATGATGAATAGTTCTGAGCAGAGTGCATGAGGTAATACCAATGAGTATTTCTGAAGCAGATGTATGTGAACAGGTGATGCAAGAAAATAGTGGAAAAGCAGGTAAGTGAGTGAATACCAAGATGCACAGAGGATTAGTTAAATAGATGTTGATTAATAATCAATTGTGGGCAATTATTAGTGCATGCAACAATGACATAATACATGTGTAGCAAAGAGAGAAGGCAGTT
>JBAMIG010000020.1:9089747-9105293 GCA_037177335.1 Kiunga ballochi
TTATTTATGCTATATGGCAACAAATCTTAGTGAAAATGAAACATCAATACATCAAAGTATATTAGATAATATACAATGCAAAAAAAGAAATTGACCCAATATTTGAAAACTTAAACATAATAACTGAATATTGTGGCAGGAATGTAATCTTCATGTCATAATAACAATGTATGTGTAAAACAATTATGTTATTTTCAAATGCATTGCTTTACTGTTCCATTGGGGGAAGATATTGAAAAAGCAGCTCTTTAGCAGAGATTTTCCTTGCAGTGACGAAGTGTGTTTCTTCGGCTTTGTCCCTTCAGACTTTCTGTAGTCAGTTTAGTCAGAATATGAGAAATGTTCAGGCATTTGTTATGTTCGCTTTCATGGCCAGAAAATGTTTTTCTACAAGTAATCTAGTCAAGTTGTAACAAAACACAAATAATATTGTTCAGGTGAATGGTCAAACATTTGGATGCATTTCCGAACATGGTTATAAGATATGATTGGAGCAAAAATAACCACGTATTCAGATCAAAGCATTGCACTTTTAATTTATACAGACAATAAATTATTCAATTACATATTAATATTTAAAATCATGATAAATACCCTTAAATACAGGATCGCCTAGTGGAAACTTTCACTAGTTTATAAAGGCTAATAGAAAGGTAAATTTGTTATTTTGGGGTGTAGTATTTGGAATTTTATGTGGCAGTATGTGATTTTTTTTAATCACATACTGCCAGCAGTGCTGGTTTGCTGTCTACAGGTGACAGACTGGATCATTGTATCATTGTAACTGACCACAAAGACTTGCTTGGCTGGCGTCTTGTTGGTAGTTCTCAGGCTGCTGTTGGTTTTGTCTTAGTTTTATTTGTGTCCATCCTCTTTTTGACAAAAAAAGTAATAAACATTTCCCTCTCTCTACATTGCCTATACGAAATCAAACTAGTCATAGGCTATATTTCCCCATTCTATACAGTGTTCTTTAAACTAAATGATTAGCTTTTCCAGCTCACTGTTAACTTATACTTCTATATTAATCAGCAACAAGTGATTTGGATGCTGAGGTACGCTTTACAATTTTTTTTTTATTTTATTTTATTTTTCAAGTGTTCCTGACTACACTCAATGAGTGTGAGATAAGTATTTCCGCCTCATCATCTTAAAACTATCAGGTACTACCATATAGTCAAATTATAACTACTGCATAGCTTCAGGTTCACATTAGGTTAATGGCCTAACATAACATTAGTTGTTGTACTTGTCATACTTGCTTTTGTATAGATTTTGTTTTTGTATGTGCAACCAACATCACAATATTTAAATAGATTATTTGGAAAACCCCTTATAATTGAATATAAATTGATGGAATTTATGTCCAAACCTCCTCCTCTCAATCCCTTTGAAAGGAGGAACACAGCAAATGCAGGTAATATATTGTAAAGTATGGTTGTTGGTTTGTGAACAAAATACAATGAATATCTGTGTTTTGTAAAAATGCAGAATAGGCCCAGTTCAGTCAAGGAGAAACACAAAAGATCTAAGTCAATGTGAAGAGGAGCTCATTGTCAGTTAGGAAATGGGCAAGACTACAGAAATTGTTCAAGTATGTGTTACAACAGGAAAGAGTGACTGCATGTAAAGCCAGGTCTGTAATAACATCTTTGAGAAAAACATCAGTATTGTGTTGAAAATGACTTTTGACAGTTTGTCTTTGATGACTGCTATGCTTATTCATTAGTGTGAAATGGCGGGAGGAGCAGAAGAGCAAGTCTTCCTCAGTTAACTGAGAATGTCAATACAGCAGGTGATTAGACTGTCAGCAGGCACAGTTGTATATTAAGTGCAATATCCCTACAGGTCAGCTGCTCATAGGGGGATATTATTGTGGAATTTGAGTTCATGCACCATCATTACAGATTTTAATGGACATTGAAGAGTTCAGTGGTGTAAAACCAGAGACACAAGTCATCAGAGGTAACAAAAACGTTATTTGACAGATGAGTCATCCCTCATTAGATTCTCAACAAGATGGCTAGGGTCTGTTGTGTAAGAGGGGAGCATTACAGGCCTGAATGTGTGGCCCTATATGTGAAGGTTGTAGCTCTTTAATTGTGTGAGCGTATTTTACTAGCATGGTTCAGATGCTTTTGTATGCTAAGATAAAAGAGTCACTTAAAATCCAACCAAAGGTTTTCTGGATAATCGTTTCTAAATTATTTTTTCAGGATGTCATTGCCATATCCATTGATGAAAATTATGCGAATCACATACAATGACCTTTACTTAAATCCAATCTGAATGAACATCCGTGGGAGATACATGGCTGATCAGACAATGTCTTCACTCCCATAATCAAAAAACCAAATGAAGTAATATCCTTTCAGAATTATCATGTAAATCCTTTCAGGAGAGTTCAAAACACTTGGATAAATGCCAGTGTGCAGAGTCATCGCTCAACACCCCTGAAATTGGCTTAAAATATTTTTCTTCTTTTTTGTTTTATTATTCAAATTCAATGCAGAGAAAACTTGCTTCGAGCATATTTGCCCTTTAATAACTGAAGAAGATACTCAAAGTTAGTGTGGATCTTTTAATTTGAATCATTGTCAAATTGTCTTCAAACATTATCATATAGAGAAATATGCAATGCAGACTTCTAAATAAGGATATATATATATATATACATATAGAATATGTTGCATCTTATGTGTGTTCTGGTTTATGTTACCGTTTGGCTTTATGTTCTTTCTTTCTCTCTGTTTATCTGTACCTTTCGACCTCTTGCAAAGCCTTTTAGATGACAGCTTCTGATCTTGCTCTACAGGCTTTTCATTTTGTCTTTATTTATTTATTTATAATAAAGGAGTTTACATAGACTTTTTGTCTTATATGTACTTTGCATTCCATTTAACACAAGTTTTGAATCCATTCCCCACAATCCCCGCCCCCCCAAAAAAATCTAATTTGTGATGAAAATAATAAATCTGTAAAAGACATGATGTGTCTAAAGTTAAAAACTTTAGGTGAATGAAAAATCTGGATAGAAAAGAAAGAAAACATAAATACTTTATATAAGAAATGTGCTAATTATGTTTGAACCTTTTCTAGGTTTAACAAAGCACTTCAGTTTGCTTCACATTCACACAAGCATTCATACAGCGATTTTTGTTATACATCCTCAGCACTCTTGTGCTGTGTAGACTGTTGTCTTGTCTACAGTCACACACCAATGTGCATGCTGGGAGCAATGTGTGGATCACTGTCTCGCCCAAGGACACTCTGACATATGTGGGGGCAAGAGATTGTACCACCAACCTTTTGATTTGAAGAAGACAACTATCACCTAAATCGAAGCAGCTGTGTTAAACGGCTGACAGGCTTAATGTCTCGGGATCACCATGAATCTCAGCAGATCATGTTTTGTCTGCTTCCTCTTGTCGATGGTGAAAATCTCCTGCTAAAGCAGGATTCATGTGTGCAGGAACCACTCTGTTTATACTTAACTTGGGTGGATAGAATTTCCCAGGGGGCAGAGTAAGCTGCCTTAGAGCAGAACCTCACTGCTTTCACATCAGAAGCGCATTTCTGCTTTTTACTTTTAGAAATTGCACAAGCACAAATGAAGTGGAAAATGCTCTTAGAAAAAGAATATATCAAAATCAATGTGGGAACTGATCAAGACAGGGTTGAAAATAAGAAAATGAACCGCTTTAACAATAAAGTACTTCTTACATGGACAGAAAAACTGACTGACAAACATGCTGAAATTTTCCAACTATTGTTAAAAATTGTAACAATGAATAAATACAAAGCGTAAAGAAGCTATTTTATAAATCTAGTCATTTTGTAGTGGTTTTGTTTTTTCATTCTTTCAGAGTAGTGAAAAGTTTAAACCAAAGACTGCAGAAAATAAAAACTTTCATACAGAAAAATAAGAAAAAGGAGTGAAAAATGGAAAGATAAATCAATAAACACATTTGTTTAAACAGCCAAGAATACATCCTTTCCCCCAAAAAAACTATTCTTCTTAAGGTTTTCATTTGTTGTCATAACTGCTATTTTTTATTGAGCATATCCAAATGCTTCTTTTGTATTTAATTATCTGAAGTCCCTTCTATTTAGTCCAGGCCCCAAAGGGTTGTTTTCAACACCAGCAGCGGACTTGACAGCAGTCCTCTCCTAAATCTCATTAGGTCAAAATCAGCCCTTTAATTCCAGATAACCTTAGTATGGGTAAAGTCAACAAGGTACTTGTAGTTTTGTAGCTTAGAATTTTTTTTCTGCATTGTAGAAAGCCTCAATTTTATTTAAAGTCTAAATATGAAGAACATTATTTATTTATGTTGCCTTTATAGTTGATTGTAATAGTCTACCAGTTTGGGGGAAAACAAAACATTAAGTTTGTTTGTGTCAGTTAATGAAAGTGAAAAATTTAAAGTTATTTTACGAGCAACATACCATAGTTTCACTTATTTTTAATGTAGAGGATATACTTTCCATTATGCTAATTCATGCTAATTCATCTATAAGGATTTATTTTGCTTTACTATCTTGCACTGATCTCTTATTTACAGTTTGAACTTCAGACACTTTTACACGTGAACCTCCTTGAATAACTTTGCTCAGCTACATGGCCTGTCATGATAAACAAATATTTACTGAACTAAAACTGCAGACTGAATTAGTATTTTATGATCTATGTCCTATGTATTACATTTATGTCCTATGTATTACAATTTTGATATAAATATAATGTTTTAATCTAATGACTCAACACAGACTTTGTATATGAACAATGGTTATTTTTCCAGTTCTTTTTTTGGTTCTTTTCATTGTGGAAAATGAAATAAAATAATTTAAGTTTTTTTTTTTGTTGTTGTTGTTCTGTTCGTTTGTTTGATTTTTTTTCTTTTCCATTCACCCCATGCCAAACAGTTATCCATGGACTAGAACTCATGGGATTTTTGCTTGCAATGTCTGTTAGTGTGTTATATTCTTATTTGTCTCACAATACAATTAAACACTGTCAGGATGAGCAGAATGAGAGGAACTAAATGTAGAACAGAGAGGCAAAAGAAATGTGGTAACGAGGTTTAATCCAACCCAGGGGTCTAACACAGAGGAACAATAAGGAAAAGGAGAAGGAAATACAGAAATAAAACAAATTTCACAAAGGTGGTTCAACCAATCCTGAGTTTGAGAGTTAACTCTGAGTTGATCATCCCTCAGATGAGAAACTCAGTTTTTCGTTTCACAACATCTGTTTTGAGTTGGTTTAATTAAACCCAGAGTTAGTTAACCACGAGTTTACCCTGTGCGCCAAAACTTTAGAAAGCCATCGTCAATGGATCCCAGAAACATCGAGTCACCATGGCAATCGCTGGAAAAAAGGTCTTCTCTCTTTTCCCCGCTAGAATTAGAAGTTCTGATGCAGACTTACGATGACTGTGAGCAAATTTACAAGAAAAATACCAACCAGCAGCAAAGGAGAGACAGGCGGTGTGGGAGAAAATTACAGAGAAAGTTAATGCGTAAGTTTTTTTATTTTATTCATACAAAACATCATTCACGTCCAATGCAGGCTCATTAAGATTAGGTAGAAATGCAGGTAAAAATGTTGCTGAAACTAAAAATTCATGTTCTTCTAGATGAAATCCGGCCAGGGAGAAAAAAGATTGGGAACAACTTAGGATGAAGTATAAAAATATAAATCAAACGGGTAAGAATTTAAACTTATGACTTATACTTTTTTCATAGTATAAATAGTTTTACTTGTATATCATACTGGTGTTTTGTACCGAGCTCTTAAAAAAAATTGAAAAAATAACTACACTATTTGTGCTTTGCTAACAGAAAGAAAGCAGAAGCTCGCCTCACAGGTGGTGGGTCTGCACCGTTGCCCTTACCGCCAGCTGAGGAACTTGCTATAGGTCATGGTTCAGGAAGGCCGATGGCTGAAGGGATTCCTGTAGGGAGCTCATCTGAGCCAACAACATCCCAGGATGCTAGTGCTTTACTGAAATGTATTTTTTAGCTCTTTTCTATTGCTTTCACTCTTCTCTACCCATCATTCATTTTGGATTTTAAATTAAATTTTGATTGAATTTTTCCAACAGTTACTGGTGGAACTATTACACACATGGACAACACTGAAGTCAATGGGCCTTTAAGTTTGCTGTACAGATGTTTAAAAAAATCTCTCTATATATCTTTTTACTATGTTCTGCAGAATGAGGATATGGATGAGGAAAATGAAGAAACTCTGCTCCCTCAGAGAGGCCCATTGAGATAATGCTAATATCAGTGATTGGTTGTCACTCACATTTCTATATTGTTCTGACAATATAGACATTATCCTTCTTAACAGAGCATTGCTGAACAACGTGAGGATGGTCCTTCAACTTCCACTGCACAATTAAACAGTAGACGTTTTCCAGTGCCAGATCCTTTTCTTCTCAAATTAATGTAACTACACATTTGAAATTATAAAGCAATTTCCATTAAATTGCCTCTTTGTCAATAAACGGACATGCCATGTTCGTAAAAGTCAAGACTGACAAAGCGAGTGGGATTTTGATATAAGGAAATTGAGCGCAATGAAAATTGCAATCAGTTTCATGTTAATGCAACTACAAACAAAAAAAAATAACTTAAAAGATTGTTTAAAAAATATAAAAAAGTCGGTAAAAAGTATAAAACCTTATTATTATAAGTGAATTATTACATGTATTTCTTTCTGCCTTGGATAAGTACTGCCTATCCTGACTAAATCAATGGTTTGCAAAGGTCCAGAACATTGCTGTTGCATTTCTACACTGAAAGGTTAGTTGGGAAGCTTGCGTGAAATTACCTGTCAGTCCGGTCAAAAAGTTGGATTTACAATTTCTCTATGCATTGTTTTGGATTTCTTGTTGTTTTGCTTGTTAGTTTAATTCTTGTTGGTGGCACTATCTGAACCAGATTTTCCCTTTCTTCATAATTTTTATATCAAATATATATCTTGATGTAATATATTAGCTTATAAACTCAGAGTACATCATCACATGGCTTTACATTCTAATTGGAACGACATTCACCTTTTGTTTTGGTTCTGGATGGTCCAAGGATGCATGTGAGTGATAAACATAAAGCATTGTTTAGATACTCTTTGTGGTGTATTACCTACAAGGTCTATCTATTAAATGACTAAATGAATCAATAAAAAGAAAGGTACAGATGGGTAAAAAAATGTTCTAAAATAATACAACAGATAATAATTATAGAATAATTGAATAGTATTGAATGCCATACCATTGTTTAAAATAAGTTTTAATTCCTTTGTTTGCGTTCTGTGAAGGAAGCTTCAATCTGTGAAACCGATACTGTTAGGATGACTGTGACAGCAGATTGGATGTAATTTGTTCTTTCATTTATTTGCCAGTAACAACCAAAATGAGCCTTCATAAGCTGAGACAGAGGTGGTTCCTCAGGGCTCTGCCTACATGAGCTGAAGATATTAAGTCCAGCCTTTGCCAAGGATCAAACAGTGGCCCACCAGTTCATCAAATACTCTGAGCTGGACATTCATAAAACATGCTTTCCCCAGCTAGCTCTTGGAAGGAGTTCAGATGTAATAAATCACATACTGTATATTTTATAACTGGTTCAGGGGGTGTACGTGGGGTTGTATTAAGACAGTTGCCTTAGATACGGAAGATGGGAAAGCTGCATGTTTAATTATGGATATAATTCCTGTATTACTGGCCACCGACATCATCATATAAATTTTATATTTATTACATCTTATAAACCTGAATTTAACAAAATATGTGATCGTTTAAAAAAATCTTGTATAAGATCAGAAAGAATGATATGTATTGGTTTGATATACATAAATTTCTTTTTTGCAAAATTTTTAATCACCTCGCCATGAATTATAAAGAATTTACTGAAGTCCCACACCTATAACCCTTCTACCTCTCAAACACTCCATGCATGCATGCACTTACACACATATGCAGCTTTTACAAATTAGCTTTTTTTTTTGTTTTACAGCCTTTTTGTGATTGCCAGTAAACTGCCCACCAGTTATTGCCTCTATGTATTTCCAATTATTTTATGTGGAAGAGGGCAAAGGGACAAATGGAGTGGAGACAGGAGAAAGAAAGAGTGTACCAAGCCAAGGTACTTTGTAATGCCATGGGCAGGTTATAAGGAAGATAAATAGTATGACACCTTAATGGAGCCATATAGTTATCCTTTATGAATAAAGTGAGATTGCTTCATAAAAGGTACAGTACGTGATTAATGATGGAGCTTGCATCTTGCATCGATCCTGGACATAAAAGGACTCTTGAGTATTTACAGCTGTTAATGTTTTAACAAATGGCAATATAAAACTTGGATGTATTGTAAGTAAGTCCAATAAAATTCTACAGACTTGGGAATTAGACTGAGTTTGTGTTGGCCATTATTCCTTTGTTCTTAGATATGTTTGGTTAGAAAAGAGTGACAGTACAGGAAACACCAATAAGTATATTCAACTATTCAGCTGCTAGAAAAGTAAAGGAAAAAAGAAATCACCGGGTGATTTATGTGGAGATATGACGTAGCAATTTCCCTCTGAGAAAGCAAAAGCTGGACCTGAGATGGAAACCATGCTGTTTGAATGTGCAGTGGGAAATAAAAGTAGTGAACTCAAAATTACCCACAATGCATCTTGAATAGTAGTGAGTATTGATAATCACTAGATGGGTCAATATATACCACAATGCATTGAAAGCCAGAGCTTACAATGTCAGATATGACACAAACATCAAGGAAAGTTAACAAAAAAAACTATAAACCACAAATGATTATTAAGTAAATATGATGTAAGTATTATGAATTAAAATATTTTCACACGATTTTGACTTGGATTCATCTTCATGTAGGTTATGGTTGCCATAGTTACAGGTAGTAGTCACATAATTTCCGACAGTAAGAAAGTAGCTGGCCGAATTGCCAACAGAGTGAGAGCACTATATCGTCTGCTAAGTAGTGTAGCCCTATGTTGTGAATGAGGGGTTAGAGCAAAGGGTCCACATTTGGACACAGTCCATGTCTGTGTCCAATTGGAATGAGAAGTGGGAATAAGACAAGAAACAGTAAAACCATTCTCAACTCATAATTAACAACAAGTAGGTTGATGATGCCAACATATGAGGCAATATGCAGTTTCAGATCCAGCTAAGTACAGAAGGGTACAAGGAGATAAAACAAACTACTATCCAGAGAGATAAAGTTAATGGACTGAGTTAATGACATACAAAGCCATGGATAGTGACAGAAAGTTGAGTAGTAAGAAGGTGCCTGGTGCATCATGGGAGGTCCCACAGCACCCTGGACCTATAGCAGCATGACTAAGTGATGGTTCAGGGTCACCTCTGTTAATAGTAACTGTAAGCTGTAACTGTAAGATCAAAAAGGAAAAGTTGAAGGATAAGAGACAGTGTTGATCTTTCACATCCTGATTCAGAGTTGCTTTCAAAGAAGAAAACCCTGATTGCTGAACACTTGGCCTAATCTTCACCACTAAACTCTGTGAGAACAACAAGTAAACCTGCACAATGAGGGATAGAAGTGGTCTGTTTAAAGCTGTAGCATCTGAGATCATCTCATCAGAGAGCAATTTGGCCATTGTGATAATGACAATGGTCAAGCTTAATAGCGCAGACAGCAATATGTCTGGAAATGTTTTAGATCTGCAGTTAGAAACATGACCACAATTACAAACTAACAGCTAAGAGTAATCTGCATAAACAGAGCCATGACATTTACGAAGAATGAAAGCTGATCAAATAAAGACTAAGTAAATGCTCAGCTTCTCCATGGTTTGTTTTGGATTTAGCTGTGCTGATGTGAGAGTCAGCTAATACTGATCAGCTAACATGCTGAACAACTCTGCCAAAACTAATCCAACTGTTGATGTTGATGCGGCACGTCTTTAAGGGAAGCCTGCGGCAATGAGCCTCAATGAAAAATCAAGAGTCCTAATCTACATCAACTTGCATTTAAAGTGACTCCAAGTATGCACACTTGGAGTTTAGAGAGATATCAGAAGCAATCCTAGGAAAGCTGTACTTAATTTTGCTATTATCTCAAGAATGAAAAAGAATGGTGTTTTTTTTTCTTTTTGTCTCATTAATAAATGGAATAATCCTAAGTAGCAGGAAGGATGTGCCATTATTTATTCACTTCATCATATAGTGATATTTATGACAGTTTTATGCGCCAACTATTCCATTTCCAGTCTAAAAAGATTGTATTTAAGTGTACACATTGTGAAAATCACATACAATTATTATATTCTAAAGTAAAAAAGAATATAAACAAACCTCTGAAAAATGTATCTTTCATGTTTACATGGAAGGCCAGCATTGTTATTTAGTCATACATGACAGACAGGCCGGCTATTAGCTGAGTGACAGATAAAAAGAGAGGTAGGGGTTGAAAAAAAGACTAAAAAAATAAATCCAAGCAGTTGATATGAGTGAAGATTAAAAAAAAAAACTTTAATAATTTTACTGTAGGCTAAACACAGATATTCCCATTAATTGATAAATGAAGCTAGTCAATGAGTTAAAACAAGAATTAAGCTGTGAAAATAACTTATTGTATCTACACTATTGTGCTAATACAACTATGTTATACATTTCATAATGACTGAAAATGGATCTAATTAGGTAGGTTTGTGATGATGACTTTATTTATGAAAATGAATACTACACAGACACGTGCACTCACCAGTGACCTTTATTACAGGTACACCAGTTCGCTACTCTTGAATGAAAGCAGGTATTTAGCCTGTGACATGGCAGCAATTCAGTGCATTTTTGCATGTAGAAAATTGTGAAGACAACTTCCTGATCTTTGCTTTAAGCACTGAGATTTTGAATAAAGAACATATTGAACTTTGAGGCAACCGAGGCCCACAATGAGTGGCACTCTTGTCATCTAAGAACAGAAAACTGAGGCAACAATTAGTTCAAGCTCACCACTGTTAGACAATAGAAGTTTTTTTTTTAAAAAAGGGTCTGTTCAGATAAATATTGATTTCAGCTGCGTGTGCGTACCAACTCACCCTGTTTGAAATACCACAGCCCATCTGAGCTTTGTCACTGGCTGCGTAAAAGATTTATGTTAACTATGTATCTATCTTCTGATAGCTGCTATTAGCAGGATAATGCATCATGTCACAAAGCTCAAATCATATAATGGAAATAAGTTTACTTTATTCCAACTACTTTAATAGTCACAAGATCTCAATCCAATACATCACCTTTGGGATGTGTTGGGGAACTGTGCATCAAGAGTGCATTAACATTTGCAGCTAACAAATTTGGTGCAACTGTATGTTGCTATGATATTAATATGGAGCAAAATTTCAAAGGAATGTTATCAATACCTTATTGAAACCATGTAACCAAAACAAAGACAGTTCTGAAATCAAAAGGGGAGTTGTACCTGATAAAATGGCCAAGAGGTATCTAATATAGATATGTGTTATAATATGCCCTAAAGATTTCTTTGACCATGATGATGACTCGCTGATCAACAGATTTCAGCAGAGTGTGTATGATAAAAAGTTGATGTAGGGGCAGGAATGTAAACCAAATTCACCTTTCAGCAAGGATGTGATTTATAAAGGGAAATTGCGTGCACTTGTGCATAATCAGAATTTTAAAGTATGTATAAAGTATTCTGCTCTACCTTCCTCCTGTAGCTGCCCTTAATTTCCCTCTCTCAGATTTTAACCTCCTGCAACATACAGGTCAGTCAGCACATCCCAGAATGTGGTGTTATAGCAGTCTATCAAGGCACTGTTCATCTCAGGGGACCACTTTCTTGATGAACGGAGTTGTCTTTGACTGCTTTTTGACAAGGGGTGTGTACAGTGACTGTAGGTAAATCAGATTGTGGTCAGACTTACCTAGCGGAAGGAGAGGAGATGGTCTGTATGCATCATTCATGTAAACATATAGAAGATCAGTTGTCATGTTTTTTTTTTCTTTTTTTGTTGTTGTTGTTTTTCTTTTTTTGGGGGGGAAGGGGGCAATTTACAACATGATTAAAAACAGACAAAGTAGAGCCCAACAAGATATGTAAGAAGTCTCTATAATGGATCTTAAATGCATCAGGGTGCTGTGTCTGCAACCTTACTGTGACAGAGTGGATCTTCTCACTTGCAGGGGCTGTGTTTGCTCTCGGAGAAACGCAACTACAGATGGTGATCACATGATTGAACTCCCTAGGCAGATAGTAAGGCTAACAACTTGCAGTTTGTGGTTACGGCAACACAAAACAGTCTTTACGAAGATATGTTCTGGGTTATACCAGCTGTTGTTGACACACATAATAAGTCCTCTACCTTTACTTTTCCATTCGCTTTGGTGGTTCTGTTGGATCTCGCAACAGCAGGTCCATGTTAGCATAAAGGTGGCTTAGCCATGTCTTCATAAAAGGATCAAGCTGCTCTCACAGTAAAGCCGCTGGTTGTACAGTGCCGATAGCTCGTCAGCGAGTTTGTTTTCCAGGATAACGGAAGGAGTGATCGTGGCACCTTGGATTCTTTTCTAGCTGAGCCTTAACTTGACTTCAGCCTTGCAGCCTCTAAATCTTCATGTAATCTCATATGGCATGTCGTATTCCGGCTCAGCCATTTGTGGACAGAGCTTGCAGTTTCTCTCAGGAGTAAATGAGGAAACTTTCTTTTTTTTTGCATTTTAAGGTAAAAATATATCATATAGAAAACACACATTCTCTCTCTTCACAAGAAGACAAGAAATTAAAGAGAGAAAAGGGCCTTGTGGGGCTTAAAAAATACATAGTTTGGGGAATAAATGCTTTAATTTTCTTAAACAAGGGATCACCAACAGTGATCCTTAAGAGCCGGAAGTGTCCTGGAGGTGTTGGGAGTTTAAGGATTTAAACCTTCTTGTTGAACTGTTGGTTAAAACCAGTATAAAGCTTAAGTCAATAGGAGAAGGTGCCATTTTTTGGCATTTTTAAAATATTATTTAAGCCCTGTATTTTCCAGCTGTTTACTTCATACCACGCCATCTTAACATGATACCTACCTCTTTAAAAACGCAAAAATGTTTTAGTGATAATTGGGAGTTTTTTCTAAATGAAGGTGTTTTTATAAGCAAAGTTCTGTTGTAATATTTTGGTTTTGCACAAATCTAGCAGTTTTGGAAATGAAAATGTATTAACATTTGGCACCATGTTTGAGGTTTTCTCTGTTAGCCCTTTTTGGTTAGGCAGCTTCTGTGTAGTTGTTTAATATTTTGTGCTGGTGTAAAGATTATATTTCATAATGGAATTAAATTTTTGGAAATATTTACATTCATTTTCACTAATCTTGCCAACTTCCAATCTGCCTTTAGTAGTTTTATTACTTACACAGTTTATAATCACATTTGAGACAAAGCAAAGATTTATTGTGTGCACAATAGTATTTGGAACAGTTTGAGGTGGTGCTAATTTTTTGTCCAAATTTTTTCTTACCTAGAAGTAAAAACCAAATTATATTTCTTGTTAATTTTGAGAATGAGACATAGCTACAATGAGGAAAAAGCACACTTGACCTTCCTAATATAGGTTGGTGAATATGAAAGTCATTAATAATTAGTAACACTATAACAGGTCTGGTTTGTCTAAAACTGTGCTTATGAAGGTTGGTTTTTTTTTGTTTTGTTTTTCTTCATCAATCTTTTTTTTTTGTGCCTGTGTTGCGGCCTCTCGTGGTGATGACTAATGAGAGGAGATGTTGTCTAGATCAATGGTCCTTTGGATGGCTTGTTGAACCTGGATCAATATCCTCTGGCTGAGTGAGGACTTGTTCTCTGATTTGGTGTTTCTCACTGTCAGGCACTTGCTCATAAGATATAGTCACTCTTACAGCTATCTGCCTCCACTCCAAACACGCACACACACTTCACTATCTATCTTTTGCTCTCTCTTTTCTCTAAATAGGCCAGCAGTTCCTGTCGCTGCAAGGTTAAGTCATCATGCTTTTTGACAGGAATGCAAGGAGTTATTATCTGACAATGTGCTGGATTAATGCCAGCTAAGTCAAAGGTGTATTCAGATCAATAAGCATAAGTGTTGTGCATGAGACACTGGTCTATAGTGTCTATAGAGTATCATATCCTATGTATGAACACAGAACTGATTGAAAGTAAAGGTTTTTTAATGTGTGCATGCTGGCATGTGTGGATGACTTAACAATGCTTTCAAACAAATCTTTCAAATGTGGGAGGACTTTTGAATTAAAGGGAAATGAAGTATTAAAAATAGCTTTAGGCATAGTCTGCTTATAACATAAATTGAGTCAAATTAATTCAGTTTCTAAATTCCTCGTTTTAGATTTTATATCATCCACCCACATCACTCAGTAATAACACTCCTGTCCATTTCCACCTTTGAACTGAAACAAATCATACAGCATTTGAGAAACACATCCCACCACGAGTCATTCCAACAAAAAATAAAAAATAAAAATACTAACTACTAAGCCAAACATTCAATGGACAAGAAAACAATAATTGCATTTAAATTGCATACTGACAACTAAATCCTAAGCTTCTAAGGAAACAGAAGGAATAAACATCAGCAGTTCAGTCAGAAAACAGCAAGGGCAGCAGGATGGCTGAGTGCTGACAATAAACAGCTGACACTATAGGTTGCTATGTACTGATGCGCCCCCACTGCTATGTCTTGTGAGATAAACCTTGCACAGAAATGTCTGCTCCTTTGCATAATCATTGCTTCCAAATAAGTGAGGAGGTTAAACTTAATGATATCAGGCCAATGACTTCTGACTACTTGAGAGGACCTTTAAAATTAGCATTTTAGCCATTAAGATGAAGCAGTGCCCTTGCTTAGCGTCTGTGAACACCTGGAGAGAACTGTAAGTGTCATCAGGATTCTGTTGTTTTACTATTGCTGTGCATTAACTCAGTACAACCTCATAAATCTGAATGTCAACTTTCAATAAAATGGATTCTGACTGAGGTTTCTAACAGAGCTCTGTTTGATACTTAAAGGGAATATGACTCTAAATTAGATTTCCACCAACAGAGATCACTGCTCTCAGTATTGTGCTGTCAGCTTATTTATTCATGTTGTCTACAAAGACCTTAAAATACTTTCAGGAAACAAGTCATGCACAGAAATCTTCCAGTGGTGTTGCACGTGTCAGTTGAGTTTTTCAGTTGTGATAAAAGAAAAGGCATCATATTACTTTTTAACTTATCTTTACTCAAAGAAAGCAGATTAACTTCTGAAGATTTCAAGATACTAGAACTGCAACAGACAAAGGCAAACACTTCAGTGAGATAAAATAGTGAAACAATAGTTGTTCTAAACAATACGTTTTGAAAAACACAATATTAGCATTATCTGAAGGCACTGAAGTCACCTGAACAGGTAAAAAGATTTACATAACCACAGAAAAAGATGTTTTACTTTATAAAAATGGAACATAGAAAACAACTGGCCCCAAAACTGAAGCAGGTTCTTTGCCATTATTTA
>JBAMIG010000020.1:9181011-9194052 GCA_037177335.1 Kiunga ballochi
TTAGAGGTAATATTTTAGTACCACTAGTCACATATTTTATGCTATCTATATTTTGACATAAACCATTTTATAACCAATATGTTAGGATTTTCTGACTACAGCACGTATTTTGTAGTTTTACCACATTATTAGGTGTCTATAGGAGGTAGTTTACATGGTAACTTGCTTGACAGATCTACAGTGTGTTGTCAGTACCCATTTAGATTAACATGCTGGGCACCTTACACACAACAGATAAACAGCAGTATACCTTTCTTTGACATTATGAAAGTGACAGTTCATTTTGTTAGATGTTTTTGTCCTTTCTACTTGCAGAAAGGGTTTTAGATGGAGGCCCTGAGATTGGTGGGGCTTATGCAGTGGGTGAAGAGAACAGAGACTATAGAGGAAAGGTCAGGTGTAGACATGTGGGTTAAGACCTTCAAATATCAGACTGGAGCTTTCATGGACCTCTTGGTTTATTACTTCTTGTTGATTGGATGCTGGTTGGATATGTGAGCATCAGTCTAAATTTATGTCACCAACCTTTGGTTAGTTTTAGTTGCTTACTGAGAGTCCTCAACAGCTAAATTTCAACTTAGGTGCTTTAAAGTAAAATGATGCATTTCTAAATAAGTGTCAGTAATGTTTCTGTGCTGAACCACATGATGATGACTGATGCTTCAAAGAGTAGCTTTATACCGCTTTACTTTTACTAAGACAGCAAATGCACCGAGTCACCACCTACATACTGTTATTCTGCATTATTCTGTCCTGGAGCAACAAAATTTTCTTCTTCCTTTTACACAATAAGAAATTAACATTAACATTTCCACAAAACAAGAAGCTAAATCAGCTTTGTCTCCCAGGGTAAAAGATCTGTAACTTTAGATCTGGTAGAATTTTTAGCTTCTTTTGACATAAAACAGTTCTTTGGTGCGTGTTTTTGAAAGTGGGAGGAATGGTGGAGTGTTAAAAAAGACAAAGAAAGAAATAAACCAACAACATGAACCATGAACAACTGACCTGGTCATGTGAAATTTAAGAGAAATTTTGTCTGTAGCAGGCCAGAGTTGTGCATGCAATGTGCTCCATGTCTTCATGTGTTATTTTCATTTCTGTATTTTCTCTCTTTGTTAATCAGTCAGTCAGTCAGTCATTTTCTGAACCGATTTCTGTATCCAATTCAGAGTCACGGGCAGCAGGAACTATTCAGGCAATTGTTCCGATGAGAGGCTGGGTACAACCTGGACAGGTCAAGTTGATTAGCTGTTATTTAAAGTTATTCAACTCTGCATCGGTAAAATGCAGAAAGAACAACTTTACATCTTTGCTTTTCCATATTTACTTTTAAATGTCCGACCAATCACACAATATTTTCAGTGCCACATAAAAACACTTCTGCCACATTCTTCTCCCCGCGAAAACAAAATAACCACCAAGAACAAATAGAAATGCAATGCAGTGCAATTATTAAATCAGTATAAGCATTTGGAAATAAATGGCTTATTTACAACAATAAACAGTGTAAAAAACAAAACAAACAAACAAAAAAAACGACTAAATCTGATGGTAGTGATGCTCTAAAATGAACAAACAGTCCTTAATGCTACGGACTGGATGGTAGAATGATTAACGTCAGGAAAAGGGATTTTCTTGTCTGCACATAAGGATGTCATTAATATCAGTACTGGTTCATACAAAAACTTGTACCTGTTACAAGTTAGCCACCTAACATGTTCGCTCAACATCCTTTTCATCCAGCCAACACTTCCTGTTTGAATCTTTACTTCTGCACATATGAAGATCTCACCGTCCCTTATATAAAAAACCTCAGTCGGACAAAACCACATCAACTAGAAAAGAAAAAGTTTCTACAGATGCCTTCTGTTATCTGTGTTTACTGCTGGCAGTCCCTGTATATCAGGAAACAGTAAATTATGTTGTGTAATTTTCTTTGTGTGGTCATTAAATCTGCAGGTGCAGCCAAGAACACATCCGTATTTTTTTGGACAAAATTCCGTACCGATGGGATTAGATACTTGTCAGATTGTAAAGACGGGAAAGACGGTTGCCACAGATTAACCGTGTTGGATCTATCCCACAGTGGTATTGTCCCCTTATTGGTGGTTTTAAGTCTCTTTATACCATAACAACTGAATTTTGTCTTTGGGAACCATGTCTTTACCCTTTTGACCAATTTTTCTTCAACATTTTATTTTTTTTTAAACATCCTTGGGTAACATTCTCACCTTGTTGGATGTAAACACTTACTGAGTACTTCTCAACCTCTTGGCAATCACTCCTGACTGTGCTTTTACAAGTCTGCCTCTCTTCCAGTTTTTGTTCTCATCATTTTTCACTAATTTTCATCTTTCCTTTCTTCTCAAGTCCCTTATGTGACACCGGTTCTTTCCTATCCGTTGCTGTCTTTTTTACTGCCTCACCTTTCGCAGCACGATCCATCATACTCTATTTCTGTGTCTGTTCTTTTCTCCATGCATCATTTCTTTGCTGTCACAGCATTGTTATCGCTTCTCCTGCTCACAGCAGCAATTGTATAGACTCTTAACTATATTTTTAATTAAAAGAGTTACAAAAATTGTATATAAGAAAAAATAAACTCAACAAAATGACTTTTTATTTGGCAGATTTATGAGAGGACACAATATGCTCCCATTACTTTTGCAACACAAAATGACATGGTAGTATAGCAGAGTATAAAGGATTCAGCATGTCTTTAAGCCAGATCTTTTTCCCAAAGCAGCTTTTTTAACTAATGACATAAGCAATGATTTGCACTGGCCATGTGACAGCAGAATTCTTAAATGTTTTTCAGGTGGCAAAAAACACAATTTTAAATCTTTATTTCTATGTTATGAAGTAACAAAGGAGGGAAAAAAAACCACCTAGTGAATACTCTCATAAGGCACTGCACGTATTCTGACTGGAGAGTGCACCTTGTTTCAACTCAGTCCTCATTTTGATGTGGGCGATCACACCAGTAAAGTTTTATACCAGCATCCTTCACTTTTGTTTCAAAAGAAAATATCCACAGAGAGTTACTGAATAAATGTCTTCGGAAGACCTCAGATCATTTTGGTTCCCACTGCAGCAGATATCTCTGCTATCATATTTTGCTATCATGACACACATGCGCACACACACATGCTGACTCTCATCACTACCACCCTCACTGTTGTTGACTGGTTAAGATGTAAAGAAGATTAGAAATGAGAGTGGGAGCATATTGAAATGGTTAGAATTGCACAGAAGGTATGGTGGTTTGGTCTCATGGCTTAAAGGTGTCTCCTGGCTCTTTGAGTGAACATCATTATGTTTGATGCTGTCAGTTCTGGGTCAAACTGAAGTGTGAGCACTCTGTTCTTCCGGCATTGAGCTGTCAGATTCTTACTCACTAAAGCAGAGGTTTTGTCCAACTCTCTCCAACAGCTTTGGTTGTCCTTCCCTCTAAACTGTCTCTCTCCATCTTGTGGCAGAAGCAGAGATAGAAATGCATTTTTCAACAATCTAAGATGACAATTGAATGAGTAATACCTTACACAGCATTCACCATACCCTGGACTTTTTCCATTCTGTACCAGATTAAATGTAGAAACTGATTAGATTTTTTTTCTTCAGCCAAAGCAATTCAAAGAAAACAGCATTTAGATTTGCAAAAGAAATGTCTGCCTTCAAAGTACATATAGAGAGGTACCCTTACATTTGTTTTGTGCATTTTCTTCCCTAAAAGCAAAACCTAAAGGGATGTTTTTTTTCTTTCTCTCAGATAATTGCATCTACATGTATATATATGTGTATATATATGTGTATATATGTGTGTGTGTATATATATATATATATATATATATATATATATATATATCGTGATGAATGGAGCAATAAATGTAGTATAAATATTTATTAGAAAACATGAACTTTATAAATGATAAATAAGTAGAAAGAGGAAAGAAAAATCCACTTTCTCATGTCATTTCAGATTCTTATGTAACAGCATAAATGTGTACGGCTACCAAATTCATTTACTAGAGTTTTTGATTATGGGATATAAGATTTTTCAATATGCACCTATACCCAAGATAATAATTTGCCATTTTAAATACTTTGTGTGCAAAGCATATTGTAATATGCATAAAATCCGGTTCAAAGGGGAGCACTAGCAGACTAAAAATGTGTATTCAGTTTTATCCAGAAGAATTTTTCACCCTAGATAGCATGTTTATTTCATCCAATTTATTAAAAATAATACTTATGAAACTGATATTTGTCAGTATTTACACAACAGAAATGCATCTCACTGCTTCTTTGTTCTGTGAAGTTGTCTCAGTGAGGTTTGTACAAAGCAAACAACACTAAAGTTTCAAAGTCATAAAATCATTTTGCATATGCAGATATTTTGCAGCTTTTCCACATTGTACAACTGCATAAACAACACTCACAAAGCCTGCTTTGTCAAAGATGTGCCTGTGTCATCAAAACAAAACTCTGGCACCGGTTTTATTAGTTATTTCAGGCTTTTTGTCCAAGTACATTTTAATCTTTCCTCAGTGTTTGCACATTCTAGTAATATTCAAGCAGGAGTCGAGCTATGATTGTAAATCCCATAAAGGTTATTTTATCTATCTGACTGAACTGCATTCAGCACTTTTGCAAGTCTGTCATTGTCTCCCTGTAATAAAATGTAGCACTTGTGACTTTTTCTTTCTTAGCAGTTTTCAAAGGTGAGAACATTGAAAGCTGTTAGAATAAAGAAAAAAAAGAACATCTGTTCTTTCTTTTCACTCACACACATGTACACAGTAATACATTTTCTGACACCATCGGAGGCAAACATGATTGATAGAATTTAAATAATATCAGAAAGACCATTTTCAGCCCTGCAGGCAGAAAATGAGGGAAAAAAGAATAATGTAATTCATGGAATTATTAACATCTAACACCAGGCAGTTTGCCTCTAGAAAGAGGTCACACCCTCAGTTTGATTAGACCTCTGAGATGCATTGAAGCAGCCTTAAACAAAACCTCTGTCCCAGTGCTTAGAAAGAGCACAAACTAAAAAGCAATTTTCTCCAGTTGACACAACTTCTACGGTGGAACGCATCCATGATGCACAAAGCAAGATGGATTATATAAAAGTTATATTAAGAAGGAAGGAATCGTTGACGCTATATAATTGCATTCCTTTCTCATCAGTACTGAAAATGATATAGGGTAGCGGAAATTTGAATATGAAGTTCAGAAGAAACAGCAATCACTCTTATTGTGTGGAGCTCTGTGAAAAATGTTTCAAGGAAATTACATGTTTGAGTTCATTGAGAGGATAGGTAGTATTTTACCAAAATGAGATGTGATAAATGCTGAGCCTTTTCTCCTCCACGTTCAAATAAATAATATATTTTGTGTGAATCTTAGCATCTGTAAAGAAAAAAAAATCTAATTAGTCAAGTCTCCTTTGTTTTGTTTTTTTTAATAAAAACTGACTAAATCTAAAAACTGTTACATTCTATAATGGCTTTGCCTCTTTTTGGCTCTTTGCTTATTGCTGAGCATATGCCTTAGGTCATTTAATATTCTTGAGCTCAGACAATATGAAAGGAAGACGACTATTCTTATCTCTGGGATGATAGATGAGTGTGAAGATACAGCACACCCTACACAGTCCAAATGGCTTCCTGATAATTAAGCAGTCACTGGTAATATATGACCATCAGGGCGGTGGGTTATCGAGGCAGTTGAGGCAATTGTGACTGCTCTGGAAAAAGGTAGCTTCAGAAATGTATTTTTTCCCATGCCCTGACACAAGCAGGCATCATGCTACTGCAGGGGAAGATGCTGTAAATTATCATAATAAACCTCCAAGCATTTTAATTGCCCTGAGGTATAATTGTTTCGGTCACCTTTTGATTTCGGTCATTTTTTCCCTGCATGTAAATGCTCTATGAATATATAATATGTATTAATTATTTCTAGAAAGAAAGGTAGAAGAAAGCGTAAGAGTAGAGATATGAAAACATAGAAAAAAAGATGGTTGTTAGAAAGGGATTTGCTGTAAGACATATTTGTTCCACTGTGACCATTGATACAATTACAAAATTGTAGCTATTCCAAGCTCATAAAAAGGGTAAATCAAGACTTTAAAACATTAACTTTCAGTATGCAGATCAAACAAAAAGTAATTAAGATAGTGGTAATGAATATTCAGCATAAAATGTTAATGATTTTCTTTTCTTTTTGCTTTAAAGATTAATTTTTAGACACCCTACTGTGATCAGTTACTGTAATGTTGCATTTATCACATACATCCTAGTGAGGAAATGCACACACCGCTGCACACTGAGGCTGGCAGCCTATGGAATTTTATGTTTCAGGTTTTATGTGATTCTTGTGATCTGCTTGACAGACTCTTAAATATATAAGTGTTTTTTTTTTATGTCTGCTGCATTAAAATAAGTGTTTTTCTTTGGGTAATGATGGTGAACAGAACCACTGTAGTCTAAGCTGAAGTGTTTTCTTTGTGTGCAAAATGTGGGTTTTGGGACATATTTTCCATCAACCTTTCTAAACACTGCACTGATATTCTCCTTGTTCTTTTCTCTGCAAAAATAACTATACTTATTTTTTTGTCGTTGTTGTTTAACTGAAAAAGGCATCTAGTGTTTTTTATTCATTTTATTTAAGTTGTGTGTTCTTAATGTTGAAAGCAACCTGTGAGAAGAGATAAGTGCCTCCAGAGACTGTATGAGAATTGCTAATTTTATTGCATTTCCATTTGATGCCCCTAGCAAAAATACAGCAACACCATGACATGTTTGCAAATAAAAAAAAAAATTGATTTGTGCTCTTTAAAAGTCAGTTTTGTGTTATTTCTAATTGACCTCAACTCAAATAAATCACATGCACTACTTTTCTTTTTTCTTTTGGAGGGTTTGGAATTTGGTAAGTGATAGATGTTTTCTTGTTATGTTAATAACTCTGTAGCAAAGATTAAAACAGAAAATGCACAGAATTTTTTTAACAAATAATTATATTTTTCAAAGTACTTCTGAAAGTGAAGTATAGTAAACACACCTTGAGGCATTTTCAGATCAGTGTGGACGTTATTGTCAAGTCTGTTATATTAATGATTCACAAAGGCTTGAAATAACACAAGGATTGAGAAGCTGAGTATTGCAATTTTAATAATGGAGATCAACATGCACATAAACCCATCAGTGGAAATGTGACACTTCACTAAATCCATTTTCCTGCTTGGATTTTTTTAAAAAGTGCACCAGTATGATTTTAGAATTGTCATTGTTTGAAATAGGAGACCATGGATGCCGTTGCATATGGTGTTGCAGGCACACACAGCAGATAAGGATGGAAATGTGTCATCTTCAGGTTGAATTTTCTCCCACTTGAATGCATCCTTCCTTGGTTGGCATTTAATATCTGTAAATTTCTAAGGAGTATTACTTACATTTAGTGTAGATGTCTGAAAAGTCTGCTTCTGCATAATACACAGGGCTCTGATTGGCAAATGAGAGCTGTAGATGACCCACAATCATAACTATTAATTGGAATAAGACTAACTCCTTGGGCCTCTTTGGGAGGATCCACACACTTTCTGAACTGAGACACATGCATTCATAGTTTAAGTGCACAGTTGGAGTTGGAGAGTTAGAGAGACATCAGAATGACAGAGACATGAAATGCTGCAGAGGAGGAAATGCAGAGACTGAGAAACAGATAGAAAGCCTGACCTTACTGGACTGTGCAGAGCGCATGGTTGGAATCCCAGACAATGAAATTTTATAATCCTTAAATCGTTACTAAGTTCTGAGCCTCCAAAGTGACTTTTGATGTTTCCACAACTCCACACGCAAGGACCCTCTTCAGACATGATTTATGGACCTAAATATTTTTACACATTATTGGATTATGTTGTTTGTCTCGTTAGTTGGATGTTTTCTCATTGCTCTTTCTCATGTTAACCTTTAGATTAGATAAATAAATACTCCAGTTATTCACCTGGTCGTTTTCTGTCCATTTTAAACGAGAACTCGCAAAATAGCTTCTGAGACTGAACAATTGAATTGATTGAATAAATCATTATTAAATTATTGATTGGAAAATTCACTCTGTTGAGGACATTAAAGGTTTCCTTTTTATGCCTTAGCTTAACAGGTTAGCTTGAAATTAAAAGATTGTGCTCTTGAGGTAAATATTCTTATTGTTTATATTTTATATTTAAATTAATTTATGACACTAGATGCTTTTGTTCTTTTGTTTTAGACATTTATACAAACACAACACAAAAAGATTTTAGGTGAAAAACTAAACACGGTTTCTTTGGTCGATTGCTCACCGTAGTGAACTGAAAGATTTAAATGTCAAAATGCCTGTAAAGAAATAATAAACTGTATAAACTGTAAATGGGTGTATTAACATTGTCCTGTACTGTAGTATTGGAAGTATTTTCTATTATATCCACCAACCATCAAGGCTTAATGTACTGAAAATCAAAAGGAAGGGAAACATTGCATATTGACATTTAACTTAGAGACATATCAATACATTATCTTTTGAAAAAAAAGAAGAAAAAATGTAAGATAAATTGTTTCTTTCTTATATTTCTAGGTATTATCAATTTAAGTCATCAGCTATCATGACCAGGACTGCTTCAGGTTCTCGCTTGGATGCATTAGAGAAATTAATCACAAAGTTACGGAAACAAAGTGTTTTGAATTGAAAAATAACACTTATTCGATTCAGCTCTACTTTTTCTTCATGAATGATGACTGAAAAACAGTAATCTATCACTTCAACAATTGCCAACAAAGAATTTACACACCTCAGTCGGAGCAAGACAAGCCATGTGGCACTGTGCCTCGCTCATAACGTCAATCATCAAGTCTTTAACTTTTCAGAGCGATGAGAGATTTGTAAACAATGTATTTGTTACCAGGCTTGGCAGATTTAGCAGTTTGGCATTTAACCAATTTAGGACTTGCAGCATGACAGACATGTGCATGTCAAAAATATCTTTGGCTATTATGCAGCTGCTGTATTGCCCAGACACACACACAAGGCTGTTGCTGTGCTCACACTGTACTCCGTCATTACCCCAGTGAATACAAATATACTACTGAGCTTTCTCAGTTCAATTCATTTTTACTTATACACAGCCAAACCGTAACACCATCTCTGAGTACTTTACATAGTTGGGTCGAGACCTAACATTTTAAAGACGAATCCAACAATCCCCCTTTGAGCAGACATTTGGCAAAAAGCTCTTTGAACTGGTGGAAACATCAGATGGAATCGGGCTGGAAATCGGCTGCTGTCTGGCTGGACCAGTTTGTAGAGAAAGCTGCAGAAGAAAAAAAAAAGTAGAAATGACTAGTTGTAAAAGAAATGGTTTTTTATTCTTGCTAATATTTATTGGATACTTGAGCTTGCAAATCATTTAATCTTATTTTTGTCTGAGCCTTCACCTTGGAGGAACTTTCCCTTTCTGTTTAAAGAGGGTGTCAGCTGTATGAAGATAAAAGAAAGTCCAGATCCAAATGCAAATCATCTTTTTAGTTTTTAATAACAGACAATCCAGACAATGCAGGAGCTACTAGTGGTAAAGAAAAAAGCATGGTTCTCTCACCTTTCTTGCAACTTTCAAATTCATTGGGATGACTCTTTAATCCACTGGGATGCTCTAAATTTGTCAGGATGCAGATGTGGACCTTGGTGTCCCGTGATGCCGGCATAGGTCATTTGGCTCCTGCTGGAAGTCACTGGTTGTTGTTGAAAAACTTTTTTGTTCCACTCATCTGAAACCCTTTACCCCTTATTTGGCTCTAATAAGGGCTTGGTAACAGAATATCAGTAGGGCTTAGATGGGTTATTTCTGCAAATGAATCATTTTCTGAATGTGAGTTTGTGTTTTCTTATAAGGGTTCTTAGAGCATTGCCTTTTTAGATGGAATAGCATGATTCAATATTTCTATCTAGAACCCAGAGGGAGAAGCTGATTGCTTTTTACGATCCGTGTTAATCTACACCGTGCTCACTTGCACATCAAATTGGTAAATAACCACTTTTACATCCATGCTAAGCACTCCTACTTTAGGAAATCAGTGTCATGAAATATCCTTGGAGGTGCACCAGTGTTATCCATTCAGACAAACTGCTCTTAAAAAAACTAAAGGGGAAAAAATATGTGGTCTTTAATTTTTGTATTTGTTTCAAATAGTCTTTGCAGGTATATATTTTTTATTCTATGAATAGTTATAAGGCCAGCGGTCTATCAAGTCCATAAAGTATGATTTCCTTGGATGAGTCTGTAGGAAAGTGAGGAACTTTATTATGCATCCGTGTTAACAGTTTTCTTGTACAGAATGTGACACCATATGCGTAAAGGTCAATGCATTCTTTATGTGTTCAGCTCAGCCTTGGCTCTAACTCCTGCTTGTATCCGTAGGGGAGGGAATGGTGCAAGCTGCTTCTCATGGAAGCCTCCTGGCATGACTCCCACATGTTCGTTTTCATTGCTGATCTGTTCTCGGATTTTAGCAGGGTACTAAACACATGGTCAGGTGTGCTGGTGCTGTTTGAAGGATTTGCACTTCCGTCATAATGGCTTGGATCCAGGTTTTGGCTATGACATCACTGTCCCAAGGAGAAGACAGCTTGCTGTCTTGTAGTACAATCTGTATTCATTTTGTGTCCACAAAGATTGTGCATATGTATAATGAATGTATTCACTTTAATATGGTAATATCATTCATTAATATATGGGGGAGGGGGGAGTCTTAATTTCAGTGTACAATCTTGAAGTGTACTATCTTTGCATAATTTTTGGCAATGATCCAAAGTGCATAGCCATCTGGAATTGTGATTTAAATTAAACCGAGCTTTTACTTTCTTAAATATGCTAGTAGTTGCTTAGTTTTTTAATTTTCCTTTTTTATGTGTCTTTAAAAAGGGATTTTTGAAGAAGAAGGTAAAGGATACTTCTGATTTCGCTTACTTTTATTGCAGCAAAAAAATTCTCATCAAAAACCATTAGTTTGCTAAACTTAAGGAAAGTAAAAAGTGTACAAATAATGTACAGTAGCATACATTTTGAAATTGTTTTTATGTAATGAAGTTTTACCCAATTTCCACAAGAGGAAATCAATATTTCAAGTGTTTTGTTTGATTTATTCCACATGGAAATGTGAAAATCTTTTCTTTCAGAGTAGGCCTCTAGGAGAAAATGGTCCTGTGATGCTATGCTGCAGGAGCACCCACATGCTAGTTTTAGCATTTTTACATGAGTGACACTGTGTCCTTGACAGAACACCTGTAGCTATTGGACATATAGCTGACCTCACATTACAAGCAGTGAAGACTAGTTTGTATTTATGTGAGCTCTGCATGTTTTCTCTTTGTGTTTGAAAGCTTAGACTGGAGTGTTTCATGTGATACTTCTACTCGTGTTTTGTCTATAAATGTTCCCATCATATGTGGGTTCCAATGACCTATGTCCACACTTTGGACCTGTACTTTTGTTTATGCTTATTCAGGGTCACTCAACTTTTCTAGAACTTGAAGAGTTGTGCTACATTAGTCTAACCGTTTTCTAAACCATTTGTTGTGTGCAAGGATTCATAGCTACAGCCTTTTTTAGCAACTACTGAGGATGAAAACAAAAAAACAAGCGAGAAAAAGACATGACCATACCCAATTAAAAGCAAGGTATTCACACACAATCAATGTTTTCACAGATCTCATCTTCAAACCAGCAAGTTGGGTGGTAGATGCACCCACAGGGAACACAATTTTCCTGGATATAAAATTGTAATATCTTGCAAGTTGACCTATTTACATATCTGAATAAAAGAGAGGTATTTGACATGTCCTCAGTGTATAAACTAACAAAGAACAAATTTCTCTCTTTGTAAGAGAATTGCAATGTTATTTGAGTGGTTCTCAGAGCAAACATCTTTAGAAATGTCCTTTATAATGCAGCATTTTACATCTCCATCAGCAGAGAAAGGCCAAACTGATGCCAAACATGTACATAAACCTACAACCCTCTTTCTCACTCGCTAACCTTTTCAGTCACATACAAAGTGAAGCTTGGAGAGACAAATCTGTGTAATAGAGCACTTGTTCGGGTGGGCAAGAGTCATGACCAAACCAAATTAGTTCTCTTCTCATTTCCACTCGTGCTGAAAGTCAAAGACTGAGGGTGCTATTTATAGTTTACTTTCTGAGAGACAAAACTCGGGTGCTACATCCTCTGTGTTTTTTTTTTCTTGTTTTAGTTTTCTTTTCTCTAATCTTTTTCTTTCACCTTTTCATTCACCTTGCCTATCTAGCTGTTACCTGGGTAACCGTGACTGATGGAAACCAGGAGGTTAAGGAGCCAAAAAAAAAAATCCTGAAAGGAGAGGATTACTGGGCAACCTTGCCCATTTGCTTGCTCTTGACTCGACGTTTGCATGCATGTATGAATGCTTGAGTGGTTTGTTTCTGTGATGTTATTTAAAAGAGCCGATGGGGAGACATGCTTTAAATGACTGCATGTTTGCAGAGTGGATGTATAATGAAATAATGGTAATTTGTTGACAAAGCTGAGAGTTTGTGTTTCACTTGCTTTGGCAGAATGCTTCTTGCTCCACCCATCCTAAAGGTTCAAGCAGATTTCCATCCTGCCTGCGCCTGTGCTGGGCCAACAGTTTATCAAAGGATTGGCTGGCTTATGGGAGGATGGATTTTTTCATAGATAACAAAGCAGGGCATTACTGATTTAGAGTTTGGGTCTTTTGACTTTGTTGTATTAGATGCAGACAGTGTTGCATTTCAATTTAATAGAGGGAACTAAGCTCTACGGACACTTGGCTGTTCATTTTTCCTGCCCATCATTGCATGTTACTCACTATTTTATTCTGCAATTATTTAAAATATATATTAAGGGACATTTTTATGTTTGCACATCAATTCAAATATATATATATATATATATATATATATATATATATATATATATATATATATATATACACCAAGGTGTGCTCT
>JBAMIG010000020.1:9253733-9275776 GCA_037177335.1 Kiunga ballochi
TATCTATCTATCTATCTATCTATCTATCTATCTATCTATCTATCTATCTATCTATCTATCTATCTATCTATCTATTTTTTTCCTGCATGTAGAAAATCAAAAACCATACATTGTCCAGGAGCCGCACTTCTGCACTTTTTTTTTTTTAACTTTTCTCTTTATTTTCCCGCAATCTTTCTTGAAACATGGTAACCTCTGTCTAATAAGAACCATTGGTAAATTAAGCTAAAATTAAGATTAAGCAGCTAATTTAATTTGATATGATTTCATTTCTTTCTTGAGAAACTAGACCTCAGGAGTCAAAGTGTAATCAAAACAACCAAACACAGTCAGTGGCAACAAGATTATAAATCACACTGCTGAAAGAGTCTGGGCAGTTCTACAAAGGAGCCATATACTTCTAAGTCATCCCTTACATCTACAGGTCAAACTTGAATTAGGAATAAGTGCATAAATCAAAGTTAAACTTTTTAAAAAATGGCTAAACTTCAGAAAATGTTTCTTCATGTAAACACAGTGCATACTAGATGGGCATGAATGTATTATGTTCTTGTTACCTGTTAAAGACACACTGAAAATAAAAGGGCTTTTTCTCTTGCTTTTTGTTTTTTAAGTCATTAGTTATACTCTTTATCTTTTTCTCCCTTTCTGCCTTCAGGCCACCCACACAGTCCCCTAAATAAGGTCACCCTGACGCTGATTACCATCAGCACATGTGTCATTGCCATTGTCTATGCCACACAGGACTCCTGCCCCCTCAGCGTCAAGGTTACCCTCCATGTGCCGGAGCATTTTGTTGCAGATGGTAAGTACAACATACACATTAAAAGTTGGCTGAATATTCATCAAGTCAAGTCTTTCTTTTTCTTCTAATTTCTAATTTTACTCATGCTTTCATTCCTGATTATGTATAAAAGTAGAGCATAATGGCCATTATCACTAAATGATGTTGCCCCTTATGCTCAATTCATTAATTTATGCAGCACAGTTTTAGAATTAAAATTCAACACTTATTAAAAACTATTTGTTTGAAATGCAGTGTAAACATTCAGTTTTTTAGTAATCTAAATGTGGTAAACGTAGATCATCTGGACTAAAGGATTTGTTTTTCTTCTAATGCAATCTCTTCATGGAGTCCTTTTATATCAGCTGAGACAGAAAGCTTAACGTTTGCTAAATTCAAACCAAATAACACAGACGAACATAGCTAGCTACCTGTCAACATCAAGATTTATTTCAACAAATAATAGGCTGCATATCAGCCGTACCATGAAGCAGCTGGTGGGATTAAGATGATCATTCATGCATTATAAGTTTTTTTGGGAAAGTGTACTTCTGTGTGTGTGTTTTATAATGGTAAATCGGTTTCTTGTTAATCAGCAAACATACTGCAGTTAAACATGGCACTTGCCATTAAAACTCATTAAAACTCTATGATGCCACAAGCTCCACTTCATGTTCCAGAGGAAAAGTTGCAAACCAAAATCTGCTAAAGTCAAATTAAAACTTGTTTTAAAACTGTGAACACTTTTAGGATTTTTAAGATTAGACCCAAACGACATGTTGTTTGGATACATCTCTGTTTGTTGTTTATTTCCTGTCATAAATGGACAGGGTTCCTTTTCAAGCACACTGACAAGTTATATGGAGTTGTTGAATATAAAATAGGACCATTGCATCGGATTATTGGACCACTGGTCCTGCATGCATTCCCAGTTTCTGTTTCCCAATGAGCTGCATAAAATGTCCAGCACTTCAATAATAATTCTGTTTTTTGTTTTTTTTTATTCAGTGCTTTTATTTTCATTGATCTCAACTCATAAAATGCTGCGGATACTCAGCCGTCCAACAGGAAATCAAAGTGTGCACCAACCACAAAATTAAACAAAATCAGGACAATAATGTATACGTGCACACGTCCAATACAGATTCACAGCCAACACATTTGCTTCTGTAAAATTTGTAGTCCAACCTATAAAAGTTCTACAAAGTTAACTTTTACTAAATTCATGTCCTAAATTACACTATTTGTAGGAATACAAATAAGCTCTTTGTTCCAAATGAAAAATAAAAAACAGTTAAAATGTCACTTCTTACTTTAAAAATTACCATCTGATTTACAATCAGAATTTTGGGCAAATACATTTAAATGAATGAGAAACAAGTTGGTAATGTAAGCATGGTTACACAAACAACCATTTAGAGAATTACCTCACTGACTCTGTTTAGGATCTATTGGCTATGAGATAATTGTAAATTAGGTCTCTGCGCTGGCAAGATAAAGCAGTATAACCCCTCAGTGAGAGAAGAGGCCAAAATAGAAAATGTTAGGAAAGTAAGAGGGAGTAAGGACCTGAAGTAATGCATCCAATGATTACCGTATCTCTAAAAGCCATGCATTCACGTATCAGTTGATCAGGTGCTCTTGTCCCTGGAGCCTTATCTCAAACTTTCCCACAGACTCGCAATTTGTATGCCTATATACTGACAAGAGAAATAGAACAGTACAGTCAACAATGAAGCTATAATATGCAATCAACTAATAACAAGTTAATGTTTCTTCAAGCATATTTTGTTTTGTTTCTTAATGTAATTTAAAAAAAATTTACTCCCATAATCCAGTCTGCTCTAAGTGAAATCTCACTATCAGGTCACAGCATTATAATCAGATGCATGTTTCCAGTAAAGTTATACTCATAATTAGTGATGTTTTCTGTTATATTACTTTTCCATCTACCACCGTGGTGGATACCTGTGCTTCTTGCAATAAGATCATTGACCAAATTTGACCTTTGCTCTGACACTGTTTCTGAAACATATCCAGTTTATTGGAATTATCTCAAATGTTTGAATGTTTCGCAATCTCCCCCCTTGACCTGATATGTTCCGAGTTGTCATCTGAGATTTGAAAAGTTTTCTTTTCTGCAAACTAACTTTTGCTCACAACATCCATGGTGCAGCAAAGCAGATACCAGTTGAATTGTGGGTGCGTTAAAAGAAAAAAGCAGCATAACCCAGCAGTCTGTAAACATACATCCGCCAGCTGGCAGGCAGTCAGGAGAACAAACAACACATAAACAAACAAAACAGATCTAAACTGGCAACTTGTACAATATATATTTATATATGTTGGATCATGAAAGAAAAAGGTACACGCGGGACATGAGCTGCCCTGCACGATATTACTTTTATAATTTTACAAACAATGATAGGAGGGAGCCGTGCAGATAGCCTATGAGGTCAGACATCATATTTGCAGTAAATCACACTGTAAGGTTTGAGAAACTTACCGAGAGCCGGAATACAAACACTAAGAAGCAGCATATGTGTTCATAGTTAACAAGAAAAACTAGATGCAAAACACAGAGAATTTTATCAGTACATAATTGACATGGTAGTTTACTCAGTGTTAGATTAACTATCCATTAAATATGCTATGAGATATTTTTCCTTTATTTTACCACATTTTTTAATTCACTCTAATGAGTGTTATGTTAATGTCCGATATGAGGTGACCAACAGATTTCTTATTTTTAACCAATGCTTAGTTTAGGAAACTAAGTAAGAGACTATTTCCCTACTTTAGTCTAACTCGTATCATGTGCCTCAGCTGTTCAACACCAACAAAACGGAAGAACCACACTAACAAAAAATTGAACTTGTCACATAAAAATATAGAAAACCTAATGATATATATTGTTTAATAATCCATAAGTATGACATCAGCAAGTCAAGTTCTTTCTCTGATGTCTAGGCTGCATTTGATTGAAAAACAATGGAAAATTGTTCTGTTTTCCCTGCGGCGTTGACACAGACACACAATGCTTTCTTTGTTTCTCAAAGAGCTAGAAAGTGATTCATCTTGCAGAATAACTTTCCATTCTTCTCCATACAACGAAAAATGTGCACGGCCAAATGAATGATGCTTCCCCTGCTCAAGTGGGGCTTCTTTGCAGGTCTCGGTGAAAACAGCCCATAATCTAACAATTGCTTCCTCACTGTGTGACTTAAAGGCATTAAATATATCCTTTCTCTCAGCGGGAAGATTCACCAAACTGCCTTGCTACTGTAAAAGGCCTCGTTATCCTCACCTTGCCTTATCTTGACCCATGAGATGCTTTTACGGATCTGTTCCAAATAATTTCTGTGCATTTAGCCCTTTGGCACTTTGATTGATGTGTCATGCATCATTTTCAAGCACAGCATCAAGAACAGCATCCTTATTTCTAAGAAAGCCTAGAAACATAATTATCAGTCTTGGCTAGCTACTGAGTAAACATTAAATATGTATTAGTATTACACTATACATACATAATATATATGAGTGCAGAAGAAATAGCCTTTTAAGATGCAATTTTCCTGTTTTATTTAAGGCCCTAAAAACAAGTTCAAATGCACCAACTTAACAGGCATTAACATACTGTACATGTATATATTGCAGTCTTTTTTCAAGAGTGCATTTCTTTCATTTGAGACTAAATTACAAGTTTCAAAGTATGTTGCATTATGATGCTCTCCTTCCAGATGCTGTCCTCATAGTAAAAAGTCCCAGTACTCGTGCCGACATGTTCTATTTCACTATTTCCTTTGTGTGCTCTCAGATTCACTGCTTGTTCTTCAAATGCCCCCATTTCTTGTTCAAACCTCTTCATGTACTCAAGCTTATGTGACCTCACAAAAGTTCTCCTCTTAGATATACTTAGCACATATTAGTTTTTCTTAAAATAATCTTTAAAGTTAAAATAATTCAAATACAAAAATATGCATGGATTGTGCTTTTTATTATTTGCCATGAGGTAAAAAAAATGCATTCTTTTTAAGAAAAAAACTCATAAGTTCAAGTGCTATTTATTCTTGAAATTTGACATAATTAGGGGTTTGTCCTAAACAAGTATTTAATATTCAATCAGTATTAAGGTAGAGTGTTGATCAGCTGTGATTTTTAGCCCCCCTCTCCCCAAAAAAACAAACAAACAAAAAAAACATTAAAACCAACCTTACTGAGGACCACTAAATATTTTTTTACTTCTGCAGTGTGCATGGTTAAAGCATCTGTGGCCTTGGTCCACCGCATCCCACAGATGTTTCATCAGATTGGGATTTGAAGAATTCCGAGACTGATTCAATGCTTTTGGCTCTTTGTTGCATTCCACAAGCTGTTGCTCGGCAGTTTGTGCTGTATGGCAAAGTGCGTTGTCCTTCTGGGAGAGGCAGCTGTTGTTGGGGAGTGCTGTTGCCATGGAAGGGTGTTCTTTGTCAGCTTTGTCAACACTAGGTGCTACCTGGCAAAGTGACGCACGTAGATAAAAGAACCCAAGGTTTCTCACTGCACATCATATTGCAGCTGAATGATCAATGTCATTTACTGCATCTGTCAGAGCTTGTAATGTTGTCATTAGTTGTGAATGTTTAATTCTCTGACACAGCAATGTAATCTCAATAAGTCACATTTGAGTGTCTGTGTTAACAAAAAAGGGTCGCACCATAATCTCCTCACTGTTCCCTCTGGAACTAAAGCACATTGGCATCAATTAGGAATGGTCTTGTTCAATGATCATGGTTTAATGATTGGTTTGAGTGCAGTAGGAAAGAAAGGTAACTCAGCATTTGAGACCATAGCGTTTGCTGATTGACTTGTGAAACCTGTTTATCTCATCTGGTGCAATTACCAAGGAAATCTCATCAATACACACATTATGGGTCTTAATTTTCTCATTTAAATTCAGTCGGGTTAAGGTAGGAAATAAAATTACAGTGAAAACAAAGGAATTAGCTGCTTCCTCGTTTGATTTTGCTGTAGAACTGGAACAAGAACACTTAAAAAATCAGCAATTTAGCACTTCTTTTTATACATGGTTTTACTGTTAACCCCTTTTTTCTTTTTACATCAATACAAATTATGTTACCTTTTTCTTGTGCTTTCTTTGTATTTTTACAGGAAGTAGCTTTGTGGTGAGCATGGGCAGCTTCCTGGATGTGTCTAATTGGCTAAATCCAGCCAAGCTCACTCTATACTACCAGACCAATTCATCAACACAGTGGGTCAGAGACTACTGTGGCCAGAGAACCACTGAGCCGTGCGAACAGATTTGTGATCAGGACACAGGTGGGTGCATCAAACATATGCAGACACTGGAGCCTGTTAGGGGTTTAGTTCTTTGATCGGGTTTGTTGTAAAAGTAAAAGTATTCTTTTGTTTTTATCTTTTTTTTTGTTTGTTTTTCATATTTGTATGTTAACTCATAATGCTAAGACTTCAATGATGATTAATAAGTTAGCACAACACCAGAAACATCTATGTATCTCAAGTGAGTAAACTAATAAATCTGTGAACTGGGCACAAAATTAAATTTAAAAGCTGTACAAGGACATTTCTTCCCAGTCTTAACAAAAAGCTACTATTATAAAGTAATTTCAGTCCTGTAATCATTGTAGCAATCAGATATAACTGTTTCTCATCATACAAATGAAGTAAAATATCCTATGTGAAGGTTAAATAAGTGTTCAGATGGCATTATTGAATCTGTGATTGCTATGCATTAATGGAAAGCATTCATTTTAATTTGCATTCAGATTTTTCCCTCTCGTCTTGCCAGCTCGTGGCTGCAGAATGCTTATGTAGCAAAATGTTACCAAGAAGGTTAATACAAAGGCAGAAATATTAATAAAAATAAATGTTTGGCATATGTATTGTGTCAGCCAATAAGTCACTCTCTTAGAATATTTATATTGATGACACAAAAAATATTATACTGTCAGAGACTAAAAATGTAAGTCAATGTAATTCACTCTAATTAAATAGAAAATTGTCTCCCTGCATAAACAGACTATAGACTCAGACTCGGACCATTTAAAACAATAGTGTATGTTTTTTCTTGATTGTTTGTTTTGGTTTTGAAAGTATAAAATATTATTTCATAAATTATAAAAGTAACCAATAATAAAGTGATAACAGCCATAAGTTAAGGGGGAACGGATTGGATTGCAAATTAACCTAAAAATGAATAAATATAATAAAATAAATATAAAATATATATTTCATTTTCTAAATGCCAATGGATCATTGAGACATTTTTAACTAAAACACGAGTAAGTACTGTTAATATAACTGTATGCTTCCTGCCTATATATGCATATATTACATAAGAATACAATGATAATATAATACTATCTGAGCAAATTGGAGCAAATACATTACAGCCTGTTACAATTGTAAAGGTGTGTTTGGCAACTCAAGATGGCTGCACAGTGCACATGTTAAGCTATAAATTTATTCCATGTCACATTAAAACAGAAATCTAATGAAAATGGCTGTTACATAATGTTTAATGTATGCAGCATGTGCAATTGTGACATGTAATGAATCACATTCAAATGTGTGAAGATCAACACAGTTGGAAATGCAGACTGAAATAAAAAGGTTGCACTTTTTCACTTTTGTATTAATATGTTTGCTGAGGACTGCAGTTTTACTAGTCTTTCTTCAAAATGCTAGATCCTTTAGCTTTCAATTGTGGTTAGAACTGGAGGATATGTTAGATTTCCACAGATTTTAAATTAGCTTGTTAACCCATTTTATTTTAGTGGTGATGCTGTAGGATGTCAGTGCTAATTTGAATTTACAACTAATTCAGAGTTGAAAAGCACACATTTTCTACACACTGAGAAAGATCATAATGTTGTAATTTTGTTTAGGGGTTCTTCCTTTTGTCCTCAGAACTGATAATTAGTACTTCAGTTACCCTGTAAGCACTTCCATGTCATCTGTTACTTATCTGAAATATTTTTACTGGCTCTAGATCATCAGAAGAAACTGCTATGTAAAGCTGTGTATCATCAGGATAGCTGTGGATAACAACATTCTGTATCCTCATGACATTTCCAAGTTTCAGCATGTTCAAAATAAAAGGTATTGGGCCTAAAATGTATCCTTTAAGTATCCCTATGTATAAGATAGGTGAACATTTTAAGAACAGGTTAAGCGACAGGTGCCGTTAGAACCAGTAGCATCACAACAAAAAGATTTTGCAAGTCTGAGTTACATCTAAGAACAACATTTTTTTTTAAATGTGGCTTGTCCTTCATTAATTGAATAGTTTTAAAAATGTTTTGTATATACGTACTCAAAAAATGAGTTGGACTGAGATAAATAATTATCAAGTGTTTTATTATAAATGACTTTTCTCTAAAAGGGCCTGACCATTGATCAAAACCTGTATTTTCCCAAAGGCAACACAAAACTGTTGCAAAATTAAACCACTTCCATACATGATCCTCTGAAAAATAAATAAATAAAAATAGCACAAAGCTGCCTCAGATATATTACCATAATTGATAGTTTTCAGTTTAAATGAAACAGTAACTTTTACACAACTTTTGTCTACAATTTATTGTTATGAAAAAGTCAATATTAACCTTTAGCTTATTGAACAGTTTGCAAATGAATAGCGTGTGGTAATCATAAAATCTAACCCAGGCCAGTTGCTAATTGTTCTGTTGACATTTACTGTAATTTCCAGGCTATTGAGGGCATTTGAATATAAGGCTTCGCCAAGCATTCAGCCGCTCTATTTTCTTCTTCTACAGCCAAATCAATTGCATTTCATTTTAAGGCTGCATTATATGCATTTCTTTGTGTGTTTTCCATGATGAATGTTTGTGTATTAAGTGCAATATGACTCGTTACTTATATCTATTAACTATCTGAATCATTGTTTAAGCCAACAGATTCAAATTGTGTAGAAAAAAGTACGGCTCATAGCTGGAAATTTTGGAAGATCTATTTTAATCACAGAAGATGTATTTATTGCATGAAAACTACTCCAACTTGTTAAATATGTTTAGGGAGTCACACTAGCTTTGGCCTGTAGCCAATTAGCTTCAATTAAACACATGTTCCCACACTAAACAGCCAAATAAAAACACAGACATATACTTCAACATTCTGCTGCTCATCCGAGACTTGCTGCAAAAATTCTTTTGAAAAAATGTTGTCTAAAAGATGTGACAAGCTACATCACATTTTTGTGTGTTTGAACAACAGGTAAAGAGCTAATTTACTAAGGCAAACAGAGTTGGTTTTCTTTATCCCCTCTTCTTTCATTAGACTGTAAAAAGTTAATTCTTTGCCAAGGTCATGTCTTTCCTCTAGAGCAGTCACTTTAATGCTTTCACTTTTCGGCCTCTTCAGGCACCATTTTCACCGTTTTTTTACTTTGTTTAGCCATAACAAACTTTTGTTCAAAGAAGAGGAAAAGTAGCACAAAGCAGAGCTCGCTGTTTATAAAAGGCAAGCTGTAATGCAAAGTGATCCACTTATCGTGAGAGAAATACTGCTCCTGCAAAGTTACAATGTGTGGTTTCAGAAGGGGAAAACCCCCCTCAGAGCGTCAATACATGTCAAGCATTGTATTTTGAGCCCAGATATAATCAATTATTTTCACATTAAGCTAATGTGCAAGTCAAAAGTTACACTGTATCACTTTGAATGACAAACTGCTCTGTTTTACCAGATATGTTTAAACAGTAGTTAATTGTTGCACATGCACCGGTTCAAAGCACTAATTTAAAATCATCAGAAGTATACTAAATTTTAATTTTTTGTAAATAAAAAAATGGGTAGTCAAGTTGAGCTTTATTTCTTTTTTTCATGTTGGTTTAAGTAACAGTATCTTTCCTCTGGAGTTTACATCAATTCATAGAGAACCAATCAGATCCCAAAATATATACTGTGTAAGCAGAATCTAGCAATGTCTTCCCAATATTATGAAATAACTACCAGCTGCAGTTTGCACACATACAGTTTTATGCCAAGTGACATTAAGATAGTTCTAACAAAAGCTCAGCATGTAGGCCGATGATATTTGTCTTACCTAGGGAGGTGTAACTCCCCTGTGCCCAACTGGATCAAGTCTAAGCCCATTAGAATGGATTACATCTGTAATGTATGTGAAATTTATGTAACCCTATTCAAGGACATGCTGAGGGCTGATGCATAATGTATTGGAGATCCAGACACTTAACTTAGAGTTCACGAAGATGCCAAAGAAGGAGTTGGCACGTATGTGTTTGTAGAATGTAGATGTGTGTGTGGATACAAGTGCATAAGCCAGCAGTTCATCAGTTCCTGTGCCTCTGTATAATGTGAAATCATTAATGGTTGTAATTCAGTTTTATAGTCATTTATTCAGACTCTGCTAGGTTCAACATTCTCACTTTATTAGTGCAACTGCCTAGCTCTGTCTTCCCGTCTCTGTTCATTTATTTCCTTTTCATCTGTCCTTTGCAGCAGGAAGATTATTTAATCAGTAATTGGCTTTACGTATGCAATTTCTTTTCGCAGTGCATTTAAGTTCCTGCTGCCAAATTAAAGGTCCTATTTAAAATAGATTTGATTGCATAATTGCCCTCTAGTGTTCCTTATAGTACTAAACACAAAGTCATGTACAGCTCTTTTAGTTGCATAATAATATGTAATCTTTTATTTTAGGGATTTTAGGTAAGTTGTTTAGATATTGCAAATAAAAAGAATAGTTATTATCTGACAAAAATGCACAAGTTATGTAAGCATTGTTATTGGTCTACAATAGTTGACCATCAGAAGATGTAATTGTCAAAAATGGAACTCTTAGCAAAGTTAAATAAACTAAACCTTGTATACTTAGTCTAACATAAAATAAACTAGCTTATTTAAAAATGTGTATTTCTATAATCTGAGAATATTAATTGTGCTGCTTTTGCAACCAGTGCTGACACCATAACCAAGAGATATCCAAATTTTCTTTATTCTGCAAGCATTCCATGCTTTCCGGCAGCAACACACCTAATTCAAATGACAGACTTGTGCAGACCTTGACAACAAGCTGTGGAGATCAATTTAATGTGAATCTGGTGTGTTTCACTTTTGAAACGTTTAATACCTGCAGGACACTGGCCCCTAAGGACCTGTTTTAGAGATCCCTGCCCTAACCATTTATTACTCTGTCTGTTACTGACTCTTCCAGAGAAGTGTTACTTTTACAGTCTAGTAACATTAAATTCTTTTACCTCTATTTTAACATTTGGTTGACTTTGCTCCTGAAATACAATTTCATACGCAATAACATTTTCTTAGCATTTTGGAGTTGGTCAGTGAGTCTAGCTAACTTTGATAAAAAAAAAAAAAAAAAAAAGGTTTGCATAGTGGAGCATACGCTACATGTTTTTCGAAGTGAAATGCTGGAGCCATTTATCTTTTTAGGTCTATTTATATAGTCTTGTACAGGCAAAGTGTTTCAACCACCAGTTCAACACTGTCAGTACTGATCAGGAAATGTATTAGATATACAGTGCATGACATGAATCCATATTGCAACATTAAATTCCTAAAGTCCATCGGTTTTTAAGCATGTACAGGAACACACTTGCTGACACAATTTCACTAAGCATAGATAGTTTCAACATCTCCATCAGGTACCTCCATCATGTTTTAGTGTCACACTGGTTAACTGTCACTGTTGGCTACCTGTCACTGGGACTTGATAATCAATCATTTCTGCCCTCACCTTCACTTCATGACTTAACTGCTGCTATGGAGGTCAATAAATTGATTAAACTGTTTCTGCTGTCTGCTTAGAATTTTACTGACTAAAATTGGATAACGAGTAATCCAAGAAATGAAAGTATTGTTGTGATATAATTACCCTGCCTCTTATAATTGACCTCACAACAAACATGTATTTAATTGATCATTCCTGACAATAAAATAGATTTGAAATGAGAATAAGATTACTTTTGAAAATATCAACATTCATAAGGTTGTGATGACTTCAGATGAGTTATTTTTATTAAGGTCTTTAATCATTTCATCCATCTCAGTGGGCTAAAGACTTACAAATAATAAATGATTTACTTTTCAATACACCGTGTAGTTTACTTGCATGCCAAAATACACACTCCATGAGCAAAACACTTAAATCATATCTGCCCAAGGTCTTTGGGCAGAATAACTTCTCTACCTGGAAATATTATTGCAAGTGCAAATAGCCATCAGTCTGACAGTAACTCTTTTCTGTGCCAACACTATGAACCTTGAAATGTGAAAATCACCCACGCAGCCCGAATGAGACACTAGAAATCATTACAGTGATACACACCATTTCTAGCATGATGTAAAATGGGACGGAGATGATTTGGGCATCCAGGCGATCGCCTCTGTTTTACTTCTCTGGCTCTTACTCTCAAACACAGAAACAGCTGAAGATGGAAAGAGGTGAGAACTGAAGAACATCAGAGACTAAATTTACCTGCAATGATAAAATATTGTTTAAACGGGATACTCCTATGTTTATGTATCAGTTTTTGCATCTGTTCAGATGTCTATTAGGACTGGATGAGGACAATAAGATGTCATTAAAAGTCCATTTGCAATCACAGATGATTAGCTCTAATTTAAGCCCTCAGTATGTTCCAATCAGTCAGCCTAAACTTGTGGCATTTTAGAGTTAACTGAAAACCTCATGGCAGACTTGATGGATGGGAAACTTACAATTTATAACTGAATTCTGTGGTTACAGTCTGACAAAAACACATTATTTTCAACCCGGCCGCATTAGGTCAAACATATACTTGCTGTTTAACCTTGTCTTGCTGTTGTTGCATTAGAGAACTCTAACCTGATAAAGTCGTCATATTTGTAGGGTAGAAAAAGTAAAATATCTCAAGATGTGCACATATGACTCTTCTGAACAATGCTAACTAGGGAAAGTAGTCATGATAATTACATTTACACAAAATTCCAAAACAAGTTTATTTCTAGCCAACCGATAAATGTAAAGCAACAAAGTGCAGTTTGGCGATATTTGTCTTTCACAAGAAGGTAAAGACAAATGTGACAACATTAAAGGTCGAAAGTTTTCATTTCACCATCAAAACCTCACTTGTAAGATTTAAATGAACTCCTAATATAGCACATGGTGGACATGGACTTCAATAATATGGGAAGTGTGTTCTTCAAGATAATTGCAGGCACGTATGTACCGTTAATGCAAACAAGCTGAAGTTGCCATGGTGACTTTACACCCAAGTAACATTCAGATTTAATGACCGTGTAATGACACATCCTTTTCTTGTACATAGGAGGTGTTTTTACAGCTGGATTGGTTATTTTTGAAAGGTGTTTGTTTCTTTATCACCTGCCTCTGCACAACTCCTTTGTGTCACACTTTTTCAACCACAATTATTATTTTTAATGCCACAATCATAGCTCTTTTTTTTAATACTGAGTGCCTGAAACAAAAACATAGGCTTGCAAGTTGTACAAAAGTTTATTCATGGACCTCTAATTAACCAGACTTTTTTTTTTTCTTGTTAGTTGCTTGAGCCTCCTTTAAACATATTTGCAGGAAAGATGGAACCACACTACTGATTACTTTCAAGGAGAGTCTCAGATTAAAGGAAGAATGACTATCTAGGCTGGTGTACCTCATTTTAAACAAGGTGGAAAGATTTCTTGAACAGTAAGCTTTATAGCATTACACCTGCATTCCTGTGACTAACTTTTGATTCAGGTGATAAAAGCAATCTGTCAAAGTAAATAAGAATACTCTTTTATTTTTAAGAAATCAAATTATTTATTAATATTGCTGTGCATTATGTAAAACTAGTCATTTTCTGTTTCATTGACCTTTTTTTCTTACACTTTTTAAGAGCCAAGATGGAACAAATAAAACAATAACAACCTAAATTACATGAGTAGAATTTTGTTTTCCACTTGCCAACAAACCTAAAGCAAAAGATAATCTTCCAGTCACCTGCTGCCCTCTAAAATAAAGGTTTTATTTCCTGCTTTTTTGTACTCTGAGATGTTTTAACACAGAACTTAGTTAAGCTATTTTTAATTACAAGGCAAAATCAATGCATACACAAATGTTTGCTTGTTCTGCTCCTTTTTCTTATTTAATCTTCATTTTAATCCAAATCATATCATCAAATCAGCTTCAGGCTCAATTAAAATACACTTGAAACAAAACTAAACTCTATTAAGTTGAAAGAGAACTTGTTAATTTTTTTTAGATATTACAAATATTGTAGGTATGAAGCTTTTACCAGCCCACATGTCTCTAAAAGTGTGATTTTATATTGAATAATTGATAGATATAGGAAGCATATTACCAGCTGATATGCAGACAAGATAAATTTATTCAGATGGGGTACTGTAATTTGGTCTAAACATGGAATTGTGTTGTGGAGAAGATAGCACCATGAGACTCATGCGGACATTTCACAATGGTATCTGACAAGACAAGTCTCATGTGAGTTTCAAACATACTTCACTAGACTCAGAGCAACTGGGGATTCTGTTCAGTTGTTGGTTGCAACATTCAGTCAATCTGAGTTTGCTTTCACATAAAATTCAGTCAATAAAAAAAAAGAAAAATGCTTCTTGCCCAAAGCTGCATCAAGAATTACTGAATAACTGGAGAAGACAAACAATAAACAAGAAATGCATATCAGCTTCTATTCACATTACTAGTCTGCTTCTTTAAAGCCATTTTTAGATGGACCAAACCTTGATGGTTTGGTGTTGAAATGTAAATTCACACCTTCCCAAATGAACCAGACTTGGTGGCTGATGAACTAAGGCTCAGTACAATTAAGGACTCTGCTTGGTTAGGGGTTTCAGGTTTAAAACACTGAAAATAAATAAATATATAAATTCTATTCAATTTGAAAAAGTTTGTTGCTTGAGTTGAATTGCATCTATTTAGAGTGTGCCTTAAGAACAAAATCTGGAAGATTACAAACTAAACAAAAAAAGGGAATAAAATTAAGTTGTTTTTTTTCTGTTTGGATCACAAAGAAATAACAACTGAGGGAAAGGTTCACTGAAAAATATCAATTATGAAAGATGTATTGACTTTTGTTGTAGTGAGTTTCTCATGTAAGAGTTGTTTTTTTTTTCTTTTAATTTATATAATCCAAATTCTTACTTATTTTACTATTTCACAAAAAAATCATAAAAGTATTTTGTGTAGTACTTGTAAAGTATATAATCATATAATCTTTTTAATTTTCATATATCTTTTGAAGTCTAATACGTAACATATCAGCTAAATACGATAAAAGATTTGTCTTCTATAAAAAAAAACTTCTAAGATGTCCATTTGCAAAAAGCATATTATCAGTTAACACAATGCAAATTTAGCAACTCTACTAATGTGTCCTAATTTTGGACTTCATAGTAGAAAACCTGGAGTAGAAATTAATTTATCACATAAATTCAGATCATTCAGATAAACCATGGATATAAATTATGTCATTTAGCAGAAAAAAAGCCTCCTTTTCTTAATCACCTCTACTTAATCACACATACCATGTGGCATTTTACATAGCAAATATTGGTTTGTCATTAAATTATTTTTGGCTTACATATGCATTGAGCAAAAAAAAAAAAAAAAGATGCGTGAGGGGGGAGAGTAGTCAAATCCCTAAAAGACTACCGACTAAAAAATCCTTTTGCTGTGACAAAGTAATATGACCTTTCTAGTCTTTTAGCACCAACGTGCAAAGTGACTCCAAAGTCATGCAAGACTAATTTTATCAAGCACTTCTGATGGGAGGTGGGTAGAATTATACCGAGGCTAAATGTGTATCTGATGTGTGCTAATGGGAAACTGAAGTATATCTGTTTTTTGTAACATAAACATGATCCATATTTATGGGCCTCTAAACAGGGCAGACTATCAGTCAGTGTCATTTAGTAGATCATTTTATCCTTTTTTATTTTTTTTTACTTTGTCAGGCTAGTGAACGGCTGGTGTCTGATTGCAACCTGCCAAAAAAGCAGAAGTACGAGTCACTGTTGTTCCTTGTTGTGCTTTTTTGTAATGTGTTGTAAACAGTTAGAAATGAGAATACAGTAAGTATTCACTATGGATTTAACAACCTTGTGTAGCAGCTGGAATTACTTTCAAGCCTTTTTAGGCTCCATATCATGGTATGACCCTTACAAGAAAAAAGCTGGACCAGTAAAAAATGTCCACCCTTTTGGCGGAAAGGTTTGATCCAGTCACCTGCTAAGCATCTTATTCATAAGGGCCATTCGTTTTCCAAACGGTATTTTTTTTCATCTTTTACAGTAGTTAGCTCTTTACTCACAGCAGCATTTGGGAAAGGTTTAATTCTATACCAATCAGTTTACTCAGTAAGTTATTTAAATAATATTTTCCATTTACATCCCTGTGGGAGCACACCCCAGAGACGACCCACTGCACGCTGGAGGGATTGAATCTTTTGGCTGTCCTGGGAACACCTTAACATGCTGAGCTGGCAAGCGTGTCTCAGGAGAGGGAAGTCTGGACCAACCTTTTTGGCTGCTGCTCTCATAACCCGACTGCAGTGTAAAAAAAAGAAGGATGGATAGAATATGCCTCCTTCCTTGCTCGATGTTTGTTCTGCAAATGACAACACTGTTTAATGATGTCACAGCCAAGTTATGTATAAAAATTTATAGTAAGGTGTCTCCAAACAAACCAACATATTTTATGTTTTGTCATTTTGAGTTAGAGGAGAAATAGCTGAATCATTTGATGTATAAATGTATATGTTGTGTAAATATTGTCATTTAAAAAAAGAGTATTTACTTCTACAGATAATTTCCAATATTACATTTCAATGCTGATATTGGCTGATAATATTGGACATCTTTAGAGTACATACATCCCTGCATCCCTCCCATAAAACCCTAAAGATTGATGTTAACTGGTACTTGGGAAAGTCAGGTAAAAGCAAGGTGTTATTTCAAGTTATATACACTATATATATACAGATAACTGTATGAAACAGTTCACACAATACTGTTCTCCTTCAGCTTCAAACCACATTTCTTTGCAAAAAAAATCCACACACATTTTACCATCCAGTGATCACTACTGTGACCTTTTTGGGAGAGACATATTTTGCCCTTTTTACACAAGCTGACAGAGTTTCCTGAGTTCTTAATGAATACCATATTAAAATGCCACAGAGACACAGTAAAACCTTCCCATTTTCCACCATGAAGTTACGCCTTTATTCACACCAGCTAGTTTTAAGGTGTGGACTGAACTGCTCGACATCATTTAATCCCTTTTTTTCTGCAGAGTCTGCCCTCCTTAATGCTGCCAATACTCAATAATCTTTGTAGCAAATTAAACTTGTATGGCAGTGCATACAGTTATAGTAAGAGCGAACACTGGCCCACACAACAAGCTGAGCTCAGACTAGACTAATAAAGAAATACTTGACTGGCAACATATTTATCTGCTACTTTGCCAAATACTGCACTGGTCCTTTTTTTGAGACACATTTTGCCACAAAGCATATTCGATTGACCCAGAATATATTGGGGACTATATTGGACCGCTATCAATTTTATGTATTAATTAAAATGTACGTAGTGTCTCTGACATTTTCCGCACTTAAATAACACTTTTTTTTATTCTTTTTTTGTGTTCAGAGCGTGTGTGTGTATAGGCTTCTCTTCACACGAGTCATTGAGTTTCTTTTCGTAAAAGTGGAGGTGCTAATGATTCATCCAAGGGCAAACAAGAAAAAAGAATTTTTAACTCCCATCTTATATGAAATGAAGTGAAATTTGTTTAAGATTTTAGATTTCCTGTTGGAATATATAAGACATTAGACAAAATAATAAAAAGATGACAAATCATGATTTGTTCATTACTTTCTTAAATGAACTATATATGAAATGTTACAACAATAACAACAAAGAGCAGGAGAAAGTTTGAATTTACTGCATGCAAAGTACAGTAAATGCAGCTTGACTTAACCATAGTTATAGATAAAGATGAGGAGACTGGTCAGTCTGAGTCTGAGATACCAAGACCAAGGTGGAGGCGAACATAGTGCTAGGATTTTTTTTTTAGTTTGTAAGAATTTTACTAGCCAAGTAAAAGGTATTTAGGTAAAATAACTTTCTTTCCATACATGTTCCACTCAGAAATGTTCTGTGACATTTCCCTTTAAGAATGGAAATGAATGACATAATGCCTAATTTTCCATTTAATAGTCGTAGCTAGCAGTAGGAGCACCAATGAACAACTGATCTAAGCGCTGTCCGCCAGCTCAAAGCTGCTGTGCTGCCAGCTGAATGTCTCTGTTCATTCAGCAATGCAAGCTGTCCAGCCACCTGCAGAGAACTGAGCTTAGATCTCACACCAAGACACAAAACTGTTAAGGGTAAAAATTCTTCAGAGAGAATGATGAAAGACTTCCAGTATTACTTGCAGCTAAAAAAGAAACATGCTGCTTTTTATTTGATCCTTATTGGGAATCATATCACTAATTCAAGTGTGTATTTGTGTATAATATATGCATGTAAACAGACTAATAAAACTATATTTTCACTACTGACTGAATGGACATCTTACATAAAAATAGCCATGGTGTTTTAACTACCAGAATACATTTAATAGAGTTCAAGCAGCTATTATGTGTTTGTCAGGAAAAATAAATAAATAAAATTACCTAGTTGCATTGTAATGACCTTGTGTTAAGTAACCCAGGAGAATGATTTCTACAAAGCTTAACTAAATGTATAAGGAGAGCCCAGTTTATTAGCATCACTGCCACTGAAAATCTATTTCAACTTTGATCATTGGGGCAAATTATCTGCAGAATTATGGAGCACAACAACAGCTTATTTGATACATCTCAAAGGAATGAAGCTGCCGGGATGAGTTATATGCAAATATATTCCGTTATCAAAGCTGAATAAATGTCTTTCCCCTTTTTTTTTCTTTTTCTTTTTTTTTTTTTGCTCTCTCTGTCACAGGAGAATGCAGCTGCCATGAGGGTTATTCCCCTGATCCTGTCCATAAACACCTCTGCATCCGTAGTGACTGGGGTCGCAACGAAGGGTAAATTAATTTCGACTTGACCAGTTTGTGTATCATGTTGCACTGCCTTATCCCGATGTCTTCTGTACACATTATCACATTTTGGCTAAAATAATGTGGATTTTCTTTTCACAGGCATGGATTGGATATCTCTATAAAGTTCTGTGTGTTTGCATTGTAAGATGATTCTCTGAATGTTAGAAATAATTGAGACCAGAGAAGAAATAAAAATCTACCAACTTCAGGAATATAAAATACCAACAATTACTAGTTGATGAGCTAAACATACCGACGCAGCTGGTGCAGTTTTATTTATTTATTTATTTTTCTGTGGGATGCAAGGTTACAGAAAGGGGCATAAAAAGCAAACTAGCAGGGATGGACACAATGCTTGGCAGAGGAGGGAAGTCAGAGAGAGATGAAATCCTGCTCTTTGACTCTGACCTTGTTTGACAATTAGCTGGCTTGCTCAGTCAATGGCTGCACGTTGCTATTCAGCTTCACCTGTCATCTGCTGGCTCGGGTCCAACCCCTGATCAGATTTCTATTCTCAGTTTTGTAGAGGAAGCTGCAGACAAGGGGAAATCTTATCCAACTGAAAACATTTGATCAGAGGACGTTAGTTTTAACTTTGTCTTTCTGTTTAGTTGATTTCATATTGTATTAACAGTAAAGCATTTCAACAAGATCCTTGAAGACTTTAGCTTAAATTCTGCAAAGTCTTGTGAATATATTGTAAAAGTGAAGCTGCAAACCATTTTAGTTATTTTTTTGTCATTATGTCTCTTCTTCTTGGTCTTCCTCAAGTCCTTGGCCATATGCTAACCTGGAGAAAGGGTATGACCTAGTTACAGGAGAGCAAGCTCCAGAGAGGATTTTCAGGTGAGTCCTGGACTACAGGTGCAAATCAAAAGTGCATGTCTTGTGCTGGCCATCTGTGATTCTGTGAACGGTGTTCTTGGCGTGAATTCACATGTGAGTTGCGTGTGTGTGACAAGGCGTATAGATAAGTAGCTGGCAGATGCACATAGACACAGCTGGATTGACACAGAAAATCACCTCAGGATGGACTAAAATCTCACCGATGGCCTCTCTGTGTGTATGCAGAATAGCCCAAGGAGCAATCCTGGGTGGACTTCTTTCAAAATGCTTTTACTGCCATTTTTGTTACACTCCTCAGTCTTGATGGGGTCATTGTTTTTGACATTTCTTCTTGAAATGTAAACCTCACAGGACCCATTTGGTATCATCCAGCTGTTCTTCTTAACCAGTACCCACATCAAACCTACTGATACAATTTTAAAGTATAAAATAGAATTGAATTTGTGAAATCTAACATCCTTTATGGCCCTCCACTATGTAGGAAGAGTATTTTTGTCACAGTAATCTCATTCCACTTCACATAGACCTTTATGGAGAGAACTACTCTGCAAGAGATCATCAAAAGAACTGAAACAATAAATTGCTGTTGTTTGTTTCCACACTGGATCTTCCGGCCTTGTGGAGTCATTTAAAGCCCTAGAGTAGGATACTAAAAAACAAAAATAGATCTATGAGGCATATGAAGCAGACTTTATGAGTGAAGAAAGATTAAATGGACGACCGCATGTGCATACGTACAGCTGCAAAGCACAAATTCACTCTTACCTGAACACTGATACAGATAACTGACACTGAATGGAGATGCAGCAACCAAGTAGAAAGCTGTGCTGGGGTTAAGTTGGAAAGTTGTTGTATCAGTGCTGTGTGTACAGGATAAGGATAAAAGACTGCAATGCACATCAGCCGGACAGTCAGTCCTATATGTCGGTGAAAAGAGGAGCTTAATCGTTACGGGGATTAGTTTCACAGTTGGAAAGCTTTCTACAAAACCAGGGCTGTTTCCAAGTTTTTTTTCCTTCATGCTGGGAATATGTGAACATAAGAATATGGTGATCTGACAAGATATGGGGTGTGCACAGGCTTTATATCTAATATAACTCAAACTTTCAGATACTGAGCACAAGTCTGGAAATGATACCAGTTTGTGTATTAGCACTGGTGTTCAGTCAAAGTTTCAATTTTCCTTGTGCAGATTTGGACTATCCTGCAGTACATATAAAAATAAAGAAAATATAAATATAATATAAAACAGTAGATTCAAACGAATCCTCACAAACTTTTTTTATTGCTAGATTTAAGATGCTGCGAACAACATGAACAACTAATGTACTTTAAATAGACGCTACAATGAATGTAGTACCTTTCCATGGCAACAATACTCAAGCTCTGCGTCTTTATAGCTGGGAAAACATGAGCTTGTCTCCTACCAGCACAGACGCATTAAAAGCATAAGATGCAAAGCACAGCAATGCCTTGTGCTATTTGTGAAGCCCTTCCTTGTGTTGTTATTTGCAAGTGACAAGTCGTGGCCTCCTGCACAGTAACCTGCTGAGGGGATTAATCTTCCCTCAAGAAAAACATGTCCGGCAATTCCAAATTATTTTTATATCCTTTGCAGTGGTCATCAGCACACATGTCACAGACACTACACTCACCACAGCTTCCTTTAATGTATTCCTTGGAACGCTATGTTGTGTCCAACTGTGCTGCAGATGCACTTTATGTAAATAACATTTAAATGAGTTCAATTACAAGATCAGCATAATAATTTCCCCCTCTTTGTAACACAACTGTACATGTTATGACTTCATTAAATTCACAATGCTTGTGTTATCTGTTTTTTTTCCTAAATGTAAAACGATCTGTTGAAATGATACAATTTAAGAATAATATTAAATAATTTAGACAGATACGGATATTGCAGTGGCTCTTCTGTATCTTGCGTTATGTTACAGATAATCCCAGATGATCTAAATTCCCACTGAAACATGCCACAGAAATAGTTATATTTGTCTTTTTAGTCAATGCAAGAAAAAAACATTAATTGTATAGCAATTCTTATCAAAAGGAATGCAGAAAAGAGTATTTGTGAGTAAATTGTTTTAAGATAAACATGGGTTATATAAAAAATTTTGATTTGATATGTGTGTATATATATATATATTTTTTTTTTTTTTTTTTTTTTTTTTTTTACCCCCAACTATTTCTTTTCTTTGCTTTAAAAGGAAAAAGTTTTTCCTTTTGAAACAAAAACTAGCTCGTGTTTCTCTTGGCCCTTTTCAACCA
>JBAMIG010000020.1:9283920-9299469 GCA_037177335.1 Kiunga ballochi
AGATGGATAGATGGATAGATGGATAGATGGATAGATGGATAGATGGATAGATAGATAGATAGATAGATAGATAGATATCTTTATAGTTAGAACAATAACTTCTCACTTTAATAGTATAAGTTGTTAAACTCAAATGAAAAAGAAACCATATGAAATTAGTATATTTATTTAATAAGTAAGTATATATTAGTAAAAAAATAACCAACCACAAATAATCAGAAAACTCATGAAAAAATTTAAATGAAAATTCAAAAAAGCCCTCTGCAGTACCTCTCAGTGACTCCATTTTGTTTTGAGTATGTATGCATGTCATTTGTTAGCTGCTTTCTCTGCATCTCATTATTGGTTTGTGTTTAAATCACGTTCACGTTACCACAAAGGAATTCTGCTTTGGCCTAGAATTAGTTTAGGATCAAACAGACCCCATGGAGTTGCCTTTAAATAAACACAATCTTTATTCACATTCATCAGTGGTCACCAAAATGCAATGTGTGGACCAGAGAGGTTTAAGAAACGTGACATTCATATTACAAGAGTAAAACTTTTAGTCCAAGACTTTCTATTGCATGAATTGTACACACTTGGACATGAATAGCAACAAAAACATTCATGTCACAAATATGTTGTCATTGCAAGTAAATCGTTGTTCACATTATGCTTCACACCAATGCAGCTTTACGGGTATGTCTATGTGCTAGCATAAGCAGGGTATTTTTATAGATGCATTGTGTACATGTTGGTTCAATATTGGTTTTTACAATGTGAATCACTTTGTTTACCTTTTTTGTTGTATGAAAAGTGGTTTATAAAGAGAGATGGATTGATACATTAATGTGATGGCTTTAAACTTTTTTTTTTAGTCACAAAACACAAAATGTACATTTTTAAATGTTACAGGCTAATTGAACTGATTTTATTTATCCTATAATAGGCAACAAACTGAGTAAAATTTCAAGTGATCAAAGAATCAAAGCAACCAAAATTACTATGATTCAAGTCACAGTATGGGTGCACATGAAAAGTTAACACAGTAAAGTTAAGCTTTTCTGCTCTGCAGTTGAGAGATTATGCTTTGCTTTGCAAGCATTCATTTTCACTTTGTCTCAATCAATGCTGATTTGTTGTTAATTTTTTATTTGCATTCCTTTTATTCTTTTAACTGTTTTTCTTCCATTCCAGGGAAGAAGCCATGATGTCCACATATTTTGAAACAGTAGAAGACCTACTGGCATCTTTTGGGCCAGTCCGTGATTGTTCTAAAGATAATGGCGGCTGCAAGAAGAATTTCAAGTGTGTATCTGATCGACAGTTGGACTCATCTGGTTGCATGGTAAGCAGATGTCTAAAGCTACTTTTCTCCTGCTGACAACACACCAGTATAAAGAGAGAGCGTGATTTTTTCTCAGATCCCCTTGCTTTAGTTCCAGTGGCAGTTCAAGCTTAACTAAAGAAGCTTTTAGAGTCATCCATCCATCTTCCAAACCATTTAAACTTGTTACATACTCTATGAGAAACTTCTTTTCTTGTTCCTGAGGCATCAACAAGAGCATGACGTCATTTTGTTCTGTCAGATGTGGTTGAAGGCAGTTCCCAACACATCGGACTTGAAAAACTTTTTGTCTTGTTGAGCTTCAAGAAGTATTCGGAGTGGGCGTGGTTAACTCGGTACGGCGAGAAGCAGAAAGTTGCTACTTTGTCTTTTTACTGATGTGAAGGTTGAATGGATAGAGCTTATCAGCGAGGTGAAAAAGTATGAAAATATTAGCACAGGATTTACAGACAGTCCAAAACCGACCCTGTTGTGAACGATTTATCTTCTTATTTGTGAAACAAGATGTTAAATTGTTCAAACCGCTTGAAAACACAGACATCCTACTCAAAACCTGCCCAATTGCATCATGTATTCTCATGGAATATAAACGAATGAGACAAAAGAAACTTCTTTGCTTTTATTTAATTACCACTATTTGAGCAGGAGCAAAGTTCTAGCTTCTAGTAGAATATGTTCTACATTCATTTGATGCTTTTCTCCAAAGCAACTTACGTGTGATAACAAGCAACACTTTGACACAGCGTGGATAAGTGCCAGTCAGATTGCTGCAATTCTAGTTGGACTAGACCTGGTGTTACCATGTATGGCTTGAGGCAGTGTTTCTTTTGGGGGTTTTTTTATTGTTGTTTTTTGTTTTTAGTTTCCATTTGTTCCTAACGTCATCAATTCTATTTTTTTCACGAAAGAGCTCAATAAATCTCTCCATGTTTGTCTGACAAATAAAAAAAAGTCAAACTAAATGTGGAAATGCTCCTTGAATAGCTGAGTTTTTTACCTTGCTCTTAAAAGTAGATCAGGACTTTGCAGATGGGATGCAATAAGCTAAAGTCCATTTTATGCTTGTGGAAGCAAAAGGTAGAGAAGAAACACCATGCTTTTCAGGTCTTCCTGGAAGATTCTAAGTTATGTTTGAGAAAGCTGGAATATTTCACCCTTCTAGCTACACCTTATGTGTTTTTTTACACTTCTAAAAGGAAATAAGCATCCTCATCAAAAAACCAATCCACCTTGCTGTTTTTTTTTTTTTTTTGCTTTTTTTTTCTTAAAACGGAGAAACTTTTGAAATATAAATGTTGCATTTGATTTTTTTATGAGACTTTGCAACGTTTTTTACACACTTGTCCCATCCTGGTCTTATAGTGCACCTGGCCTCAGGCAGGATTTTAGGGACAAATACTTGCCTTTTGGCTCAGTACAGCCTTCACTGCTGGGATACAATTAAAGTGCCTCACTTTAGAAGCTGTTATAACCAGTATTCAACCATGCGGTGGTCTAGGGTGGCTTTGAAGTATGGCTAACTTTTAAGCAAGAGGTTTTTACAATATTAGTGGGTCATACACTAATATACAGAAAACAAAAACTTTATTTTTGCCAGATACGCACTACAAACAGTTTATGATGTGTATACAACTGTTTTGCAGGGAGAAGTTTTATTGTTTTTGTTTGAAGTCTGGCGCGTAACAAATAGATAGTATTGCTAATGATACCAAAACACAAAAAAAGAAGGGAGATACTGTGAAATTATGGGACATCTACGTGACAGTGTGCAAGTGCTAAAGATGCTTATGGTATGTCTTAGTGCTTTTTAATAACTACATATTTTAATGTGTTTTATGTATACATATACAAGCTTGTGGCTCATTAAATTCAGTCTGTGTAAAAGGCATTTCTAATACATATTAGTCCTTTCCTTCGAGGAGCTGTATTTTTTCCATGTCAGCTTGTTTCGTAGACCTTAATTTGACTTTAGATGTCACATTGTATACTGTAGTGCAAAAGTGCTTTGCTGTTGGCAAATCCACAAATAAGGAACGAGAAACTTCCGATTTCAGGCTTTTGACAGCACAGGGCGGGCTGGTGTTGTAAAGTAATTAAGCTGATGAGCCGTTTCAGTTGCTGGAGGATAGTTCTGTTAGTCATTAGGAGCTTGAATGAGGCTATAAATCGATGGGTCTTTTTGTTATTTTTGTCTTCTAAAGACAACCACATGCAGAGTGATTTTTCTTGCTTTCCTCTGAGCACCATCGTGTTTAAGCTGAAATAAAATGACCTGATTCCAACTCAAGTTGGAAAACTTGCTCTTACAAAGCAGGGGAAGTTATGAGTAATGGTGAGATAAATATGTTCTGCTTTACAACTGGTCAACATTGAGTAATGATCACTGGTGAATAACAAAAGGTCTCTTATGACTGTATCACTGAGCAGTGGCACCCATCATGAATACTTAAATGTATAAACTATTTTTAATAATTAAATGGTAAATATTTTATAGGTGACATATGCAAAATCTACTTCAACACATGTTTTTTATGCACTTGTACGTGTTTAGGAATGCAGAAAATGTCATTTTATTCCTTCCTGATCCTGTACATTTATCTTTATATTCTTTTTGGTCATATTTTTCTGTTTGTTTAATTTACTCTATTATATATATATATATATATTTTTTATCTACTACATCACAGTATTTGCTGTGGGTCTGCCAAATAAGCTTGTGTACTTCCAGGTAACCAATTTAATTGGAATGAATGAATCAAATGTGTTGACATTTACAGGAAACTTACCAATATAATGTTTCTCTGCTGAGAGATTAGCGTATTGCTGCTTTCAAGCTACAAACATGGCGGAACAGGATAAAGTTGAACTTTTAGTTACCTGGAGGGGGGCGGGGCATGACAAGCCTTGTTCACATTTAAAGAGACGGCACCGAAAGTAGTCGCTCTAAAGACCCACCTCAGAACAGGGTTATAAAGTGTGTGTGGAGCGAGAATAAGCTGGAATTTAGTCCAAAACATTGTGGTTCTACTTTATACAGACATTAAGTGAATTGTTTACATGTTAAAGGAAGGATTTAAAAGCTTCAAATATCCCCTTTATATTAGACACATACAGTATTTCACTTCTGAAAAAAAATCATCACCATTTCTTCTTTTTGTCCTTCTCATTTCCTACAATCAACCTCCTACTGTGTTGTTTTAATGAATATCCATATTCACAAATGTGGATTATACCTCTAATTTGTAAGAATAAAATATCCATCCATCCATCCATACATTCTCCACCACTTATCCGAAGTCTGGCCTCCAGCTACATTAGCCAACTCATCGGGGGAATAAAACATGTTTCAGCTTTTAATATAAGTAGATGTTTTTTTTATAATTGTAGAATGATTGGATATAATTTTTACCATGTAATGCAATTGCTTTAACATTTTAATAAGCTGAAAGTGTCATGTTCGTTGCATCATTAATGATAATCTGACTTTTCTCTGGGTAGGTTAGTATGATTTTGTTTCCCTTAAAAAATCTCACTAACATTCTTTACCCTACTGGAAAGATAATTAGTTAAATTTATGCATGAGCAGTGATGGTGCTCTGTGACTTTGAATTAGCCAGACTGGTTTTTCAGCCTTGGCAAATTTCCTCTGGAGCATGTTCATTTTTTAACTTGCAAATCAAAATGTAAAGCAATTAAAACATGTCTGTATTCCAGTATTGCTCTTCTTTTAATGATGGGCCTGCCTGTGTTCCAAAAACACAGATAGCACAGTTTACTTCCACGTAGAGCATAGAGTGATTCACCTGCGACAAAACCACTTGCAGAGTTTTCCTGCCTGTTGGCCAGTATAGACCAATATTTGTATCTTGCACCATTTTCCTTTTATCCTCTTTTCTCCACTTCTTAGTTAAAGCTACTATTTTGAACATGCAGAGGTTTTATTTACATTTGAGTAAATAATAACTATTCCCTATTTTAAAAACCCCTTTTGAGCTTGTCTAAGTATTAAATATTATCTTATTCTTGTATTTACCAAAAACACAAATGCAGCACTTCTTGGTACGAATGTGATTCTTTCTTATGAAGTATGGTAGGGTATGGTACCCTAGTCATTCTTATTACTTATGACTAGTAATATTGTTACTAGTCATAAGTATATATTGTTTAATATTGCAGAATTGTGTGTATACCATGCACTATTTTATGCATATGGATATTTAATTTGCATCCACTAGGTTCTCTGTCTGCTTGACCCATTTTTTTAAGTATGTTTCTTTATTTAACAGTTTTTTTAGAAAATGGAGGGTTTATATAATGTTAAATATTCTGTAAATAATTTAAATAAAGCAATATTTTTATCCATTATAGAGGTCTCTAACATGTTTTATGTATTTGCACAGGTCTAGTTGCATTTGCATTGGACACAGAGCTAAAGACTCAGGAGATTTATCTCATGAGTTGAGTGCCACTGATGTTAATCGTTATGTGACCCTGAGGTGGACGGTCAAGACAGTGTGTATAAAATATTAACAGGACGTGGATTTCTTGTGAAAATCTATAATATAGCAAGCTACTGCTTAACTGTGTGTCATTGCTTATTTGATTATTGTCATAAAATCCACATTGATGACAAACTATTGAGGTTTGCTTTTTTATTAATTTCATCCTGTTTATATGTTTAATTTTATTACAACTGACTCTTAGTGTGTAGACTGCAACTATACAGAGTTATTACCAGATTTTCCTAAGAAAAACTAATTAAACATATTTATTTTAAAAACATAATGAACAAACTCAGACAACATTGTTGATTTTGTCTGTTATGTAAAAGCTTTTTGTTTCTCAAACTTCATGTAAAATAATGGTTTATAGAAATTCACCCTCAAAACGTAATTTGAATACATTTATGTAACAAAACAAAAAAATATTTTTTGCAAAAAGGAATTATGCACTTTTTTTTTGCAATTCATTATTGCAAGGACTGAAAGACGGAAAACTCTAGTTTTCACAAATAAATGCAAAAATCGTTTGTTTTTTTTTTGTTTGTTTGTTTGTTTTTTTTGGTTTGGTATTTTACAGACTTTTCTGGGTTGGTGTTATTTCAAAACCTCATGTCAGAGAGGCTGCTAACACACAGCAGTGACACGGACTTTAAATCCATTATCAAAGTCAGTCCCTTAAGGCTAGCTGCTGCTCTGAAGACAGTTTAAATGCATTTGTAATGAATTAAATTCTTGTCAATGCCTGTGCTGAAGTTCAAGTAACATTTTCTTTTTCTATTTTGCCTTCATTTTACTTTCCTTCTGCACAACATCTCAGTTTATTATGTACCCACTGAACAGAAATTGTATACATGTAGTGTTTTCATGCCTCTGAATGGAAAGTGTGTCCACACTTTTGATTGGTAACGTCCTTACAGTTTTAACATGTGTATTATTGATATAGCAAAGACATATTGGATAGAAATAGCACAAGCACAGATTTTTTATTCAGGGTTGCATTCTAGTTAGATGCAGTTCTGCCTTTGTGCAGAGTTTCACAGCTGACCATCACATATTTGCAGAAGCTCAATAATGTTCTCATTAATACACTTGAGAGTATATTGCCATATATTTGGCTTTCCGTGTATTATACCAAGTCTGGCTGTCATTTTAATATTCATTAGTTTGAGTAGATATTCTATTTATTTTTAGTAACACAATTCAGGTGGATTTTTTTACTAGTTTGTGGCCAAAATCCTTTTTTTTTTTCCTTATACTTCTTTTTTTTCTCTTGCACACCTACAGGGCAGAATTTCCCATCTGGCAACTTCCCAGTGGGCAAATGTGCCTCTTCTGTGGAACAAGACTTTTTTTGTTTTTGTTTGTTTTTTCCCTCACAAACCACCAAGCAAACAACAGCTGGCAGGCAGAATTTTTTTTTACATTTTTTTATTTTCTATTTTCTTTCTTTTTCTCTTTTTAGACTCTATTTTTATAACAACTTGTGTTTTGCAGAAATTATTTAAAGTGTGAAAAGACATAAAAAACGCAGATCAAATTTCTGAATTTGATCTTTATCTTGAAATAAATTATTCTGAGAGATTTGTCAAAATAATGAAAAATTTGTTTGGTGCAGGCCTTTTTTTTTTCTCTTAAACGCTTTGTTTGAAGCATAAGATGGGGAAATGAGAGCATGAGGAAGAGAATAACTAGCCTGATGGAGAGAGACAAACAGTCTCAAGAATATCCATTTTTCTCATATAGTTTCATTATATCTGCAAAGGCGACCAGAAATTCTTGGACAATTAACTGTCAACTGAGGTGAAAAAAAATTACTACGGACAATATTTGAAAGTCTAACATGCTTCGTGTCTGACACGTCAATTTGTAGCCTGCCATTCTGCAACTAAGAGTGCACTGTTACTTATGAAGAAAATCAACATAAAGCGAAAAATATTGTTTTAAATGTGGGAATTTTGCACTTAGATATAGTTGTCAACAACCTTGTTGTTACATTTTGGTAACATTTACAACTTGGCCAAGATTAATCTGATCAAACTGCTAATATGTTCAGCAGTGACTCATATTTATAATCCCGTTTAACAGTAACTGTAAGAGAAGGAGGATGGCATGCGCCCAACAGCTCAGAATGTGGTATTTGTCTTGTCAGGTGTATTGGAGTTCAGTTTTTAATGAGACTTTTCTGTTTTCTTTAGTTTAAACATGACTGTAAAGGGGAAATATTTTCTCAGGTGTAGACTGAGTGAACATTACATAATGTTACAAACATTTTTTTGCAGTTTTACCCTTTTTTTAAAAGCTTAAATGTAACAGTTGATGCATACAGGGCTTAATAGTGTACATGGAAAGACTTTTTTATGGCTCATGTTTGTATTCAGCTACACTATCTGTTCCACTAATGGAAATACAATGAGGCTGAGCAGATGATAGGATATTAGTGGCATATCTTTCATGAGTTTATGTCCCATTTGGGACTTCTATACTAGTCTCAATGCAAAGGTTGGCAAAGATGTATTTGTCAACTTCAAGCACCAATTCAGACTTTATTTTTAGATCATAAAACTCCAGTTGTTTATTACAATTTAGAGGAGTCTGATACTGTTTTCTCTGATCTCATTTAAAGTCTCTTGTATGCTGCCCCAGAATGCAAGAGTTTATTAAAATGTGTGGCACACTCTAAAAGTCAAGAATTAAATGATGAGATGTCAGTGTGGAGCCAGATTTCTGCTTGGCTTCCTCTGCTTTGCATAAATAGTCAGCAGGGAGGAAAAATGGCATTCCCACCCAAACAAAGCGTGTTTGTGCAAACCCTTATCCCCTAAATCCCTCTACCCAGCATCCCCTGTATGTCCCCACAGCTCTGTGTTCCTGACAACTAAGCATCATGAGTCCCCCTGCTCTGTTGTGCAGCTCAGCTCAGTTTAGCTCATTAGAATCAAGTTTCAGCGCTTTATGGTTTAAAGGAAATGCATGGTGGTAATTTGTTCAGCCGTTCACATTTATACTGTTGGTTAAATGCTGGATCAAGTGTGTCATTTAGTGTACCACAGAGATTCATATAATAGTGTTGAAGCTAAGAGAGGGAATTAAGACTTGTGCACAGTGGAATTCAGTTCAGAACAGTTTAAAGAGGAAAATGGCATCAATTCCCAAGAAATCTGAGTTTCTCACTCAGGGTCTGATAGTTTTGCAAGATAAAAATGTTAATTGAAATTATTTAAAATTAGCTCTATGTTACAAATTGAAGCAAGAATTTAATCCAGTTAGCAAATAGCTGAACAAATAACAGTCACTATTAAATGCCTATGGCAATCCAGCTGAGCTGCGAGAAGCAGAATCCATTGGAGTCACAGAAGGAAGCTTTCATCCATCTTAATGGCCATCTGTTGCATTGTCACCCTTAAAGAACAGTGAGTGAGAAAGAAAAGAAATGTAGCTTTTAAATACTGCCAGTGACTGCCAATGACCTGAAGATGCAAAGATGCCTGTTTTAGGAAATGTAAATATAAACATAAAGTGTTCAAGAATAGAATTTACTATCACTGTGTAAAGTTTGTGTGAAATAGGAACAAGTCAATGGTGTTTTTTGCAGTTTATCACACACAATAGGTTGCAGAAATGTTTGCAAATATAAGTATTTGGCAATGGGAAACACCTTGCCTTCCAGCATCTAATAACAATATAACCTAGTCTTTACTGATGTCAAACCCATTTAGACCTGATAAATGTATGCAATTATACCACCGAGATCTGTGTCCAGATGACAGTCTATGATTCATTACTGTAAATCGTGGACTGTAAAAACTGTAAAAACAAACCAAACAAAACAAAAACTCTTGAATTTTCCACAGAAAATAAGTCTTATTTTTCAAACGCTGTTTGGATTTTGCTTAGAAGTTAAGCTGACCTGTTCAAGTCCGTATAATATTTATGTATGTAAATATGTATAATATTAATACACACGGCATATTTACTTGGCAAGTATTCAGTTATAGTGATAGTGTTTGTCAGGTGCACAAATATGCAACACCGGAATTCTCTGTGCATCAGATCCCAATTATTATCAATGTTGACATAAAAGTGAGACACTCAATGTAAAAAATAGTCTGAGAGGAATGCAATGTGGCTTACTGTTGTGTTGTGTTTTCTCTTTCCTTCTTTTTTCCCCTAGAGAGTAATAAAGCTGCACTTCTTAACTTAACACATTTGAGTACTCCTTGAGCTACAGGGTATGCGTCACTCCCACCTCTAAACCAGATTAGACTGTCAAATTTTCTTTTAGAGTATTTTAGTTTCAGTCTGTCTTTTTTATTTAGTTGCATTCTTTTGAAGAAATTTATTTTTGTTTTGTAAAAAAAAAATAAGGCTTTATTTCCCTGCTTATTACTTTTAAGCTTTCACAATTCAAAGCAATCAGAGTTCTTTCTCTGCAACACATAATGGCCCCATAAGTGAGACCATCGAGCATCTTAATTCTGACAAGATCGGTACAAAACAGAGATTTCAATAGATTATGCTCGGTTGCTGATTAAAGCAGCGGGCACTAATGGGTGATTAGCAAAATGAATGGTGTTCATTCCGAAAGAGTGAATGTTAATTTGGAGAGATGATCTATGTGCAGAATAAAAGGTAGACATATGCGCTGTTAGATTTTGTGGATAATTCATTTTATTTATTTATTTTATTCTTTTCCTGTGTGCAGTTTTTAATCCCTATCTGTACTAGGGAGTGACATTCTCACTTGTAACAGGCTAAAGAGGTTACAAAGACAATAAATAGTTTCACATTATTTTATGCCACTGCCAGATTAATTTTTAAATACATTTTTAATTGTCGATCATTGGAGTTGTAGATCAAGTGGCCTGTTCCCATTGTGCTGCAATCTAAGAGCCACGGATGAAGCAGGGCAGAAAGAATAAGTAGCTCATGTGCTGCACTTGTGCTAACCTTAAGAGCTTGTCATTTGGCGACAGAGCACTGCATGGCAGCTCTGAATTACTGACATCCATTCCCACAGCTCTGCCTCACTGTGACGAATGGCTTCAATCTTGTTCTGCTGAGGAGGTTGCATCCACCAGATAGAGCTAATGGATCTGAAACTGGGGAGTTTTTTTTCCTGAGACATTGTTTTAGAATGCATATGTTAACATTGTGTCATACACCCTTAAAATTTAATGATTTTGGCAGCTGTTCTCCATGGAGATCAAACATACTGTTGACTAATTTGCTTTATATCATCAAAAAGTATCTGTCACAAAGTGAGAGCCTGTTTTTCATCTTCAGATGATGTTCTTTGGATGTAAATTGTGATTATTTCTATTTTCAAGATTTGAATTTGATAACAGAGCTCTTCAGTGATATGAAAGCTCATCATGATCACAGGAAAATTGCTCAGGACCCTTTGATTATTATTTAGAGGTCAGTCATTTATGATGCCTGCTGCTGTGGTAGGACTGTCTTTTCTGCCTTTCATCATCAGTTTTGTACAAAAAACTTAGCATACTGACTAAGAATAACTTGTTCCATCACTCAATTTTTGAGTTCTCTCTACCGGAGAGTTTATTTTCATTATACACAGGCAATGTTATGTAAAAAAAAGAGCTAGAAACATCCTTAAAACAAAAAAAAAAGTAATTGGAGACATTTTCTATAGATGATAGTCATGGCTGGAAGAGTCATCTTTTTTATGATGATGCATTAACATGTTTTGTAACTTGCATGTAGTGGTTTGAGCAGAAGACAGGATGACTAGGAAAGAGCTGCTGCTCTGGAGGCATTCTGCACTCGAGTGTTTTCACATTTCACATTCTTGCTTCTTTCGAATTGTCTGATATTTTATTGCTGATGAGAAGGAGGAAAAAGGTGAGAGAGCTCCTCAGCAAGATTTTTTATACCCGGTGACAGATGTTATCACCCAGGTTTGCTTACACCTTTTTTTTCTTATTACAGAAAACAGAAAAAAAGCAGAAAATATTACAATGCAGTCTGCCAAAATGCTTTTTTATTCTGTATTATTATTGCATCGACCAAGGGGTAGATAACAAGTATTCAGTTGTGTACAACAAAGTTTTGAGCAAAGGTTTTACCATAAATTGATACCAAAATGTTCAGAAACTGTATCAAGTACAGTTGGTTACGTCGACAATTATGCAGATAAACATAATTTTTTTAAAACAACTTTCATATTTAAGCAAAAAAAAATTACATATATATTTTCTATCTCAGTGAGCTTTCATAAAAGAGAAAATACCAAAAGTGAAGATGCTTTGGTCAAGCAATTTCATTATTGCCTAGTTTGCATAGTCATAAAGTAGCTGAAAGGCAAGAAAAACCTTTTTATTCAGTTTTTAACCTTTTAGCACTCTATAGTGTGAGATATAAAAGTGCCATAACTTGGCTCTACATTAAACATGTCTCTTCTAAAATGACATGTGGCACATTGATAAAAGTAGAGAATTATAACTATTCAGTTTAAATGGTATCATTTTGCTGGATTTGATCAAATAGATTATAGACTTTGACACTATTCAAATATTAATCCACTTACACATTGTTGTTTACTGTCTATGTCTAAAGGAGGGACTGTTTGAGGCAAAAATGCTGAAAGTTCAGACTCACATTTTCACTTGTCCAGGAGGCTCAGATGTTCACATGAAGTTCAAGTCTCGAATGAAAGTGACGGCTCTCACCTTTTGACCCGATACCAGTAAACACGGCTGCCTCTGGAAATGATTCCGTCAGTCATTCAGTCAAAATCAGCAACACATGCATCTCTCCAGAACGTTAACATTTCTGTGTCTACAGACACACACACAACAACATCAGCAGGCATGGGCCAAATAATATGAGAAACAAGATTTCCCACAGTCAACATGACAGCAGTAGCGTGAGTCGTTATTCGACATCCAGTATTATGGTAACAACTGGTTTCACCGTCAGGACTTTAAGAGATGGCAGAAACAGCCGACATTGGTTGTGTGTTTTTACACGCCTACAGCCAATCCCACACAGGCACACAGTAATTGTAAAATCAGAGATGAGTCAGAGTGAATGTGGGGAACATTGGTCCATAAACTGTGAAATAATCAGTGTCTCTTACAGTCTTCATTTGAACCAACACAAGCTTCATTTCAGTGCTTACAAAAGAGATAAAGCAGACATACTCCCAGCTCTCAGGAAAGCTGCAGCACTTTTTCAGCATGTTACAGTTACATTACAGAAAATTTTTAGACTCCAAACTGAGCAGTCCAAGCTTTCAAATATTCATAAATGAGCCTTTTCCATTTAATTAAAGGTAGGGTAGGAGATGTTTTCCAGGAGCATTTTATTATATCGCTTCAAACCCCCTTCACACTCCATTTTCAGCCAATTAATTATATGCTCTTAACACAAAAATTAGAAAGAAAATATAGTCACCTATGAAACCAAACATGACTAAAAAATAAACCATCCAATAATTTTAACCAGCCTGTTCTAAATGATTGTGTGGTTATGTGTCTATCATACTTAACTACCATTTGTCCTTCTCCTGTCAATCTCTTGGGAAGAAGCATCGTGTGCGTCTGTGCTTTGGAGGTGTGGCCTCCTGGGCGACGTTTGAGGACAGGAGTTAGGGGTTTTAAATTGTAATATTTCAAAATAAAGCTTGTTTGAGCTGCTTTTCCAGGATCCCCTACCCTGCCATTTAATAGCTGCTATTGTAGTAGCAACCTCTCCATATGTATCCCTCTATCTAACACTCAGGAGGAGTTTGTTTCTTTGCAGCATTTAATAGTACACTAACGATGGACAAGTCTGAAATATGGCTATGTTATAAAAACCAGAACAACTTGTGGAAATAATTTATATAAAAACACAAGCATGTAAAGGTTTTTTTTTTATTTCTCCGTAAAGAAAGTAAGGCTTTTGTATTGTGTTTTATTTTCCTGCAGTGTGTTGACTTGGGGGAAAATGAGTTCATGTTTTAATGCTCTTGCTTTTTGTCATTGTGTTGGGAGTGGTATTCTTTTGGCTGTTTTATTATGAACAGTCTGCCAGCTTGACTGGTGTTTTACCAAGTGGGAAACCAAGTTAGAAATAATTTATCAAAGCGGAAATATTTTATTCAAAGAGCTTTTCTGGAATCACACCAAAGAAAAATACAGCATAAATGTGTCAAATGAAGCAGAGTGAAATACATTGCTTCTGACACTGTTAAAAAAAGATTGTTGTTCATATTTTACTTCTAAATTCTGTCTCTTTAATGACATAACACTTTTTAGTTTTTCTAAACCATTATTTCTTAACATATTTGTTGAATCAGCATAAATCTGGCCTCACGGAATGAATTGGAACAGTTAGTTTGCATTGAAAGTGCAAATGCACTCTGATTATTTGATTTAAAAATGTTATCCTTTTTCTTTGTTTGTGCAAGAAATATTTTGTTTATTTGTGAGATGATAAGAAAATCCAAGTCATTATGCTGGGCTATTAAGTTGACAAAGTTATTAATCATGAGTCATTGTTGTCATTGGAGTGCTTATTGAATATAAAATAAATCTGCTATTGTTGCATTTAGAACACATTTCTAGCATTTCTCCGAGTGGAATTATAAATTTAATTAATAAATAAATAAATTATAAAGACTAAAGTCAAAATGATAGGCTTACTCTTCTCATTCAAGAATTTTTATATTGTTATATCTGAATTAAAACTAAGTACTGAACTCCTAAATCCTTAGGATTAGGTAAGTACTGTTAAAGTATACCTTCACAGTGAGTCACTTGATTTGACTAATAATGTGTACAGTCTCAGAGTGTTCTGTCAAGATTTCTCAACTTAACTCAACTCAACTTTATTTCCAAAGCTCTTTAAAACAACTATTTTTACAACAAAGAGTTGTACATAATCTGGTATAAAATCACAATATTTAACTTAACTTTTTTTAATATAATCCAATACGGTTTATTTTACGCTGCTCACAAGTTTATTTAAGCAGACTATTTCACCGCACACACACACATTCCTCCCGATGGTGTACACTCTGGATTGGTGGAGTATGAGATGTCGATGTCTCCTCTGAAAACTATGAAGCCCTATGCTGTTCTGTTCCATCTGTCGTGGTGTAGCTCCATCAGGAGAATATTACACATCAGGACTTTTATTCCTAGAATGAAAAACAACTTAGATCTCCGTGTCAGCTGAGAGTACCTTCCCAAACAAGTAATGATCTGAGCTGTGGCATCACTTGGCAATCACTTGAAAACCTCCACATTCGTGCATTGCACAAAATGAGATAACTGATTTTCTTTCTTTGTACAAAACCCGTTTCTCTTTCAAAATCCCTCTCATTTTCAATTCTTGTCCTCCCCAACTTGCCATCTCTCCTCCTCACTGTCTTCAATTCCTAATTAAAATGCACAATCTGACCTCTATGCCTCACCCGCTTTTTCCTTGTTCCTAATCCATCTTTTCCCCTCCTCTTTCTCCTTATGTCTCCCTCCCACCTCCTCTCCTTCTTTCTCTGAATTCATTTTCTTGCAGTGTCCTGAGGGGCTGAGGCCAATGAAGGATGGCTCAGGTTGCTATGACTACTCAAGAGGCATTGACTGCACGGATGGCTTCAATGGAGGCTGTGAACAGCTGTGTCTACAGCAGCTTGTGCCCCTCGAAGATGACCCAAGTTCCAGCAATGTACTCATGTTTTGCGGGTGAGAATTGCTGTTTGATATATATAGA
>JBAMIG010000020.1:9317156-9341252 GCA_037177335.1 Kiunga ballochi
CATGTTTTTTAATTGCATTACAGGAAATAAAGAACTTTTTCACAATATTCTAATTTTCTGAGACAGTCCTGTAGATGAGTGTTTGTGTATACCATTTGAATCAGGGGTGTCCAAAAGTTGTCCTCGGGTGTCACTTCCTGAAGATTTTTTTATGTATCCCTGTTCCAGCACACCCGGTTTTCATTAAATGATTACAAAAGCCAATGAAGTTCAGCATAATGCCTGATTATCTGGAGTCAGCTGTGTTGGACCAAGGATACATGGAAAATTTTGCAGGACACCCCTGGTTTAAATGGTATGGCATGCCTTAAATGAACGAGTATGTAAATATGGTAGGTTGAGTTTACCAAGTGAGCGAATCTTTTTTTCGCAGATCAAAACATGCCCAAAATTGATTGGGTTATGAGTTTAAAAGTTTAAAAGTGAAGCCTATTCATGAGTGTCAAAAATTGCAGTTAACTTCACATCCAGATTGGAGTTAATTCCTATAAACGCCAAAAAAAGCCAACTTCACAGCAGAAAAAATACCTTTACAGCCTGGTACAAAAACAATTTCAAGTTTAATAGGTCAAGGTTACCTTCATGTCAACAGTGATAGGGAGCTTGTCAAAACTAATCAATTTAGATGCTATTTAAACCTAAAACTTGACACTGCTGATTGATGGAAAAGGATCCAGCTCCCGAAAACCCTAAATTGGACTAAGTGGTATATAAAATGAATGAATAAACTTAAAGTTCAGTGTAATCTGGCAGTGTGTCCTTTTAATTGACATGTTTCCGATGAATGGGTAGAGAATAGCACAACCTAACAGCATCAGCCCCCCTTTCTCAGCTTCCAATAACCCTTGGTTTGCTCAGTTAGCATTTAGCAACAAGCAACTTGGAGAATAATGGATGTGAATTATCTGCCCACACACTCACAGGCTCCCTTCACCTCCACCTGTTTGCCCATTTTTATATTTTCTCAAAGTGACGACATAAATGACATTGCCAACATAGCGACGCTGAGAGCTGCCCACCATGTTTCAATTCAGCTCTTCAGAAACCTACATGTGACATAACAGTCTTTGCACATGTTTTTAGATGATATCTTTTATGTGAATGTATATAAATTGTAGCATGTCTCAAGAGTTTCAGCTCTCTAAATTAGTAGGACTTTGTCCAAAATGTACTGCCTCCAAGAATAATGTCAGAAAAATAAACTCCAGTCTTCTTTGAGTACTAGATAAGCTACAAGACAGCTGTCTTTGATTTACTGTATGTTACTGCACAGTGTGTTTATATTCCCACTAAAATATTTTTTACAAAATGCAAATGTAAACCCAACTTGCACAAGTTTTGGATGAGAGAGTACATTTCTGGAAGCGTTGGAACAATAATCAATTATTGATATACAAGAACAGAATGTATTACACATAGATGGACATCCTTTTTAATTAAATGGCTAATTTATTTTCAGAATAATCCACTGCATATTTCTGACAGCATGGTTTTTCTAAATCCTCTTTCAAGCCTCTAAAACGTTGACCTTGAGAACTTATAGAAATTTCACTTATTACAATAAAATTGACTCTTTTTTTGGGGTTCCATTGCATAGTTGGTGATGCTGCTATGCAGGTGTGCACGACTGATCAAATCACAAAGATGTTTAGCAGACAGTGAATCAATATTCTGCAGAGAAAAATGCGAATGTATCGCACACAATCTTCAAAACCTGATGGATTTTCCTAAAAGTGAGGACCACACAATTCAAGTCTCCTAAAAGGATTTGAGCATGTGACACCTTCACTGATGAAAACCAGAATTAAATCTGGAATTAGTGAAAAAAGATATTTTTAGTATTGATTAACGAACAGTTGCTGCAGCATTGAACGGCAGGATGGCAGTACTTGGAACGTTGTATTCCCTCCGGACAACTATCAGTCTTCACTCCTCTCCTTCCCCATTCCTCTGTCCCCATCACTCTGCCTCGCTTTCCAATTTCACCTTGTGCAGTAAATTTGCTCTTCATTATTTATTCATGAGTGTTAATTCATAAATAAATGCAATTTCCAAGCCATCTCTCAGTTTTACCTGACTATATGAAACTTGCTACATTGAGTATCCACCCACACTCATATATACAAGGCTGTACAATACATCGATTAATTACTCGTGCTTTGATGTGATTTCCATAGCCTACCTATGGAAATTATTATTAGAAAAAAAACAAAACAGAACTGGTTCAGTTAGCCGTGTCACATTTAAAATACGAGATAACATAATGTGATATAATCATGCCCTCATATCACTCATATTACCTTGAAATAATAATGTGAAATAAAATAATACAAAGAGCACTTGCTATTGGCCTGCTAATCAAATACAAGGTTAGAGTGCCATGGAAAAATATGATGAGACTCCAAAAAGCCTATAATGTTTCTTTTTATGTATTGAAATAGCACAAAGAAGAGCAGACCTTGATAAAAGGGGTGCTTGCACACAACTTGTATGCAGAGATGCTCTCATACACACTTGCTTAAGTAACTTTGGTACACGTGCGTAGCAAGGTCTTCTGTCAGAGTCACAAGGTTTTTATCTTTATCAGTTCTTTACTAAATAAATACTCCCTGTTGTGAGCTTCTCAGACCTAAATCTTTCTGGCAGCATAGAATTTAAAGACCTTATTTTAAAAAAATAAGAATCTTGTTGTATCTTTTACTTTTTGTATGATTTTTATACAAACACAGTGGGGCAGATTAGTTATTCTGTTCCTTCATTGTCATGCCACCTAAGTAAAGATACCGTTTTGTTATATTCTGTTTTTCTAATCAAATCCTTGAAGGTGTCGCTTTGCTTCCAGAAAGATAACACAAGAGTCTTTAAAGAACTGGCCTTTTTTTTGTTGAACTATGTTTGGAGAAAACGAGGAAAGCAAAAGAAAAGGTAATTGGAGAGACACTATAGTCTGCCTGGATTAGCAAACACACAATGGGAGAAGCATTTCTTTTCTTTTTGCTTAAAGGTGGAAAGTGCAGCTAAGTGGTTAAAGAAAGTAAAAGGGCTACGGCTCTAATCACTTACATCAACCTGGCACTCCTTGCTCTTTTATCCTTGCATCATCAATGGTCAGGTTTAAGGTAAATGTGCGAGACTCCACAGTTTAGTTCCACAGTTTCTCTTGGCAAACAGAGATATCAAGGCATGACAAAATGTCTGAGCACTCTCACATTGTAGTTCCATTGTATATCTAACTCAGGGGAACGGACGTGAGGTTGATTGCTAATGCATGTGTGAGAGAGCGGGAGAGTTAAGATGAGAGAGACTGACAAAAACACTGAATAATACAATAAGGTATAACAAGAAACACTGGTAACACTTTTCCCTGTCATCTTACTCAACACGTTTCCGTATATGTGTAATTACCTACCGTGGTTCCACATGCTCAAAACAAACTCTACAGCTCCATTAGTGGCTGTTTCATTCACAGCATCAGCTCTCATACCCTAATCAATACTGGCCATGACAAGTCACCAGATCTGTTCCTCTCAATAGAATCATTTGTCAACTGAGCCGTGGCTGCAGTTGTAATAAGAGATTGTAACACAACTCTCAAGGTAAACATCTTTGATTGTTTTATTACGCCAGAAATTAGCCTTTTAGTAGATGCTGCTGTGTAATAAGTTTTTAATTCCTCCTCCAGGCTTGTGCTCTGGGTGAAGCTGGGTGCTTTATCTCTGTTATGAGCACTTTGACTGGCCCCACTCGCACCAAACATTTATTAAAATAAGAGATATTGCAGCTGTTATCCATAGTTAAGCATAGCATCAGTTTCATGCAGCTCTAATAAATCTTTGATCGTGCAGTTCAACAAATTGGTGGACGAGTCTCAAGGGCAGGTGTGGCGGAAAATTCAAAGCAATTGTAAAATAAATGACAGTAGGAGGAGTTCAATTCAGAAGTTGTATGTAATTGAGCTGTGAACATTTAGGAACTAGTTTAAATGTTTTCAGTTTGAATTTTGGAGCAGATTGGAGCATCTCTGTTAGGGATGTCTAAATCTGATCTCATAAGCCGTACTATCTGTATCTGCTCTTCTTTGATTTAGTAGTTTATTGCAGTGCTCGGATCCCTGGCATCCTCTCAGTTTGACACTGCCTAATAAACGCTATCAAATACAATCTCGAGATAAATTGGCTTTAACAGCACAAGTGAGGCTTAACAGAAACATTTTCTTTCTTTAAGGCAGCATGTCCTCTTAAATATAATACAATCTACAGGATTATGTGATGCAAAGCTGAGTGGCCAGGTTAACAGTGTATAAACACTGCATACTACAAACAGATTTTAGTTATTTATTTACACACTGACAAGTAAAATTCTCTGAAGCAGTAAGTTACTTACTATCTCCCCTAAAATTATTGAATTTGGCAGTGATAGCATACACTGACTCACGGTTGTGGCTAACACAGAGCGAGATCGCCATTTACTGCTTCATCTGCTGGTTTACTGCAGGAATAGCAGGTGGTGAAGATTGTCCAATCCTTTTTTCAGCCCAAGTCCATCCATCCATCCATACATACATACATACATACATACATACTGTACATACATACATACATACATACTGTACATACATACATACATACATACATCCATACATACATACATACATACATCCATCAGAAGTAAAATCTTGTGTACTGAGCAATCCTTTCCATTCCATTATTTTTCATGAACATGAAACTGTTCAAACACAATTCTGTGGATCTTCATAGGGTCAATCTTGAGGCAATAGCTTTTGAAACTTTATAATTTTATCTGTCATTGCTTGGGCCATATCTTTTAGCTCTAGGCCTGTCATAATAACAAATTTTACCCTGGAAATAATAGTCTTATAAATAAGGTTTTTATTGTTAGTTTATGACTTTCTTGCATCTCCAAGACCCTATTTGCCATTTAGTTACATCTCAGTTGAAGAGTTTATTTATTGTTGTTGTTTATTTTTGTTTTGTTTTTCTTTATTATAAGGAAAATGTCTTGTTGATTCTTCTTATGATGCCTTTGTAAAGCAGCACGATGACTCATAAATCAGCCAAGAGCTACAGTTTATAATAATGATAATGCAAATCTCAATTTAAGCTATTATAGTTCAAGCACATACCACCCTTATCATACAAATGCACAACACTTATTATATTTCAATCAATAAATCAAACTTTTTTTTAGTACTTTTCATACAATACTCTCTTCCTGTGGCTATATTTATTGAGAGGATAAAAACAATTCTGTGGTATTTTTAACATGAAGAATAATGTTAAGCTTGGAGTAAAAAATTAAGCCCAAGATTTTCACTTGCAAAGACGGATGTAGGAACAAGACCTGTAGTTAAGAAATGTGTTTATCTCTTAGGGCTGATAACTAAAACATCAGTTTTGTCACAGTTAGGCTGTACAGAGTTATCTTCCATCCAAGACTTGATATATAGGATCCACTAGAGGGCACCCTTTGGTCTTGTGTCGTTAGGTGACATAAAGTTATAAAGTTTAGCGTCATCAGCATAACTGTAAAGGTTGATTCATGTCTCCCAATGACATCACCAAAAGGGAACATACAAATTGAAAAAAAATTGCCTTGACCATCTATCCAGCCTTATCAGGAATTTTTGTCCGTAAGATAGGATGTAAACCGTTTGTAAACAGCACCAGGGACTACTGAATGCAGTATGGAGTAGTCAAAGTATTGGTTTTGGAGCAACAGGTCAAATGTAGTGACTGAAGCCATTACTGTATCCAAAGTTATTTTTTGGTGAATGATGTTGTTTCCTAAATTTTACACTACCAGTTGTACTTTGAACAGTGGTGGACAACAAAACCTTTACATTATTTGAAACTGTGTCTTTTAGAACATTTAATTTTCCCAACAAAGGCAGTTTTAGCTTACTGCATTTTGTTTGTATTTTCAGGTCAAAAGAAGAGTTTTTTTTTTTTTTTTTTTCTGAAAATCCTTTTTGTTGCCTCCTTCTCTTTCAGACACTCAGTAATTATCCCATTTGGGGATGAATCCAAACAGCATGGCAGTCAGTGGAAATTATGAACACGCTGTGTCATTGGAAGTTAAAGTTCCCTTTACTGCAGACAGCAGACTCTTACATCTACACGATATAAAGGGAAAAGATTAGTATGTGACTGCTGATGAATGAACACTGCATGAGCATAACTAATATAGCATCTGAATAATTTTCTGAATATGTATTTTGCATTACTCATAATTCTCCATATTTATTTACGTGAGCAATTCACAGATGGAGAGTTTTTGCCAACATTTTAGTGATTAGTGTTTGGCCGTATGTCTTGTTTGTAGCCAAAACTGTTTTTCTTTGCAGCAGTGTCTCTTATTAGGTTTTACTTCCTTTCTTGTGAAGGCACAACAAAGGTTTGACCAAGTGCTCATACAGTTTGTGTTTCTTATGTCAAACAAGAAAAATACCTTATGACCCCCCCACCACCACCACCCTCCTCCTCCTCCTCCTCCTCCTCCTCTCATGCATCAGAAAAGGGTATTTCCTTCTTCCTTCCTGGTCTTCTTTCAACCAGTCTGACACCCTTTCAGCTTGCATTCTTTGCACACTTTGCTGCAGCAATTTTTGTCTTCAGCATCTATAAACGCTTTACCTTTGTGCACGACACTGGCATCCAGAGGCTGCTCCCAAACAATTCAAAGCATCATTGTTAGTTTGCAGCCTAAAATGCTTTCAAGGGTTTACTGTCCGTTGATTGCCCTATGGGGGACTTTTGACAGTCTCACATTCAGCTTCTGTCCTTCCCTTCTCTGTGGGTAAACTAACCGTCTCTCCTCACTGTCTTGACTCCTCAACCCCTTCACAGGTTGAACTCCTCTGTTTTCTTGTATCCCCTGGTAGAGAGGTAATCTTTCCTCTCAGTCAGAGCTAAAATCACTTCCTGTTAGGACTTTCTGAAAACTGTCTCCTCTGCACTTCAGCACTGCACCCAAGTGACCCTTGAGATCCTGCGTTTTTGTCCAGCAAAAACACACATACACACAAAACACCCTTTCTTTGCTGCTGTTGTTCTTGTATAATTTGATAATAACATGTGCAGCTGTTTATTGACTTGCACCTAATTGCTGAGGGAGCTGGCAATCAACTTTTTAAAAATGTATTTATTTAGCTCCCACTTCTTAAAGTCAAGCCTCGTGGTGTCCACACATTAAATGCAACAGCAATAATACTTATTGTTGATCCAAAGCCCTTTGTTTTTCACAGAGATAGAGCAACCTCTAGTGGTTAGATTCATGGATGTATTTGTGATTCCTTTTCCCCACCATACTTTGATATTTATTGATTATTACCATAAAGTTCCCAGTATTTCATTTGTTTACAATTGTCATTTTCCACTGTAAATAGGCTTAAATTAATTATTGTCTATTATTTCAACTATTACCTTTATTTTGAGCAATGTCCCTACCAATAAATCTCTTGCAAGTAAAGCTTTACTTTGATAAAAACATGTTTAATTTATGGAATTGCTATAATGGCATTTATTCAGTTTATACAATTAGGATTTTACTTCTCAATTCTTTTTTTTTCTGGTGAAATATTCTCTTTAAGAGACTCATTTCAATGTAGCTTTACAACTATGTTACAAAGAAATTTAATTGACTGTAAAAGCCGTTTGTTTTAATGAGAAAGAAGCACAGAAATTTAGTATTTCACACAGAACAGATTCCCTCTTTGTTTTCCTTTTGACCTAAAAGACGTTACACATGTTTATTAGCAGATGAACTAGAACTAGAACTAGAAGCTTGGGACTCAGGACCTGTATGTATATTCAGTTGTGTATGTATACGTATACTATTCCGGGAATTAGGGAATATTTGTTAGTATTTGCTTCAGCCCACAAAAGCAGCTTCTTAGCGAGTGGAAAGAGCATATTGCATGACTCACACTTTTGTAAAACTTATTTTCTCATCATTAAGGGAGCTCTTTGATGCCCAGTTTAGTCACTGTATGGAAGTTCTTTTTATTTATGCTCCAAACGGATGAGCTGGCGGCTTTGTAATTCTTCACTTAATTTCTGAATCCCAATGCAGACATGTATTAAGCTGAAAGTCAACATCTTTTTTAATTGGGATTTTGGTGCCTTTCTGTTCCTGACATGTGCATTAACCTCCAATTTGGTAGTAGTAGACAAATGTTAAACAGCATAAAGAAACCATGATGGCAGAAAAAAGGACCAAGTAATGGACTGGGTTTTCCACATGAAAGAGTATTCTAAGTAAGGTAATGAATTGTTGCAGGATGTCAGTGGACTTAAGATGTAGTGAGTGTGATTTAATGTGTTTGATCAGTGTTGTGATATGGGAATGAGATTTCAACATGGCTGTTCATCCTGAAGAGCCAAATACCTTGAACAGTGTTTAGACAAGTACTTCTCAATATCACATACTCTTACAAATGTATTAACCAAAACACTCAGCCGGTCCCCGTCACACCACCACGGCAGCTCTGAGCTGTTGTTGAAAGGACGGAGGACTTTATTGTGTCCTGATTGACAACTATAGAAGTTAATTCTGCCATAGTTCTCATTCATGGTACAAATTCAGCCAGATTCTAAATCCCACAAAGAGAGCCATAAAAAACATCCATCTGTTGGTCATATCCTGAGAGGGTTGCATAGATGTGAAAAAAAAACATTTTTCTAAATTGACTTGTAGATAAATTTTGTCAGTGCCTATCAACCGATTGAAAGAGGGAGCTTAGCTGGAAAGGTGGAAGGACTGCGGGCTGCAGAGAGCAAACCTGAAAGGTTTACCACTGGGTGCTTGACTGAGCGCACAGCAAACAGTTGTCATAGTCTGTCTGCAGGGAGAAATGTCGAAATCGACACCTGCCTGTGAAATACAAAAATAAACTGTTTGGAAGTAAGGGCTCAGTTGCAGTATGCATTTATAAGCATGTGTCTTCAAAGCCTGTATTCAAATAAAACACACATATCAACACACAAATACTGGCAGAGACATAAGACATTAAGAAGATATATGGTTGGGAAGTTATTTGTAACAATTTCCTAACATATCAATTATTCCAACGATGTAGGGAAGTGCTTTTTGTTGTTGTTGTTGTTCCACTTGTAACTTCAAACAGGAAGTGAAGCCAGTTTTACTGAAGAGAGAGTCTTGTGTCCACTGCCCTTAATGAACACATATGGAATTAAACATGAGTAAATACATTTTTCCCAAGCATTTTCCCAAACCTTCTTTGAACACACTGATGTGTGTATTTTTTTGAAGCGTTAACTCAAGAGTGAAGTAAGCCGGTAGCTAAAAGAAAATAATTGACTAGCTTGAATGCAGAAGATTTTACTTAGGGATATTTTTTTATAAGACTTAGTTTAAAAACAGCTGCTATCATACAGCTGGTAGGTTCAGGATTTAATAGCTTTTTTTTTACCTTTACTATTTACTTAAGAATTTAAGTTATATATACTTAGAATGTCCAAAATGCTTTTAAGGCTCAGTCTGCTATGATTGGTCCAACGAAAAAACAAACAAAACACACAGTCCTTTACTTTTTATTCTTTTTTTAAGTGGGCCAAACTAGTCCTCTGTGTGAGAAATTACTCTTTTAGATGTAGATTTTAGGTTTGGTAGCTTTACAAAGTTTTTACACTTAAAGGAAAATCCTGTCTATTTATGTAGATAAATTTGACAGAAAATGAATAAAACTAAATAAACAAATAAAATCAAATAAAACTAAAGAAGTGGATTCTGTCCCCTTTTTTCAGATAACAATCTTTTGTTACTTTAAAAATCATATTCTTTTATGGAGCATGCCCATGTTGATTTATTATTACTGATCAGTGCAAGTAAAACTGATTTAATCAGTATCATTTATTACATCTGTGCGTTCCTTTGTACAGCGTGACTGCTGCAGAAACAGTCCTGTTATCTGAGTTGTGATGTTGAGTTTTATAGCAAATGTTATTTTTACTGTAGTAGCTGAACACTTTATTGCACAAAGCTGCATTAAAAGCTGCGGTGCTTCCTGGTTGGTTCAGAATAAAACCTTTTTTCTTTGGCTGGTGGATAGTCTGGTTAATTTTTTTAGAATGTCTTTCTTGTTTTTCAACTCAAAATTATAATTTGCAATCAAACAGCAAGATAAAAAACATTACTCTGGAATTTGACTAAAGTTTCATTGTTAAAGTCTTTTATTTTCTTTTGATAATCATTATTTCAGCAATCAAAATATCTGTAGGGATGGTATTTAAGTCAGCATTTATTTCTCCTGCCAGTCAAATACATATCATCACCCAATGTAATGCTGTTACTTACTCCAAACTAAGATAACTTAGCCATTGGACTCATATTTTAAACAACCATTTGTGTAAGATAGAGATAATCTTTCTTGAAAGACAAGCAACTGACTTGTTTTGTTAGGCACATTGGTTTGTTTGGGCTGTGCGGTTCAGATAAATGTCTTTCCTTGTAATGAGCTGTCAGCAGAATAAATGCTAGTTCCCTCTGCCATGCGCACAGGCACCAATCTGCTGCATTAAAACCCACTTTCTCTCTGCAAATGGCAGAGTCTGCACATACAAAATGTCTCCACCCTCAAGCTTAGACAGAGTAGAAGGTAATGAACAACTATTCATTCCATCAGACATCCTTTTTATACATTATTTATCCTTTAAATTAAGTCACTTTTTAGTTTAAGGCAACTGTTGAGAAACATTACACTTTTGAACTAACTTTCAACCTCTTAATGTGAAGGGGTGTTGAAAAGTGGTTAAAGGAAAAGAACTCCTTTCAGGGTGTCAAGGACAGTCCAGATCTAGGCTTGAAAATCCATAAAGCTACACATCATTTTGGTCCATGTGGCTATAAAGGTTCTCTGAGTCGCAGCGTGAAGCAGGCTGATTTAGTTTGGCAATCAATATGTTTTCTGTGAGCATAAGCCACGGTAATCTTTTTACAGCACCTCTCCTCTCTCACTTTCCTCTCATCTTCTGCCCTTGAGTCAATCCTTTCACCTCTCCGGTTCCAACCAAAAAGCTGTGATTGCTTCTAGCAAGCTCTGTGGTTTGAGTAAGAGAGAGAGACAGGAAGAAACGGGATAAAAATGTGAAATGACGAACAGTGAAACTGCTCCACCCCCTGAGTTTCCATTGCACAGGGACTAAGCTGTGAGACTTGTGCTCAATTAATGGGATTATGGGAAATGGCTTGCTGCTGCTTGCCATGGAAAGCAGGAAATGAGTTACAGCTCCTTCCGTTTAACCAGAATGGTCCGTCTCCTGAACAGCAATAGAGCTTTGTTCATGCTGAAAGTTTTTTTTTTTTTTTTTTTTTTTTTTTTGGGTTTTGTTTTTTTTTCGTTTGCAAAGGGTTTTGATGCTTTTTTTTTTTTTTTTTTTCACTGATAAGTGATATGTTAAAGGAGTGGCATAACTGTAGTTAGTTAATTAATTAGGTTAGTTAGTTTTACTATGACAGCATTCATCACACCTAAATATTTGGTATGTTTACATTTAGATTTTTGAACAATTCCGTCACTTATAAGTGAAAACATGTAACCAGTTAAACATGAAACACAGTGTACACATTAGGTATGGAGATTTAGGATTTCCTGGTTACATTTAGGCAGCCAGCAAACATTTGTTGTTATGTTATTGTTCTTGTTAGCTTTGTAAAGCAGGCGAGGTGGTGAAAAGATCGCCACATAAAACATTATCATACAAAAGCAGTGGAACCTCCAAATCCCAGCCTCTGAATGATGCAGGAGGTCAGGAGCTGGATGGGGCAGCGCAGCATGTCAGGAATGCAAATGTGAAGTTCTGTCGAGTTGTTTTAACAGTTCAAAATGCATTGCTGCTCTCCTGACAGTTAAACAAAGCCTTTAGAATCCTTAGATAAAGCAAATATTAATATGATGTTCTTTCTTTGTCTTTCTTTTATTTCACATCAGTGACAACAACTTCATTAAGGACTTTCCTCAGCTTGCTGATGGTCTCATGGTCATTCCTTTACCGGTAGAGGAACAGTGTCGAGGGGTCTTGTCAGAGCCCTTACCCAACTTGCAGCTTCTTACAGGTAAGAAAACCATTTAGAATAATTGTATTTATTTATTTATTTTACTATTTGAGTCTGCTATTTGAGAAAATTGTAATTCATAGCACCTTGTTGGCAATAAATCAAATGGATTTCTGTCTTCTAATAAATGTAGGGCCTGATAAATAGGTTTGATACAACTGCATTGTTTTTCCTAAGCAAGCAGTGTGAAAATAAAGTCTCATTGTTTGTTTTGATAGACATCACTATACTAAAAAGAAAGTATCAGTATTTGCTTCTGGTTTTTGCATTGTGCCTTTTCTGTAAAGTTAAATTTTATATAATTAAATATAATATAATTACATACACAACTTCATTAATCAGTCTCAAAAACCTTCTGTTAAATTTACACTCAATCTAATAAGCATCTAAATGTCTCATGAGACACTTCTATTTTTTTTTTATATTTTCAAGGAAAAATCTCAATAGTTTTTTTTTTTTTTATTAATTTTAAAAGTGCAAAGATTCAATTCATTTCAGTTTTATTTATATAGCTCAGTATCACAACAAAGTTGCCTCACATGGCTTCTCACACAGTTTATCACATAGCAGATATAACAGAACATGAACACAAGGAATGACTACACTAAACTAAGTAGAGCCACAACATCCCTGTCTTATGACCCTCCTTCTCGGTAAGGAAAAACTCCTTAAAAAACCCAGTGATTAAACTCTTCATGTCACAGTTTGAGGGCTCTGACAGAAATGTTTTTATAAGCTTATTCCTGTCCTTTTTTTAAAAAAAATTATCAAAATAAAGAATAAATATCTTTAATTGTTCAAGCTAAACTGGTGTATTATTTTACTTCTACTGTACATTTTAGTCTCAAACATAAAAACGTTCAGAGGGAAAATATTTTGGCTTCAGATCTGGCAAGAAATCTGATTCTGTTTCCAAAGCTTGAACAGATTTCAAAATCTAATATTGCAGAAAAAAAACATATAGATGAGTTATGGTAATCTACTGGACGTCTCAGGACTTAAGGACTTTTCACAACATCAGGTTTAACTTCCAACGCTGCTAATATTATGAAAGTATGCTAATGCAGTGTTTCAGCAGAATTACTGGTCTTTTCCAGATAAACACATGAAACTGGTGCAGCACTGTTGGCTCCAGTTTCCACAAGGTTGCGTGGAAGTGTGTGAGGTGTTGTACAGCACAATTATACATTACCTCTCATTTATTAATCCCAATCTCTCTTGAGGGTTTCCATTTAAAATTGTATTTCAATTCAGAAAACTCAACTCTCATACGCAGGAATTTTATTCACACTAAAAGATATATCAATGCTTTGATTCACAATAAATTTCCATGACAAGAAAAACAATTCTTTCACCACTTGATCTGTTTTCTATGTTTTGCTGAAACCTAAATATTACTTAAAGATTACTAAAAATTACACATCAGCATTATCAGCAAAGAGGGGAAACGACTGAGTTTGAAAGGCTGCTATGACAACCAGTCACACACACAAGGTACAAAGTATACCTTTAAGGCTTTGTTGTGGATAACCTGTTCACAGTTGTTATGAGGGAAAGCGTAAATTTCACTGATTTAGAAACTGCAAACTTTGTCCCAACAATCAGCCACCACAGGCTTTTTAACTCAGCTGTCCTTTATTCTTTAAGATTAAACGACCGCAGAGCAAGACAATGCCGGGAGAAACTTCAAAGCTTTTTCAAGGAGCCAATTCCTCGGGTCTGCTGGTTAGGAAATGACAGTTGACAGGAAAAAAGTGGAAGACAACTTAAGATCAGAAAGAGCAAGAAAACTCTGAGAGATTAGTTTGTGGTATCGCTAGAAAGGACAATTTATATATTTAACCACAAAAGGCTTTTAGAAGATGACAACTTGGGTTGTTACAGTAATAGAAATTTTACCTGTGTTAATACTTTTGCCAGCCACTGCAGATTTTCTATTATTCTTCCCACTTAATCATTCTTTTCTTTCTTTTTTTTAACATTTCTCCTCATCCTGTGGAGGACAGAGACAGTTAGACATTTGGCTCCACCTCTGCTCCCTAATCCCTCCATTAGCTAAATTGGCATTTGGTCCACACTGACCCCTGAGATATTTAACTTGGGATTCGCTTTCACTGCAATTGGACACACACACACATACACACACACACACACACACAGAAACTAAATTGCTCTTTTTTTCCTGTGCATGAATGTCTCAGGTGTAAAACCTTTCAAGGTTTCCGTAAGCAGTTTATTTATTTATTTACTTATTCTCCCTTGCTCTTCACTTTTGCGGCTTTAGTTCTAAACCGGTGTGAAAGTTTGGTAATTGAATTGCACAGAAAGCCAAGATTGCTCGCACTTCTGATGTCAGCAATCCAATTGGAGTTCAAACTCCACTATATATCAGCATTGATCCAGGAGCAGCTGGGATATGGACTGTGACGATAAATCATGTGAAGGCAATAATGGAAAACAGTGGATGAGTAATAAACTGTACAAACAAAAGGGATTTTATTTATATTTAATTTAATTTGTATTTCATTTTCTTTATGTGACTCTGACCTTGTAATCTGTTTAAATTCTGATAATCCTCCCACACTCACTGTGTTCCCTTGTCCGTTTGTTTTTGTCTTTTTCAAGGGGATGCCCAGTTCAGTGAAGCAGTCGGGTACCCCATGGTTCAGCAGTGGAGAGTGCGCAGCAATTTGTACAAAGTCAAACTCAGCTCCATTACTCTATCTACAGGTCAGGGTCTGAATAATAGGAACGTGTTTTCATAACCTTTTAAATGAGGAATCTCAGAAATCATCCACCAGATAAATTTGCTGCCTGTCTATGTGTACATCAGTTATTGCTTAATTAAAGCAGCATGTCTTTTTGTATAAATATTATGCTCTTGATTGAACTTAGTAATATTTGCATGCAGATTAATCACAAAACTACCACACTTTATTTGATGTCCTTCTTTACATTAAGCTACCTTTGATATGTCTTAGGCTTTTCTAAGGTGATGAAGACACTATCGTCAGAGAGCACACGTGAGGAGATTCTGGCTTTTCTCCAGCAATATGGCAGCCACTATGTGTCTGAAGCCCTGTATGGTTCTGAGCTCAGCTGCACCATCTACTTTCCCAGTAAGAAGGCGCAGCAGCAGCTCTGGCTGCAGTACCAGAAAGGTGAGTGTGCTAACAGATGCCAAGAAAGGCAAAAATGTATTGATATATATTTTCTTAAAGCATTTATTAATACTGTCATTAGAAGGTGGAGGAATGGGATGATTACCATATGTTTGTTATCATATTTATACATAAGGAAGCATAATGTATGGAAACTTGGTGGTAGATTGGGGCAAATAAGCACAGAATGACTGATATTGATTAAAAACAAAAGTTATCTTTAAACACTTTTCTGGTTGTAAATCTAAATAATCAAGAGGTTATTACGTGGTTTCTATGAATTGAACAATGATTCTGTAGTATTTCCTCGGTAATCATTTATTCTGAGTTTAGTTCAAGGTCGTGAGGGTCTCCCAGCAATTAGCAGGGGAGAACAACCTGGACAGGCCACCAGTCCATCAAGTGTCTATGTAACCTGGAAAACCTGGAAAAAACATGTTTAAGGCAATAGGATGCTTCACTTTACCAGAAATAATTTAGTGTGCTTTATAGCTGAACATTTAACAATTCAAGATTATATTTATTTTACACCACGACCCCGTTAGGGACAAAGCGGTAGATAATGGATGGATGGATTTATTTTACATGTATTTAATTACTTTAATCCCATTTATTCCTGACCCAGTGGCCACTGGAATTCATAGTTATGTCTTACAAAGAAACATACAGTATATCACCAGCTTAAAAGACATCTTAACTTAAGTATAGAAAAAAAAAACTACTTTAGTTTTTTTTCCACAGGTTGACTCTATCATGGTTGTCATTTCCTCTTGTTCATGTTGTGTAAGTGTTGCTTTGCCATGACTGCAGTTTTAACTTTTAGCAGTAATGTGTTTCACTTAACAACCAGAGTTCCCCCTGACAGATGCTGATGGTGTTCCAACAGTTGTGACATGCTCACACACTGCATACAAGAGCGAACCAGATGTTCAACACTCCAGATAGGTTGACTTGGTGTATAAGAGCTCCAGAAACAACCATAAAAAGCCCAATCCCTTGTAGGAGTGGTAAAGCCCAGGACACTTCTTCCTCTTGGTTAGGAGGGTACCAGATTTGCAGATATGATGCAAATGTGTTGCACAATTACGTTAATACAAAAGGGGAAAACAAAAAGATTTTTATTCAGTTCAGCAGTGATTTTCCACAACCCAATCCCAGTCAGTTCCAATCCTGTCCCAAACACTTCCCCTGCATACCTCCATGATGTGACACAAGTCACATCTGGAACACTATAAGAAAAGTACTCAATACTTTGATTTCCTTGTGATGCCAACACATCCAAAACAAATATTAGTAACATTTTTTAACGTTTAAGATTAACAAAAAGGTTAAGAAAGAAGATTCATCTTGTGTAATCTGCCCCTTAAAGCACATTTTAAAGAAGTATAAGTTGAAGTAATGGCATTGCAAAAATAGCAATAAAAACAGCTGTTTATGCTTTTTGGTTCATTTATGTTTATTGCACTCAGATTATCAACAGTACAAACATGAATTTGAGTACACAAAAATGTTCAACACATTGCAAAAATCAACCTTCACTGATAACCAAAAGAGACACAAGAGTTTGGTTTACTGAAAAAAAATCCTTTAAAAAAATTAAACTGTATTATGAATTAACTACGCAGATAATCTTGAATGAGATAGAATAAAATCTAATCATACATGTGACAGTTGAATGTTCACCACACTGACACAAGGACACTTGATTTTTCTTGCATTTTATGCAGTTTTCAGTAAGGGTTAGACATCCGGAACATTCTCTTGTAATGACTATTTCTACAGATCACTAAAATGCTACGTTTATGGGAGGAAAGGATGACATGACGGTAACAAGGTACTGAATCGACAAAGGTGTTTAGTGCTGAGGTCTTCCATGCCCAACAATGGAAACAAACAAGAAATCTGTTTATAAAACCAGAGGAGAAAACACACACGCCCATGACAGACCTGACCTGAAGTTCCAATTTTACTCTAATAAATTGCTTCATTTACACAGAATCCTAAACACATTTCAGTATGATTTTTTCCTTTATCTTCTAATAAATAGAGCTCTAGTTAAGGACAGCTGTTTGAAATTATTCTTTTTAAGGCTGAATCAATTTGTTACACTGTTGTGCAACCCCAGACAACTGGAAGACACCGATTTACTGTTATGGACATTAAGTATGTTGCATATGTTATTGAATTATGACTTCCAAAGTTAAACTTTTTTTTTCTATATAGGTGTATTATTGCATTTTATTGCCTCATTGAGAAAAAAACAAAACAAATGAGGTTACAGAAACTTCTACTGATAGAAGTCTTAATGTTTACTATTTACCAGCATTATCTGCCTGCTGACATCAATTTAATGTGAGAAAAGTCGAGCGACAGTACTGAATAAAATCCTGAAGGAGACACGTTTCTGTCATTTGGATAACAAGCTAGTTTGGTATAACAAAGATTTGTGGCGTTATGTTTAAGTTTGAACTTTTTACTGTTAACTCTTCACACACCCACAAGCTGTGATCTTACAATCCTCTAACAGTTCAGCAGAAATAAAGACAGGAAATAATATGAAGCCCCTAATCTAAAATAAAGTAGTAAGCATTAGTTGGGTTGTAGAGGCCTGGACATCAAGCAGGTTTCTCAGATGCAGAGCAACTTTTGCTTATCCGTCTAAACAAACCCAAACTATGATCACACAGTTGTGTCATGACACTTGGACAGGATGTGAGCACATTATTGTGAGAAGAGGCAGTGTTGACGTCACGATATGGATCTTAAATCACATTTTCTAACAGAAAGAACAAAAAAAAAATCTAATAGATATACAAAAATTTAAATGTCAGTTAAATCGACCCAGATAAAGAAGGTCGAATTAAATAAAAATATTTTCAAAAAACAATATTTTCAGACACAGCTTTTTTTAATCTGTGCATTAACATTTTGCTCATCAAGGTGCTACCTTGTCAGTGTAAATAAAAAGACACTGGTCAAGACGTGTTTGTCATCCAAGTAGATCTTTTATCTCAACTTTTACTGAATCAAAAGTAAGAAAACCACTTCTGCAAAACCCAATGTTGAACCTGAAGTAACCCTGCTGAGCCACTGATGCAGTTTCGTACTACATGTCCCAGCTGCACTGCAATGCCTCATGCCATCTGGTTGCTGGAAGTACTTGGTTTTGCCTCTGCTTGAACAAAAACATTGTATGATATACAGCTGAGCACAAAGTTGCTGGGGAGCAGAAATAACCCGTCCTTAAACATTTAAAGATTCAAAGTTAAAAAGTTCAGCTGGAATCTGAGAACTTTGCTCTTGTGTTCATCATGAATACAGATCAGTCTGAGATGCAGGACCAAAAGCAGAATGGCTCATACGGAAGCTGTGCAAGGTATTAACAGCTCTGCATCAATGTTTGGCATGAAGATGAACCAAAAAGAAAATTAAAACTTGAATTGAAAGGTCTTAAACTGAGATTAATTTAGATCAACGTTAGATTATGAAGCACGTAGTGCATTTTAGAAAAGGAACTGAACATGTAGACTCGTAGGGCAGAGTTGGTTCTACAGAAAATTAACTAATATTGTCTTTAAATACAGAAATCTCCAAACTTGTGTCTGATATTTACAGCCATCCTGATATAAACTTTATAGAACTAAAATGTTTACCTTTCCCTCACTACAGAGATAAAGAAATTACTTCAATGCTTGTACAAATGATAGAACATCTGCATTGCACCATATTGACTTGTTTTAGTAATTTAACATACATATCTGTAGATAATTTAATATTTGGCATGTGACGTACCCTGAATGTTACTGTGAATCACAAATGCTGGTTCTTGGTAACTTTTTGCCATGAAATAAACTGAAGTTCACTTTAAAGTTGCCAGCTGCATTCAGTGTTATTGTTACCGTGTGCTACTAAAACCCAATGCTACGACACAGTGACGTGTCAGTGATAAAGTGCTTTGCAGGCTAAAAGCCTCAATAGATTTTATTTCATACATCAATGCAAGTTCACTTTCAGTTTTCCTTCCTTTATATTTGTTCCACAGCTGAGCCAAATTTGTTAGTCATGCATCACACAGCCTGACTGAAAGTTGGCTTAGGCAGCTAGTAACAGGGGAATCTATCTCATCTGTATTTTGTGCCTCAAAGTTTTTACTTCATTGGTTTCTTCTGCTTAGTGTTGTGGAACAAGTTACCAAATGTGTTGGATTTTTAAAATGTCACAGGGTCTGTTGTGATCCAGGGAAATAACCTGATTAACTTTGAAGTGCTAAATTAAAATTCAGTAGGTTTAAAACTGAATCCCATTTACATAAAGCATTATTCCGAAAACTCAATAAAAGCAAGAGGGAGACTTGTCGAGACTGCATCTAAAGTGCCAACAGTATTTTTTTCACCAAAAATATCAATACAAACCTACCAAAAATCCCAAAACAACCCTCTTATGTTAATGGTTCAGACAGTTTCCCTAGGACGTGGAGGAATGCCTCTTCTGAATATATGTGTAGACTTTAACACAGTGGTCCCAACAATCAAGCACCAGCAACTGTCCTCTTTGGGTGGTGACCACACCAACAGGGCAAGTCAGCCCCTCTTGAATTAGAATATTAAATCCACCTTCTTTGGGAAACTGGAGAATTTCTTTCCTACCACTGTCTGTAACCAGCAAATCCCCATTGGTATCCACACACATACCAGTAATGCAGCGGAAGTCCTCCGTCTCTGAAAAGAAATGACTGAGCTGCTTGCCAAGCTGACCATCGGTGCCCACTGAACCAATGGAGAAGCCACCCTCCAGGTGGGGCTCATTTTGGCGTTTCTCAAAGTTCAGGGCAAGGCCCTGGGTGAAATAAACTGTTCCTGCTGCATCACATGTCACGAACTTTGGCCGAACCGCAGAGCACAAGCGGCTGTAGCTAACCACACCTACATTACGGTCCACTGCAAGACACCACAGCTTGCCCCCTTCAACATCCGTTACCACAAACTGTCCTGATGGCATGGCCGCAATACCCCAGGGTTTAATCAGTTGGTTCTTGTGGCAAGCCACACAGTGTCCATCCATGGTGTAGACTTTAACCGAGTTATCATAGTTGTCTGTGACACCAATCAGGCCTTGTGGAGTAACAGCAATGGATAAGGGGCTCAGGTTAGGCAAGTCAGCCCCAAGGAAGCTTAAGACAAAATTGTCAATGCTGCTGGCATTACGTCGTATTTCACGATGGAAACCTTTGCGATTAAAGATCTGCACACGGTAGTTACCACGATCAGCCACCAGTACCTCACCTTGTGGTGTTATGCAGATGCTGACAGGTAAATTAAACATGCCAGGTAAAGTTCCCTTACAGCCCATCTTCTTTACAAACTGGCACACTGGAGGCCCTGAACTTGCTGCAACAGGTGATCCTCCTCCTGCGTCCATGGACTTTGATTTAAAGTTACTCGGTGATCCACATACTGCCTCTTCTACAGCAGAAACCATGTCAATATCTCTGTAAAGATCCACTGGAACCCCCACAGCACTACCTGTACCCCCAACCGCCCCAACTATGCATTCTGCATCACCCTCAAGCCCAATCTCTAACCCCTCCTCCTCATCATCTGTGTTGACCATGTATGCGTTTGTGGTCAAATGGCCTACATCTACAGGTTTAGAATGCTCTCTTCTGATCAGTGTTGGTTCTTGCAGCTGGAATTGTGTTGGTAAATTGCTCCTCAGATCCAGCTCCTCATCATCACTGCCTGCGCCATCATCTTTCAGCAAGGCAATATCGCTTTGCCTCACTCGCATAGTCAGGTAATCGCAGCGTGACACCACTTTTACCTCTGCAATATTCAGAAGGTATGTCTGCTCCTCCAAGACCTGTGCGTTTAGCTTTTCCACTTCTCCCAAGGAGGTTGCAAATGTCCTCCGAGACCTGCTGAGCTCCTCTTGCAAACGTTGTTCAGCTGTGGTGTATTCCTGCTGAACTGCCCGGTATTTCTGCCTCAAGGACTTGGAAATGTTTTCAATTGTTGACTTTTTCTTCTGAATTTCTCCCATAACATCACGGAGAGCAGCAAGCTTACCCCCCAGTTCTTTACGCCGCTGCTCAGCAGCCACTCTTATTGGCTGGACTGAATGGCCTTGATGCAGGTGACCCTCACATTTACAGAGCTCACAAAGTACTGTGGCACAGTCGTGGCAGAATTGTCTAGGTAGGCGGTTGCAGCAGGACTTGCACATTAGCGCAGCAGCAGCAGCGCTGCAGGACATAGTGCAGTCTATAATCTTGAGCACAGTGAGATTATCTGCCAGTTGGGAAATGCTGCTCATCCGGGAAACCTTACTGCAAAATGGGCAGCGTACACCATTGATAGTATTGGCCAACAATTTCTCTAGACATAGCCGACATACTGTGTGGCCACACTGCAGGAGTTTTGGTCGCAGTTGTTCTTGATTATAGGTCTCTAAACAGATGGGGCATTCAAGAACCTCCCTCATTAGGTCTGGGTCCAGTGGGGAATATTCACCTGCCATTTTGGTCTTTTGCTTGTGTGGAAAAAAGGGGAGAGAAAAAAAGAGAGAGAGAAAGGGGGTGTTAAAAATTTCCCCACTGTGTAAAATTATTTCTGAAAAATCTGACATAAAACATAAGATATTGACTATTAAAGTGTGATTTCTATATTTTTCTAAGTAAATAAAAACACTAGTAAATTATTTTGATTTAACAATTTTATTTCTGAAGTAATAAGTGATTATTAGTTAGGGATCATTAGTTTTGTAAGAAAAGTAATCTTAATAAGATTATAGTAATTTCTATTAACTAATTGCATATAATTTTTTTAATAACTTTATATGTATTTTGCCACATTTCACTTGATACTCATGAAAATATCTGCCAATTTTGAGTCAACAGATATAACTCAATCTTTATCTAAGATAACTGTATATTTGTACATTTTTTCAGTGTCGGTATGCTGTAAGATAAAGTGTAGTAAAAATGTTTAAACATTTTACTAACTCTAAAACTGAACTAATAACTTACAATTAGTTGAAACTGGTAAAATTCTGAGTTATTAGACTGATTTAAGCTTATTGCTACAAGCTGTAACCAGCAGAGGTAACTAGCTTTGTTCTGTTTAACTGCGGATGTGTACGTGACCGATTAAATGTAAAATATTACCAGACCAACTAAAAGACATTAAATGGTGCCAAAATGTTTACAATTAACCGCATCATCGTGTTTATTTAAGCAAAAAATTGTAACAAAATTAAGCTAATTCCGGTTTTATTCAGCCAATGTGTGTTTGACCTAACAGACAACAATGTCACGCAGTTTTAATTAAAGTAGTGATAAGCAAGCCTATTTAGCTTTTTTGACTAGCTTCATCATTATCTCGTGTTGCCTAAACATTGGTTGACATTGCCTTGCTGGCCTACAAACGATAATGATATCCAAGGCCTCTATACATAAACGTTAACGTCCTCTCGTTTAAAATGCACGCGACAGTCCGATCTGACAATATCACATGGCTAATTCAGAACAGCGTCCGCGTACAGATTTGTACGTATTCAGTTCGTTCCTTATGGTAACGCATTACCTTGTCTCCTGTTTGCTAGCTGAAAGTGCTGTGGGCGTGTAGCCTTTCTGCTACTGCAGCTGCCTGCTAGTGAGACACTGCAGTGTTTACCACTTCCAACACGCAGACGTTGATTACGCAACACGCACAGCGTTGAGCGGAACAGTTGTTGTGATTGGCTGCTGAGCACGCGCGTGCGCCATGCACGTTCTTTTGTATGAAAACATGCAGGCAATTGCACATACATGGCATTTTTATGAACATTAAAGGGCCGTTGTGTTTTTGGGATTATTTCACACCAACTGTGGTCGCATTGGGTCGACATTAAAGTGCTTAATTACCTCCAGACAACATTCAATGTAAAGAGTTAAAAGGAATACAACGGCACCAGTAGCTACTCCAGCAAAAAAGTTGAGTGAACAAACTAACAAAATTAACTAAAACAAAATAAAATACATTTAAATAGAATTCAGTTGATGTTGACCCCACAGGTTAGTTACAATGGCATGAAAGATGTCCAGATGTTGAGAAAACGTTAACTTCAGTCAACTAGTAATTTTACATTGGAGCCACTAGATGTCAGCACAAGTCCACTAATGTTTCTGAATTACCCAACGCCGTGCGAGACGACCTGGAGAAGTTATGTCTGCTATTTTAATAGGCTAAATAAAAGATATCATCCTGCTATAACAAAGCATGTTCTAACTCCCCTACAGATTCTCTTTCTGCACTAGTTTTGTTATAAGGTAAGGGGGGTGAGAATAACAGAATCCTCCTCCATATATGCTGTGTGATAACAGGCCAGATGATAGTTGTGAGGATCTAATACAGTCTAACATTAGTTGTTGTAAGATTATTTACCTGACTTATGCAGACAGACAAATCCCCCATCAAATGACACACATCCCCATGTACTTTATAAAGTCCTATTCCTATACCCTCTTTGCAAACAGGCAAAGACCCCTATAACACAGAAACACACACATGGAGTCTTTCACAAAGGTATAAATAATATGACTTATCTTTCATATAAACTCAAACAAAAGATCACAGCTACAGCTGAGGTCATAAATTTAAGGGACATGTCCCGTTCTTTTTGGGTTTTCTTTTACCTATAGATTTTTTTATATCATGAGAAATGAAAGTACTGGTGTGACCTTCAGCAAGGTAGTGAAGACACTAATAACATTTAGAAGTTGTTTGTTTGTTTCTTTTTATTGTCTTCTCTCTTCTCTCTAAGTTTCTCTTCAGTCTCTTCACTCTCTTTCTGTCCTCTTTTCTTT
>JBAMIG010000020.1:9343884-9355871 GCA_037177335.1 Kiunga ballochi
ATATATATGTATGTATAGGATGTGTGTATGTATGTGTATTTGTGTCATCAAGCATGCACAGCTGAAAGTAATGTCAGCTTAATGACCACATGCGGTGTTTATGATTCATCCTGTATGAAAAATATTTTGATCTATTACAGCAAAAGTTAATCAAATCAAGTTTTGTTTTCCTGAAGCCTATTTATAAGAAATTTCTGGCTTCCCTTGACATTTAGTAGACCACATTTTGCCCTGTGTGTGCTTCATTTTGAATTTGTCTTCTGACCTAACATCGGGTGTTTGTGTGTACGTTGTTGCTGCTGTGTACTCAAAAGCAGGTGACTCACAATTAACAAACAGCAGAGCGGATCATTTTCCTAATAACCAATCATCTAATTATCATCCTTCTAATAAATACATTTTTATACATAGATGAATGCACCCAAGATAGCACGAGCTCAGCATTAATCTCTGTACGTGCCACCCATAACAAGCACCAGAGTTCCAAAGAAAAGAATTTGCAATCAATACCAGACGGCCCACAGGGGGCTTTGTCGATACCTAAATGCGAGGAAGAGCAAAATGTCTTCTTTCCTGCTATTCCAAACACCTCTCTACCCATCCTTCTCTCTACCCCATCTCTCTCGGGGTCTTTTGGGGACTTGGAGAGTGAGATGTATGAGGAGGAGGAGAAGGGCTAGACTGCAGTGGATCGCTCTGGCAAGCCCTTCTGAGGTAGCTTGAGGCAGGATTATTAGCTTCTTATTGATGTCATCGACCTCTAGGGAGGGAGGGGAGTCCATCACTCTGCTCCTCTTTTTCTCGCTTTCTCTTCTCTTCTTGGCCACAGCTGCTGCTAGTCAGAATGGCACATACGTATATTGCATTAGAGGCGAGCGGCAACCTGCCCATCCACACACAACTACTCTTTATCTCTCCATCTTTGTGTGTCTCTCACACGTCTTTCTACTTGACTGGGTCTATCAGGAAAGACAGCTGCATGTTACAAAAGCTTTTTCAAAAATGAAGTTTTTTTTTCTTTTACCCTAAATCCACGGAAGCAATCAAAATAGAAGCTTAGTAGTTGTTTGAAGATTCATCTATATGTATGTTACCTATTTGGATGAATGCGTCTGTGAATCCCTGCTGTTTGGCTTCAATGGATCTGTCACTCTCTCTTTTGCCCCCTTTCCTCTATCTTTTTTCAGCTGCTGGCATTTTTTAGTGACCTCACCCAGGCTGCATGGCTGTTTGACAGGACATGTCAAGTCCCTTTCATATTGATCGCATAATAAGCCAGAGGGATATATTGCCCTTTTTCTGTAAAAAGCACAACAAAAAAATCCAATGAAACTGAATTAAATAGAAGAAAGCCTAGACCTGACACTTTATTCCTTGCTTTCTTGGTGTTTCTTGACATTTTTGTCCGTATCCTTGGGGCTTACTTTACCAAGGGCTGCTTAAAAATGAGGAAAAACTAATATCTGGAGGCATGTAGTACCCTAACACGTTGATTTAATTTTCTCAAACAGAGGAGAAAGACAATACATTGTCTGACCTACCTCTTATCTATCTGAGCAGCAACATTAGCTTGAAACTGTCCAGATTTTTTATGATAATAAGTCTATCCATTAAGCAGTTTCCCCCAACTCAGATACTGTAAAGGTTGAAGAAGAACCGTCTGTTTGGATTGTTTACAGTGATGAAAAGTCAAATTTAGAACATTCAAACAGCATCTCACGCCATGTTTCAGAGTTCATCTCCATGTTTTTTTCTCCTAATTGCCTCATTTAAATGACATAAAATACTTTGATATTCTTTTTAATTTGCTTTTACAAGCTTTCACTTGTAAAATTAATTCAGCATCCTTTGTCATCTTTACTCATCTGTGATACTTACGTTTTGCATTTTGTAATTTCGGTTTGAATTTTACTCCAGGTTTATCTTGGAAGCAAACACGTCTCTGTTCTCTGACTTTATTTGATTCAAACTTGGTCTTGACTAGAAGTTGACTGGAACCCGTAGTGGAGTTGGATAGGACATGACCGAGGTGGACCTGATGCGTCCATGCAAATACACTCACACACACATGACTCCCGCAGACTGTTTCAGTGCCAGGGAAAAAAATACATCAGTCCATAAATAAATAAGCTTACGCCTGTGGTGCTTGCCAGTAGTTCTGTGTCTTGTGCTGCTTTGACTGAATTATGGCAAACCTTTTGAACAAATTGGTTGTGAGTCTAATGGGACAGAATGTTCTATACCGTGCAGATTGCTTGCTGCTATGCTTCCACTAAGGATTGCAGCCTAACAAAAGCACTGTCTTGAAGATTTTGAGTGGGTCAGATCGAAGGTGGCAGCAGGGTTTCGCAGAAGAGGAGAGTAACTACAGAAATAAAGTTGCATACAGTTAAGGCTTGTGAGAGATTTGGCCCTTTTTCAACAGCAAATGCCAAAAAACTTAGCCATGTAAATGTAAACAGATAAACATCAAGCTGTAATAAATCCTCCTGTTTGATGTTTCATCTAAACACTTTTCATTAAGTATGTTCCTGAAGTCTTCTAAACAAGCAAAACAAAAGTCAGTAGGCATTTTAAATCAGTAATGATTTGAGTGGCTTTGACTGCAGCTAAGTTTGTTTTTTGTGTGCTGGGTCTTTAACCTGGTCATCTGCTAAAGGACAACAACTCAACTCAGTTATAATGAGATCAAACACCCAAAAGGCTGTGGGATTTTTGTCCCTCTGAATGATGAAATGTCATCCAAGGAGATTTGATGTACTTGCATAAATCTGAGGACACAGATTGCCTCGGTCCATCTCAGCACACATCCTGTTACTCACTTCAAGGGTAAAATCATTATTGATGGTAAAATACAAAGAAAAATCGTCAGATAACTCTGCAGAATAGGAGCCTGAACTATAACTGAATTATTTCCTTATCAAACAGATGATCATGGCCAAAATGTTTTAATTGTATTCTTTTTTTATTTTACAGTATTTCATCTTTATTTAACCAGGAAAACAAACCCTTGAGGTTTGAGGATTACAAGGATGTCCTGGCTGTCTAAGATAAGGCGACAGTAGAGACAAAATGCAGAACACATATAAAATAAATATTACAGCAAAGACAAAATCACCAAGGATTACAAACACTAAGAAACATAAAATCTAAAAACATTGAAAATAATTATTTTAAATTTTATTCTTTTTATTTCTATTCCATTTTTCTTTTGTTTTGTTTTTATGTTTCTATCAATTTAATAATTTGATTTTGAACTTTGATTCATTCTGAGTCACGTAAAGTCTGCTTTCAGTAAACACAAAGTCAAACATTTAGTAATCACATCCAATTGTGTATTAATACGGGGAATTTGGTTACTGTATGTTAAAGGTTTTGTGACTCAGTATTAGTAAAAACCAACTTGAGCTAAATTTGAGCTTTGGCACTCAACTGTCCAACCAAAAAAAAAACAAAAAAAAAACCTCTCTTTGTGTTTAGAATATTAAATTTTGTTTATGGGAGAATTGGATAGTAACCATTTAATTTTGCTTCCATCATCGTCTCAAATTTATACAAGAGTAGGATACTCGAAAAGCAATACACCCTAAATACTGCGGTTAACTTTTGGTAATTATCTACCACAATGCTCGAACAAGCACGTTTTGCAGTCTAATGCACATATAAACTTTAGATTCCTGGAATGTCACTGCAGCACAGAGAGAGTGCATGCTCCTATATGATAGATCATTAAACAGATTTATACACACTCTGTGTGGCCGGTATATACGATGTACTTGTCAAAACCCACAAAGCATTAATTACATCAGCAGTAATTCAGACTTTTACTTTGTGTATTACATAAAACTAAACTGGCAACCCTGAAAAACATCCTTCTCCGATTACAAAGACACAGACGAAATAGTCCTAACAAAACTTCTGTGCTCATGTGCTCTGTCACAAACGTTTCAAAGTAGAGTGGATACACTTTCCATTAAAGGCTTGATTTGCAGATTTTTAAGTCAATATTAAAACAACAGTATATAAAAAATGTAGCTGCCTCTACTTATTGTAAACATTAGACAACCTTTTAAAATAAATGAACATATGAAACTTTGAGGAGCGCGTGTTCTGTCCCTGATTGTGAGTTTGTATCCGAGCAGTTTTGTTCTATGTGGAAGCTGGTTCAGCTGCACATGCTCGTTAGTGCATGTAAGCCCAATGTGGGGCCTGGAGCAGGCTAAATTACTCCTGTGAATAAACTATATCTCTTAACAGAAAGCCTTCTCATTTATCTCTTGGATATCGCTTTCTCTGGTGGATACCCCTTCCTCTGCTCTCTTAGATAACACATTCTCCACAAGCAGCAAATAACTTAATGTTAGATTTTACTTTAGTTTTAGTTTGTTTTGGACTTGGATTGTTGTGAAAATAAGAGAATCCTATAAGAGAATCACTGAAAAAAGACTTGAAAGACTAAAAAACTTGCAAAATTTTAAATCACATTTTCCTCTCTCTCTCTCTCTATCACACACACACACACACACACACACACACATATATATATATATATATATATACACACACACTCAGCTGTGTGTCTTGATCTATTGACTTTTTCCATCACTGAGCATTGTTAACCTACATCGATATAGGTCTTTCATTGGTGTATTTCCTGAAAGCTCAAATTAAATCAAAATTCCTCCTAAAATGACAATTAGGATTTTTTGTTTGACATGGCAATCACATATCAACCTTTAGATGAACTAATCCTCCAGCTGGCCCAAGTGTCCCATTTCCTGGAAGTGGTACCTCTGATAAGGTTCCTAGAATCAGCCCATTGGCTTCTTTGTTAACACCATTACCCTTGAATGATTGGAAAGGCCACGTAGATCTACGGATGTGTGCGCACACATAAAGATACAAAGACACACACACACACACAGATGTGGGCTCTGACTTAGACTCTTTACCACCACTGGTGATTATCTTATAAATCAATACTGTGGGCCAGCTGGCCAGTGTTTTTGTATATTAGCCTCTGAATACGGACAGTAATTTGGTCAGCATAGACTAGACAAACAGATTAATACATTAAAGCAGTCACAATGGCCTCACTTGCCTTCTTGTAAGTCACGACTGACTTCTACGAAAGTGAAAGGTCCACATTGTGTTTTGGTGCCAGTGAGTCTGCAGGGTCTAAATGACGTCAAGCCTTGGAATTTGTGTGACTGGAATTGTTGTTGATGCTTATTGGTCTTGTTGTTCATTGCTCTTGTGTAATGTACAAAGCAGGAAGTGATTACATTTCAGCAAAATCCGTTCACTATCGGTAAAGTCATTCAAGATGAGTTGTGGCATATTTGTGAAATGGTAGATCCATGTATCCATTGTAAAAATGAGGATTTTATCAAGCTCTGAAAGCAAATATTTCATAGTTTAACATATTCTGTCTTGCACAACCACAGTCAATGTTCAGATTAACCTCCTCCTGTCAAAACACTTGCTTAACATAACATGAGTTTTGTTTTATATATCTGCGTGGTCAGATCTCAATGTGAAGGGTATTGATCCGTGGTATTCTGGGAAATGAATCATCTGTAACTAATCAATAAAGCATAGGGTAAACCTGTCTTTTCTACTGTGCTAGTTGCTGCACTAAAATTAAAATTAACCAGACATCAGTCTTTCATTAAATTTGTTCATTTTACAAAAATATATTTTTTTTACTGACCTAAGCTTTTATTTTATTTTTTTCCATTTGCACCCGAAGGTACATGTTGCTTTCATCACTACCAGTCATTTGACATGTTGTCACTTTATATGTACCAGTTAACTATTGCTTTTTTTTTTCTTTTTGTAAACCATCACTGTTTTATGCTCCTCGCCCAACTCCCCACCTCATTCCCTAAACCACAATTAGATTCACTGTTTACCCAGTGGAGACTGGCTTGCATTACTCTTTAAACATAAACATGGCGGTAATCGCTTTGTCTGTTTTTCACATGTGCAACCATGCAATCAAGCACACAGACTCATGTGGGGTTTTTCTAGGAATCCGATGGTAGTAAACGCCTGGCAGTCTTGTGGTTTTTTCTCTCTTTTGCCCTTCTATCGAAGGTCATTTCTCATATTTATCTAGTTTTTGTGCATGCATGCATTCTAAGTCCAGTTGTGTGACGACTGTTTGCGTGTTTATGTGTTGCCTTTGTATGTGGCCTGCTTCCCGTCGACTTTGGGTGGCAAAATTCCTGCTGCTGTTGTCTTCCGGCAGCAGTTACCACATAGATTCAGGCAAGAGGGGGAAATGTTAACATTTTTTTGTTTGTTTTCCATGTGGTTATTGTATAGCCACGGATTACAGTCCATGCTTAGCGACTGCTCATTCAGCATGCTTATTTGGAGGGACTGTTTAATGAGAAAGCCTCAAATGCTCAGGGAACACCCCCTCCCAATCCCCATCCACTTTAATTCCAGTAAAGTGAAGGATTGCTTTGAGAGTTGGAGGTCTCCTTTTTCACACTTTTGTTTCCTTTTTCATCTTGTTGATGTTTTTACTGTCCTATTTTCCATAGCCTCTCCAGGGTCAACCTCTTTTTTTTTCCTTCAGTCTTTCCTCTGCTGTTCATTTAGGTCACTTGCCCTCTTGAGGTGCTTTTCCTTGAGTGTAAGAAAGTAGTATTAGAAAAAAAAAATCCTCTATTGCGGAATCACTATCCTGAGCTATTGTGACAACAAGACTTTCCCTGTGGATGAATAAAGTCTGTCTATGTCAAAAAATTATTCCCATGAAATTGTTGAACTTTCTTGTAAGCTAGCATTGCTCTGCTATGAAGACGCTACTATCAGTCTTTTGCTAGTTTGCTTTTGCCAAGTCTTTCTAAGTTAACATCAGTTTTCTGACTTTTTTTATTATTATTATTTTTGGGGCAAAGTGTCTGCTTTTCATATCAGTACTATAAGCAAAATCATCTCTAAATGTCACTTCATCTAATCAACACTCTGCAGGAATCTTCTTTGGCATTTCTCCAATAAAATGAAACAGCCACCCGTGGAAATCAATCATTAATTGGAGTTTGTGTGTACATACTGCATGCGTGCAATTCTTAGAGATATATGTCATCTCATCACTTGCTTTGCTTTCTGATAAGTGAATGTCATGGTGCTTCAGCATAAAGGAGGGGCTTTCGTCTGCTGTCTGTTGGATGCCTGGTACCCAACGATAATATTTCCGCATGAATTTTCCAACCTTTTCTTTTCTTTTCTTTTTTTTTGTGCAACCATGATCAAGCACATTGCCAAAAGTATTATGCATGAGGCAGCACTGCTAACGAGTTAGAGCATATAAATAACGAAAGGCTCCATTGATCCGCCGTGTGACGGGGGAGCCAGAGTGCTGGTGAACTCCCTTGAACTTGCTCTATATCATGCCTGCGGCTTTAGGGAAAGCCCTGACATTATACTTTATTGCATTGACGGTAATATTGGCATTCTGCTGCCTTTTAGAGGATGATTGAGGTTCTGTCTTTGATTATTTTCCCCTTCATCTGTAAATGAAGCAGCACAAGGAGATGCTAGGAGATGATGTCACCTCCTAATGCCTCACTACCCTCCCCCTCTCCATCCCCTTCAGACTGGGAGCAATATCAACAGATCTCACATACAAATGCATAGATGAGGAGTGACACAGCTCTAACATCTCCATCATAAAAGCTGTAAGGATCTATGATATTGCACTGTAAGCTTGTCAGTGCGACTGATGTGCTCCTGCTTTCCGGTAATTGGGAAAAGTGGAAATGAAAAGGTCACAATGCATGCAGGGAAAGTACATCATTCCCAGCTCTGTCTATGTCGCTCTAAAACTAATTTTGAGCTATAGACATTTTGAATATAGCAAATTTTTTAATGCTAAAACTCTTTTAGCTGTTGGTAAATTTAAGGGAAATATTTCAAAAGAAACCAATATGTTCAATGGAAAGTAATGGAAAAAAGATGTGCCTGTATGCATGTGTGGACGTAAGGTGGGTAATGATGGAAAGAGAGACATAAGTGGGGTAAGCCTAGATGGACATTGAGCACATGTTCCAAGAGATAATTGCATTTCTCTCACCTGTTACCCTTTACAGGCCTTCAAGAGCGCCACAATGAGCTCATACTGGTGTGCGGGAAAGGGCGATGTCATTGATAACTGGTGTCGCTGTGACCTGAGTGCCTTCAGCAAAGATGGCATGCCTAACTGCAGTCCCCTCAGGCAGCCAATGTAAGTGTGACGTGACACCATGACACCTAGGGATCCATGCACCAGAGAGGGTTTCTGGATGCATGCACTGATGCACAAGGATATACACACACATGTGCACACACACCTGCCTTTACTGACTCTCGGGGCACTTAAGGAAGTTGTAGACATAAGCACAGTCCCTGAAGTTCTAATAACTGTCAGTCAGCTCTCTCACTCCACTAAAAAGAACATGGTCTCATTCAAGGTGTCCTAATAATACTCTTGAGGCTTTTGTGAGTCATCCATTCCAGCATTTGTTGCCAGAAGAACTTCAAAAAAGAAACAGTAGGTTGAAAGGGCAGATTTCAGATTTCAGAGGATAACAAAATAAAAGTAAACTAGCAAATTGGGAATTTCTTTCTTTATATGACATACCCCAGTCCTATAGTTTAATATTTTTTTTTTACTGTAGAACTATGATATTTTCTTCGTGTTTTGCTAAATAGATCAGAATACATTAAATATAGGAAAAATAAATGAGGAAAATGAAACACCATCATTATAAATGTTTAAAATTATTACGTAAATAAAAAGCAGGGCACTGTCTTTTTGCATAAAAGGATTCAAATGCCACAATGTCAATACAATGTTGTGATGGCAAGGGTTTTTACAAGGTTAGCTATCATTTACAGTTGTATGTGCTTGCGTTGTTAAATTTTAGATGATAAAAAACAAAAACAAACACTTTAAACATAAAAAGGCTGATTGTATTCTTGCCAGATTAAACAATATTATCTTCATTATAAGTTTTTTGTTTGCCAATTTTCACTTTTCACCTTTCATTGTACCAAATTTATATTTAAAAACAATCCCATGTCCTGTATTTAACAAATATTATAGTAATAAAACATAAAAAATGCAAAATATCTTTGTGTGCCTAACTTGATTTTGCACTTTAAAATCATTCCTGTGGGTTAGGATGTTCTTTTACATTTCATGAAGCTTCCGAGGTCAAACATTAGCAATGACTGCTAAATATCCAAGAAAAAGAAGCTTTAAAAACATTTCCCAAATCTGAGCAAAGTCAATTTACTAATAAAGATCTTGTGATCACCTGGAACATGTGCTCACATTGTTAACTGTAAAGTCCACACTGGTGATAGAACACAAATAATGAACAAGTTGCCTGAAATACACAAACTTCATGCATGTTTCTGTTTTGTTTTGTTTGTGAATTGTGGTTGTGGAATTGGTTCCACAACTAGTCTGGTTTAGTTTTCCTTGGGCCCATGCCTTGGCACAAAGGGACAAGGAAAAAAGTATTGCAGCAACTGCATCTCCAACTCTGTCGAGTATCAGGCCATATTTTGTGTACTGTAGAAAGATGAACCTCAGTGGTATGATTTATAAGAAATCTACCAGTTTTTAACTACCATTTTCATTTCAAAATTACAGCAAAATGGAAAAGTTGTTCTTTTATTTCCTTTGTGGAATTAAATAGTTACTACTGTTTGGCTCAAAAATGCTGTTTGCCTGTCATAGAATGAGATATAAGAAGGTTATTCAATTTCTACCTCTTACTAAAAGGCTTCTAGTAATCAGTTTTACAGTGTACTGTACATATAGACCATTTCTTAACAACTAACTAAAGACACAATTACAATAATATATTTACAAATGTTCTTTCTCTTCTTCATATAATACTGCTAACATACCGGTACAAACTTTTAATTCACAAAAACATTGTTTTCCCCTTTCAACTGGTCCTCATTAGTTGAAAACAAGATGAAGCTGTGATTTGAAATTCTTTAATTATTTTATTTGAGATAAAACGTCCAATAAATGTTGCAACTGAAAACATTAAAAGCATTCTTTATTTGTTGGGACTGTCAGACGGTTATGTTTGCTAACAAGCTTTGGTCAGGTCACCAATAGAATCTGGGACCAAAACTATTTTGATAACACTTTTCTTTACCTTTGAGATAGAAAACCATTCTGGTCAGTGTGGTTTATAGGTCTGATTCACATTTTGTTAGTTTTTTTTTAGCTGTGTATTCTTTTTGTTGACATCTGCGGGGTCACCATGGCTGTTTACTTCAAGAATTAGTTGTTAGCTGTTAGCAGTTTTGAAATCTTACTGGGAGCCAGATTTTTCTGTAAAATGCATTAAGTTTCCTCTAGAAAAAAATATGTCATCCTTCCCGAGGATAGCCCATGTCAAAGGAAAATTATTCTGATTAATCTGACCAACTCTTCAGCTAATGTGATTGTAGATGCTTCAGGAGACAATTAAAAGGATAGTCTCTGTGGACTACAGAACTTTTGGCATAAAGCTAACCTTAACAAAGGCAAATGTGTTTATCATTAGTTCTCACATGACAATTAGTTCTTTGGTCACACCAACCTTCAACATTGTAAAGACACTCTTTTCTATGGTTGAACATTTAATTTGCAAGCTTTTCATTGTTTCACTGTTCATATATTACATTAATGCCAAACTCTGCTGATAATATTTGTGGGCTCGTAATGGTTTGAACAGTTTCACTGCATGCCAATTACATGTGCTGATCAGTCTTTATAGGGTACATTTAGCAAACAAAGCTGCATAGTACAACCTGCTAATTTTGCATATGACCTGCTTTAGTTTCTCTATGCAGCAAATCAGCAATGTCGCGGCAGCGTGAAATATACAAGAAAACGTAATCACTATCTGACCAATCACAAGGGATTACTTCCACTGTGTTCACATAGATGGGATGCACGTTAGGTCCTGAAGAGGTATCTGTCAGTCATCTGTGGACATATGCAGAGTCCATCCATTCATTTTCCACCGCTTATCCGAAATCAAGTAGCGGGGGAAGCAGCCTAAGGAGGGAAGCCCAGACATCCCTTCTTCCCAGCCACATTCACCAGCTCATTTGGGGGGATCCCGAGGCATTCCCTGGCCAGATGTAACCAGTCCAGTGTGTCCTGGGTCTCCCCCGGGATCTCCTCCCACAAGAACATGCCCAGAACACCTCACCAGGGAGGTGTCCAAGAGGCATCCTAACCAGATGCCCAAGCCACCTCATCTGGCTCCTCTCAATGTGGAGGCGCAGCGGCTCTAATCTGAGCTCCTCCCGGATGGCCGGGCTGCTCACCCTATCTCTAAGGGAGACACCGGCCACTCTGCGGAGGAAGCTCATTTTGGCCGCCTGTCTCCAGGATCTCATTCTTTATGTTACAACCCACAGCTCGTGACCATTGGTGAGGGTGGAAACATAGGGCGATCAGTAAATTGACACAACCAGACACAGATGGCACACAAGTATGAACTAGCATTTAGTGAATTTGACCATATACTTAAGTGCATTCCCAACAGGAAAAAAAAGGTGCACTAATGATTGAAATAAGAATAAAAGAATAAAATCAGGAATAAGTGTTAATCAAATCTGTTTTGGCTTTATTGTTGAATGTTAACCATGCTTTTATTGTGTTGCATCTTTAGTTTGCGCCTTGCCCCTTACCTGGAGCCCTCAAGTACAATGGTGGCCCTAGAGTGGATGGATGTGGAGCCTCTGATTGGCTGTAAAGTTTCCGACTATATCATCCAGCATAAACGAGTAGATGATCCTTCAGAGGCTGAAGTCTACACAGGTAGGAGGGTTAAACTGACTGGATTTGATACTTTTTTTATGTGTGTGTGTGTGTGTGTGTGTGGGGGGGGGGGGGGGGGGGGGCACCCCCCCCCCCCCCTTTTTCTTTCCCTTTTTTTCCCCCTCCACCCCCACCTCAACCCCCCCCCCCC
>JBAMIG010000020.1:9356720-9369478 GCA_037177335.1 Kiunga ballochi
CCCCCCCCCCCCCCCCTCCCCTCCCCTCCTCCCCCCCCCCCCCCCCCCAAACCACCCCCCCTCCTTTTTCTTTTCATTTTTTGTCACTTTCAACTTAACTTAGAACACCTAATGTCACATATATATTGTCTTCAGACTTGAAGACAGGCAATATTTTTCATAATATCTTGAAAGTATAAAAATGTTGGACAAGGGACAAAAAAAAATAAAAAATAAACAGCAAATATATATAAACAGCAAACTGAAAAGTATGAAGTATAGAAATTCAGGAGGCTGGATCTATCTCATTCAAGTTCCTCCACCGTCTCAGACACACCCATTTAGGTTAGTCACCAAAATATAAAAACATCATATTTACTGTGTTTGTTTATTAGAAAAAATATGTCACAACTTCAGCTGCTTTTGGAATTTTGCATCATTTTTGACCAGAAATGATTAATCTAAATCAATGAAAACATTTTTTTCTGTTTGGGTGGGTTTTCATTTGAAAATGATTTTGCACACCAATTATTCTTAGCACACCAAATGGAATGTGTCACGCTGCAGCTAAAACTTGCGACCTGGCCAGACTTGCAACTTGATTTGTGCCTCAAAATTCAATATTTGACTTGAACTTTATGACTTGAACAGTGTTTCATTGATGACTTGGTAACATGTGGCTTCAGTCTAGATGGTGATGAAGAGTTTATTTAAGAGACAAAAGTTCAATACCACCAAATGAATTAATATGCTTGGTGAATTTACAAGAAGATTTAGGAATAGTGAAATTATGATTGTACATGGAGGAAATAAAGGTTTTACTGTAGATAATGAACAGAAGCAAGACCTTGACAGACAGAGACAATGAAGTAAGGCAATTTATCAGACACCATGTGGTGCTGACCACTGTGTTGGGGGTGTGTGTGAGGAAAATGGTCACTGTTGTGATGAGAGGTTGGGGTGAGTCAGAGGAAAGAGCGAGATTTAATAATATTGGAGAAATGAGGTAGCTTGGAAAAGGCTGGCTTTAGACATTGGGAGGTACGGACAGGCCATCCATCACCCCTGAGAGGAGTGCTGATGAAGCGTGGGCACCAATGAGCAAAGAGAGGCCACAGACAGCCAGACACAGGCATGCTGGCAGAGGTGAGGTACGAAGGGGCAGATGGTGAGGGTGACTCACTTTGCTACGTGCCAGTCACCACTATAAATCATGTTATAACAGAGAAAGTCCAGATTCAGAGTCATTGTTTTCAACTTATTGCCTCAAATTTTCTACATTTTAACCTGTCTTGCCTATCTCTAAAGTCACTTTCAGTACCTTAACAAATAAATGTTATGCTATAGGAAAAAAAGATCGAGAATAATGACTAGTAGGGAATTTTAAATGGGAGGCCATTAGAACTCTGACTGAAAGCATTTGAAAAATATAGACATTCATCTGGGTCTGGATGGATCCCATCTTGGTTACAAATTCTAAAACATGTGGTTTCTCTGAAACTTCATTGTTCTCCAAAACATAGATTTTGGAATGAATAGTAGGGTAAGATTTATTAAATAATATCTGCCTCTTAAAATGAGAAGATTTTGTTCTCTGGAAATAAAAGAAAGTCATGTTTAAGGAGTATCAATTTCTAACTCATTGGCAGGCTTTATTTGATTTTTTTTAGATTGTCACCAATATTTCAGAAACACTTTTTGTGAAAACAAATGTGCACTGAAACCAAAAACTGATATAAAACATTGGCTTTTTACTATGGCCACCATGTTTATACAAAGTAACTAACTCCAGAGTCACATGTTCTCAAGCTCAGTCATTCTTTTGTTACCATTCCACAATGATTTTCTTCACTTTCAAAGACAGATACACATAAACAGTTCTTGCTTTAAAAGCTGCCAGCAAAGCCATTTTTTTTTTTTGCATTAGCCCTGGAGAAGCTCCAGTAGAGCAATTTGGGGATAAATACTTTGCTCGAGGGGAATCTTAGTGGTTTTCTGGAAAGCAAGTGTTTCACTCTCATTTTCCCTGTTCATATTTTCCAGCACTGCTAGACAATTCAAACCAGTAAGATTGTAGTCAACCATCTAGGGTGGGTACACACCAGGGGATTATTCAGCTGAATGATGATAAAACAAGATCTAACAATTGCTGGAGGGAGGGGGTTGTCACTTTAAGCTCAAGCAAGTATTGATAGTTGTCAGCATGAGGAAGTACATGTTGGTGTCCAAATTTTAAAGATGAGTACTGTGAGAAGAATGGTGGAAAAAAGGAGAAAAAATCAATAACATAATGAAGAATTTGGATTTCAACCATTGCCTTGCAGAGGATAGGATGCAGAGGATTCATTTGGTGTCTGTAACAGAAAAGGCTATGGCCAGCTCCATATCCACTGAATGTTGACACATTGCACCAGGCTGGTATCTGAGAAAGTAAGATAGACAGCCACACACAGACACTTATCCATGCTGGGAATGAGTCACACTTGCAAAGCTTACATATTCAGCCCTGTGCACACTAATACAGATGGCAGTCAGAGACTGAGTGGAGATCCATTTGGATGTAGCCCTCACTGGGCTTCCAAAACCACATTTCTTAAGTGGAGCAGTGGAGACTATCTTCTGTTTCTAAACAATACAGTCCTCTATAGCATTGATCTCATATGACTGGCATAAACAAGTCAGTTATATGACTAGATATGACAGACCAATTTCAATTGTGGTCTGATTGCAATGACTCATTTGAAAAACATTGGTATGTTGTTATCCTGCTCTTTCTGACATGTTCAAGTAATCATATTTTGCAGTACCCCTTATGACATAATGGTGCATATTTGACACATACTGTATTTCTAAGACATTTTGTATAACTTTTTTTTACTGAAATTTTACTCAAAACCCTGTTTTTCACTCCATGATACTGGTCTCCTGCACCCTGGGGATTACCAGACAGCAGAAGATAAAATAAATCATAATAATGTTGACCTATTCCATAGTAATGAATAATAAATTGAGAAATATACTTTTCATATTTTGTTAAAGGGTCAAACCTAGTTGTTAGATTTTAAAAATAGGATGTTTCTGCCCAGTTTTTCTTAATTCGGGCGTTAAAAGATTCAAATTCAAGTGAATGAAAAAATTCAGAAGTTTTCTTCCCCAGCAAAAGACTGCCATGTTGCATTGCCATCTTTGAATGGGATAGCCAAGGTTAATCAATTCTTAAAAGGTGAAACACAAGAGCACTGCAAACGTTTCAGCCTGTGACTCTCCTTGTGTTAGGGAGGGCAGGGGGTGTCATTCAATGTTCCATTGAAATGGAGGACCAGCCATATTTTTGTCTCACATGAAAGAGAAAAAAAAGTCAAAACAGACAAAAAATAAAGGGAAATAACAAGGGTTTGTTTTGGTTTTATATTAGAAACAGGGAAAAGTGGTACAGTAACTACTTTATCCTTACATTTGAGTTGGATAATTTAATGTTGCTTGTTACTAAATGGGGAGAGATGGCTAATTTGTTAGTTAGCCTTCAGCGGAAAAGCTCACTTGCAACTGTTTTCCATTGGTGTTATTCTTCACAGAAGTCTTACCAGAAGGCTAACATGTCCTTCTGTCTTCTACATTTCATACACAATGTTCATACAAGCTAATTAATAAAAAAAAAAAACCTACAAAACCAACAGACCAGTGGGGAGCCAGTGGACAATAAGCTGTTATGCAATCAGTTATGAATAGCACTATACATTGTAGCTCGATAATAATATAGCAATAGTGTGGTGACGCAATAAACAAGTAATATACACATAATTATGATGATTAACATTAATAACCTTGTAATAATTGGGTAATATTTTGGTTTCTTGGTAGTTGCCAAAATAATACCCAGGTTATATCATGGAAGTAACACTTTGTATACCATTGGTTACAATAGAAAAGCTCTAAAATAAAAGAATAACTGATCTGAAAAATTGTAATGCATGTTGTGTATGTTACTTTGGTAACCACAGGGTAATCAAACAATTATTACAATGTTATTTTGATGTTATTACATTAACACTACTTGCATATTACCCTTATGTTACTAAACTATTACTACATTATTACCAGACTAATACCGTATAATTACCAAGCTGTGCTGTAAATGCTACCCAATATCCAACTTGTATATGACCCCCTTTGGGTAAAATACTACAGAACTTGAACAGCAACTAATAATGGTATACCAATGTCAATGTTCTGTGTCATTGTTTAGAGCAAATACATGCGTGTATTATAGAAAATGTAAAAAAAAAAAACAGAGATAATTCTTTTTGAGAAGAGGTCAGTATTGGTAAACAAACTGCCAGTAGAGATAAAACCTTCACCAAATTGTCGACACATTTAAATCCTGGTTAAAAAGCTTTTTTTCTTGTACCTATGCATGATTTGTTTAATAATAATTTGATTTATTAATTTATTGTGATTTTTGCTGTTTAATGCTGTTTTTTATTTATCATAATTCTTTTGATTTATGTATGTTCAGCACTTTAAATTGTCTTGCATATGAAATGTGCTATACAAGTTAAATTGCCATGTCTTGCTTAACCAAAAAACTACATTTTAGAAAATTACCACAACTAATTTTAGCACAGTCTTGGTCAGAAAATAAGGATTTAAAGCTTTCATTTGGGGACAAGTTATATCCTCATGCGTGTTATTCACAAGTGGTGGAAGATTGATTGGCAGATGGGTGTAACATACAGTATTCTGTGACACGCACTGTGCAAGTCTGTTGTCAAACAAACATCCAAAAAACAGCTTATCCAAGAAAAGAAACTGTCAATTTTCTTGCCCATATGTTTTAACACACCTGTGGTACTGAAATAGGAGTTGATTCAAATTGTAACAACAGAACCAATTTTCCTTAAAAGAATATCTGTGTAAATCTAAAGAGTTCAGTTCAAAAATCCGCTTTAGAATAGAGCTACTACCTCATAACAGCAGAAGGGGCTCATGTAGATGTTTTTCTTACTTAACGGCCCCTGGAAACCTTCCTAGGTAGTAGGATTGTACATGTATTTGTATTTGGAATTTTCAGTACAGAAAGTACATAGTTCCAACACAGAGAAGTAACTGCCTGGCCCTAAAGTTATAGCCTTTGGTAGCGGACAGTATAGCTAGCAACAAGTTAAAGGACAAACTAGAGGTTGAAGACCCTAGCATTACAATCTGCTGTTTGGGAGCACTTAAGGCTTTCTAGTGAAGAATATACATATACAAAAACTAGTACTTGAGACAAAAGCAGTATTCTGGTCTTGAGCTGGACTGTGTTCAAATTCTTTGCTTCCATAATCCTGCTCCGTTCACATTAACTGAAGCATGCTCTTTCTAAAAACTCGTTCTAGATTAACTGTATATTAGAATGATATGATTGAATGTTGTTGTTTTTCTCTACAGCATATAAATTGTTTTTAATGTCCACAAGCCATATAAAACAATTCTTTTATATTATTTTCTAACAACTTTTGTCTGTGATGACAACAATTAGTCTTTTCTATATTATATAAAACATGCAAACTGCTTGTAAGTTGTTTATTTTCAGAATAAACAATCTAACAACCAAACCTGTCACAGCCTAACAACTAATCTAATGTTACTTTATTTTGTACAGCTTACATGCAATTAAAGGTTGACTTTAACCGTTGCCTAAAAACAGATATGTTGCGAACCATTATTTTGATATGCAGTGCTTAACTAATTCATATGACCATCTTTCATGAAAACAAGGAAACATAAATAACTTCATAATATATATTTTTAAAAAAATCAAATGAATAATTTATTATAATTCATCAAGAAAATAACATAATAACAAAGATGTCCTCATTAACAAATTGTAACCAAATATGTTAATATTTTGTATGACCACATTTAGCTTGCATTCTTGCTGGCATTGTTTTTATGTACTGTATTTTTGCAAGTTCTCTTTTGTTATTGAGTTCCAAATAGTTTCCAGCTGTTCCCAGAGACTTGCTTTGGATGAGACTTTGGTGTGATCAATCTCTGACTTCACTAACTCCCATATCTGTTCAATGGGACTTGCCAAGCCAGCGTTCTGACTCAAACATCAAAAATCTTAAATGAATGTTGGTAGATAAATCATTATAGAAACAAAAAAGACATTTTTGGAACAAAAATACTGTTAAACTAGGGTAGAAGTGACAAACACATTATTACTGGGTGATGGTCTTATACATTTGTTATGCCCTGTAGGCTTCTGTTACAACCCTATAGGATTAGTATTTTGTGCTTGTCCTGTTGGGAGGAGACTAAAAGAAACCTTGTATAGCATAGTATTTTCTCCTTCAACTGGCTGAAGCCATTATTCTGAAAGAGAAGGGGGCATGAATAGATATATCCATGTAAGAATATTTGCGCTTAACAAAGTATCCCTGAAGAGCAGTTTAAATCATTTTCCATTCAATACCCTGTCTGACAGAATCCTACTGGTAAGATGTCATCAAAATGCAGTTTGCTGTCCTTTGGGGGTTCCCAGGAACTTTACTGCCACAGCAGATACACATCCTTAGCTGGCACACTGAGGGTGTATGCTCACCATATTGCTGCATGTGTATATGTATACATGATGCAAGTAACGGAAAGGTGAAGTCTTGATTGTACAACAACACAATTAGAAAGTACCTATTTATAAGCCATTACAAGACCTGGTTAGAAACAACAGACAAAAACTAATTCTTCTGCTGATATATCCCCTATATAAAATATTTTCACTGCAGATATAAAAATGCAAGTGGTAATGGCCATACATTATGCTGATTACTATTGTTTATTTTCCTGTCTTCTCTGCAGAGAAACTGGGATAAGCATTGTGATTAAAAAAAACCCTGATCATTAGTGGTACTTAAACTCTTTGCCCCCCTCCCTAATGTTTTAGTTTTTTACTTTCCACGCTGTGCAACTTAAACTGAATATTTAAATAAACCCCTCAAAACAACTAAATATTGTAACTTTTTTTCATGAAGTCAATGGTTTCTTGTTCTATTTTGTGGAAAGAATGTCTAAATATAATATATTCTGTAATTTCTTGGTGTAAGTGTTAAAGCAATCATAGAATGACTACTTATGTGGCTCATTAAAGAAAAGGCATATTGTTCTTCCAAATGTAGCATTTGTTATGCAAAATCTATAACTGGATATATGACAAAAAGCTAATGCAAAGCCTCAAGAAAAATGCCTTCTTGCATACTGACAAAACATAAATCAAGAACTGTTTCAAAGTAAAAATAGAGCTTTTCCTGTGGCCCATGAAATGCATTTGCTTGATTATGGAAATGATGAAGCTTTTTTGAGCTGTTTGAGAATAGATTTATCTGTGATAACTTTGCCCACTACCGTCATTAAGCCATCCCAGGCATTTTAGTCATTCATTCACTAAATATAAAGATTCAGTCAGTGTGCAAAAAGTGGCTGCAGCATGAAATCCTCTGACATGTGACCAAAGGCCTATTAAAATATCAATACTTTCTACGATGCATTAAAACAGATTATAGCTGTTTTTCAGTTGCAAAAAGTGCATTTTATTAACCCACTTGAATCACAAACGTAACATAAACACAAAAAAACAGTTAAACTTTGAACAAGCCACTACACTAGAACTATAAATGCAAGCTTACTCCTCCCAAACACTGCCTGCAAATATTTGTTAGTAATTTAAAAGCACATTTTAAAAGAATCTTTTGTCCTCTATATTTTACTTGCGTTAGTGATGGATGTGCTCAAATTGACTGACTTTCCTGGGCTTCATGCAGGCCTCTAGATGGCACACCAAGGCAGAGGCAGTTTCCCACTGAAGACAGGATAAGTAGCGCTCATGTACAGTTGTGAGGCTTAGCATTACTCACAGTAAATCAGTTGTGACGTGTAATTACACTTTGTCAAAATGTAAGCAAGAAATTGGACAAAAGCATTAAAACGTTTCATTGGCCTCAAGCTAGGTTTTATCAGAGTACAATTATAAGATGCAGTACAAAAAAAAAGTGCCACTGGCACTGTAATTAATGACCTTTTGTGGCACGTCTGCCACAAATTAAAGATGAGCACTGATATTTTGATATTGTATGTATTACTTGGTCTGAGATAATAAAATGATCTGATTGAATTAAAATACCATCTTCTGCTCTATTTTCAGTTCATCTTGTTAAGAGTTCCTAAAAAATGAAGAGAAGATGCCAAAAATGTATGGAAGTCTTTCTAATAAAAGTTACTAACGGTGCTCCTTTAAAAGGTTCTGCTCAGCTTCTGGACTTTATCATCATATATAAACAGTCCCTTTATTGTCTCAGCTGCTAATTTGGGTAATTTGTTCTTAAATTACAGTTTGTGCTGAGGTGATAGTTTTTCTTATGAATGAGTTCATCAGCATGCATGGTACTCCTCAGCTGTGCATTTCAAAAAGAAACAAAGAAATACGAATCTGAGTGGCATCGTTGCTGTGTAACACCTGATTCTATGACAGTCAGTGCAGAGGAGATTGATTAAAAGGGTTTGCACAAATGAGAAATGAGAGGCGATTGCATGAAAGTTTAAAACAGGTACTCTGAAGTTGGAAGAAAGCAGAAAAACAGTACAGCAAAGGGAAGAGAAGAGGAAACAATGTGGAGAAGAGTTGGAGGGAATCAGACAGAAGCAGCACTGAAGGCAGCACAGCAATGATGTCACCTCATGCTGGTACTGTTAGACTCAGAAGCGGATTATCCATTTGATCTTTGCCCTTAATTTAGTTCCAGTTTCCTCCTTCCAGCTCCTTCATGCTGCCAGCGTATTGAGACACACAACATGTGTCTCACATCTCCCTCCACTTTACCTCTCCTGCCACATACCTCGTATCTCCACATAACTCTCGTCTTTCCACATGCCTTATGTGATCAGAATCAGTGGCATCCCCCTCCCCTGTTTATGTAACAGCTCCATCATTGCTTGAGACCAAGAATGCACCCCAATGCGTCGATAAGCTCTCATTCAAAGAGATTGAATTATATGGAGATAAACGGTGTCCTTGAGCATGGGTGCAGATAACAGATTGGAGTGACACAGCTGACTCTCTTTGTTTTGTTAATTAAAGATGACCTCATCGCTAAAAATGGACGCTGTGCACCTCCTCGTCACGAGCTTCGCCATCAGCAGATTGCAGATTGCAGGCAGGGGGCCAAGGGCTTTCTGCAGTCCTTTTTCCTTTTTGCTTCCCTTCCCATTTTGTCTCTTCACACGCACATTGTTAGTCTCTCTCTCTCTGCCTTCACCACAGGTCTAGACTTCCCTGATTTATTTTTGTTCTCTCCATCTCTCAATAATTATGACGATCCTTCAGTGTCGCCAGAGGCTCTCTAATGGACGTGTGCGGGAATTATGGAATTATTGCTGAGACAAGATAAGGATATTGCCTCTCACTGCCACCCTTTTCATTTGTCATTGTTTTATTGTGAGTTATTTTGTCCACATCAGTTATAATGAAATGGATTTGTTTCTGGTTCTTATGAGAGACTGGACTTGGTCTTTGTTGATTTTGATGCGGCCTTAAAATCAATTTAAAGTACATAAGCATTCAATTGGGATTGATTACGCTCGTTTTGCAAATTAGTGCATGACACACATCTTAAGTGGTAGGAATAAATATAAGTGCCCTAGGAAGTTGCCCACGTAAATATGAAGAAAATGAACCATACCCCCTGTTTAGCATCATTTATGGGGATTTTAATAACTGACTGGATTCATTTTACCTTTAACATCACATATTGTGATGCACATATTGCACAATTTAACAACAGTGGGATTGAAGGTGTTTCATAGAAACATTAAAACATAAAAAAATAAGATGAGTATTTTATTTAAAATCATGCATTTAATTTTCTTTAAACTAATATGTTTCCCTTGTCCTTCCCTTTCCCTTTATCACTTAAAAAATACAAGAAAACACTATATTCTTCTTCCTCATTCTCCTTTTTCTTGCTTCTTTTGTGGTTTTTAGTCAGTTATGGTAAGCTACGTTAAATTATGTGAAAGGATTCTCCCATTCTGGAACTACACGTCATCATGGTAGTTTACCATCAACAAATGTGACAGATGCACAGTGTTTGTTACCAGTTACCACTCAGCAGTTACCATTAAATAAACTCAATACTTCACTTTTGCTTCAGCCAAGAATGCAATAAAAAAGAAGCATTTGCAAATGAGTTCTTATCTACAACAGGATGCACATTGGATCTAAAGTTATCTAAGAGTTGAATGAAGATTTATTCAATCTCCAGTTCCTACCAAATGAAAGTCCTGATTGGCTTCCAGCATTTTATGTGATATATAGAAAGCTGTGCTACTTTATATACCAGAAAAATGGCAACATCCTTTAAGAGTCAACCAACTGACACAGAGTGAACAGTTGCCCTTTATCAAACAAATCTACTTGAAATGTTAGCAAACACATAGATTTATGTTGTATTTTCCCAGTTTCTTACACCGAAACCAGTTGGACCAATCAGATCCCACCAGTCTACTTATACAATGGTTAGGGGATGCCAGTTAAGACTCACAGCCATCTTTAATGTCAAATCCAGAACCAGCTAGTGATGGGGTCACAGTAAAATGAGCCAGGTGCTGTAAAAACAGACCACACATGGATCACATCAAAATGGTAGACCCAGGGAGTCATTAGTTTTTTTACATACCAACAAACTTGACCTAATTCTCGCTGTGCTGAAAGGGCAGAGGCAGTCCAATGCCAAATACAGCGTCATTTTCAGGTTGTTAGAGCCAAAGTGTCAAGCTATTCTAGAGGTTAACCTGGAATGTCCAACTCAAAGAATCCAATCAACTTCTACAATGTCTGACTTGATACTGCTGCATGCAGTCAAGCTGAAGTAAAATATACCTGTTCAATGCTGAGTTATGCATGAATAAATAAATAAACTGAGTTTTCAGTTTTATGTATATTGATGTCAGTGACATTAAACTATTAATGTAATGTGAATAATTTAATTCATCAGTTTTTGCCATTAGCCATTCTTATTATGTTTTGATTTATATTTGGATAATATATTATCATTACTCAAATTTGATTATTTCTTGACCAGGGTGATCATCCAATTATTATTTTCTGGAGGGAACTTGTTTAATTTCAGATAAATGGAAGGGTCTGGTATAAAACCTGTTTTACCCTTTCCAGTTATATATATACAGTATGTATGTGTGTGTGTGTATGTATCTGTTTTTCTTGTATAAATCTGGACAATCTACAACTAAAGGATTGTTGTTGAGGTGATGTGTGCATTTGTTCTGGGAAAGCGACTGTGTTTGTAGAAAACACACATTAGTTATGTAATGGGCACTGGAACCAATAAAATGACACGTGGTTTCCAGTTTGTTGGGAAAATTCTAGATTCAGAGGGAGCACTCCAGCTGCCAGAGTAAGAATTTATTCTCATTGGATCCACCAAAATAATGCAGTTTGAATTTTTTTTTCATGTCTTTTAAACAGTAGATTCTGTTGAGCAGGCAACTTGCTGTCAGTGGTACTACATTGCATGGCTATGTCCATCTTTTTACATTTTTATTGATTTACTTTATAACTATGATTTTGTGCTTCTACATCCCAATGTAATGCCTGCTCGTCTTGGGGGCACAAGGGCAAGTAAGGAGATGAAGACATTATCTACCTTCTTTTTTAAGTTAATGCTATTTCCTGAGATCTTAAGTCTGTATCTTAGCTGAAGTATGACACTTGCTTTACTCAAAATACCAAAAGTTCAAAGCCCCACAACTTTTTCTCAGCTATTTTTATACCCTTAATCAAAGCAAGTACTCAGGCACATCCTCACAAGGAACACAATAAGCATATCTTGAGGTAAGTTGGAGGCACAAGCAGATGCTGGCTTTAGTTAATTGGGTGGATAGAGCGGCTTCCCTCAACTAGTACTCTATTACATTGTGCTACACAGAGTTAGAGGCAGGACAGCTATGCTGGAAAGCAACGATCCATCTTGTAAAAGTTTGAAACATCTACTTTTAAGCTTCGTAAATAGGTATATGCAGCCAAGCCTTTCACTACACCATTAAGGAAGAGACCCCATATGGGCCCCTAGAAGTGAGTGAGACACGCCCAGGTCTGATCAATAAAGGGAGTGTTAAGAGCAAGAGGCCAAAACGCCTCATGACACTGGGGTACATAACTGAAGATGTGACCCTAGCTTCCACCTACAGAGGACATCTGGGGCAAATTTTGTGCTGAAGAACTTTGCAAAGTTTATTGGATATTTCCCTCATGTCCAAGACCTTAAAAAAAGAATGCCAACATATATTTTACCAAGAATTTAAATTATAACTACTAAGAATTATTATAATATTATAGGAGAGAGTAAAGTACACAGAGGGCTCTCACTAGAATACAAAAAAATTTAAAAATTGTCAATATTTTTTTTTTTTCTCATTCCCTTAAATTTCTCACGTCTGCTATTTTACTGATCTGTCTTTTAGGCTTCTATAATGAGTCTAGGGTTGACATGCCCCAAGTAGTTAAAACTTTACGTTCCAGAGAGAAAAACCAATTCGAATTAACAATCACTGTGAGGCTGACTATTTAATGGTAATAGAAAGGTTCAAGGTTCAAATGATATTGTAATTGTTTTAACACACACAGTATAAACTTCCCTCTTTGCCCACTCATCCATCCATCCATCCATCCATCTTCTGCCGCTTATCCGAGGTCGGGTCGCGGGGGCAGCAGCTCAAGGAGGGAA
>JBAMIG010000020.1:9369578-9380049 GCA_037177335.1 Kiunga ballochi
TTAATATGCCCACACCCGCTCGGCGCCTCTCACCGGGGGCAACGCCAGAGTGGAAGAAGGTCCAACCTTTCTCGAGGGTGCTGGTTCCAGAGCCCAAGCTGTGCTTAGAGTTGAGGGGCGGGCTCTGGCCAAGCCCACTCATCCATATCATTTCAAATATTTCAGACACCCAACATTAAAGTGCTGGTGCATTTATTGTAAATGGGAACTCTTAAATGACCTATTTCTGAAAAAAAAGTTAAAATCTCAACAGAACTGGATTTCCCAACAAATGTAAAACAGAATTGAAAAAAACACCATAAAGGGTGCATGATACTGTATGTAGTAGAAGTTAGACAAAAAATGCAGTTATTGATGATTTATATATTCAGACAAACTGGTGCCTGTAAAGTTAAAAGTCAAATAGAAGGTCTCTAGTTGAGAAAAAGAGTTTTGTTCACATCATGAATTAGGTACCCCCCCACCCCCCCAACTACACCTCACAGTGTTTTGGTTCACTGTTTATCATTCCTAACCACCCACACACACAGCTCACAGAAGGGATCTCGCTGGAAATATGTCAGAGGTGGCTGAGCCCCAGTAAGTAGCTACTTTGCAAAAGTTAATGTATCAGACATGTTTTTACTTTTACCACACATATGTTTAAGGAAAGTACAATTTGCTGATGTTCTTGCAGTTTATGCCAGTGTATGTAACCAGAAGCAATTTATTATAAATGCTTATGTTTAATTTATTGTAAATTGTCTAATATTTACAGAAAAATGGTAGTACTGTTTAAGAGAAAAACACGAGATCTATTTAAATTTTTCTATTTCCACTTTATACTGACTGGAGGAAAAATATATATGTCTATATGTAACATTAGGGTACTTATTAAGTGTTTATTCTATAATAAAGGGAATATATCATGTTTTAAATCTTTCCTTTTAACATGTAAATCATTAATATATTATTTTTGTAAAGTTTGAAAGTACAACTCCTGTTCTAAGGGGCATCTTTAGAGCAATTTGTTTTGATACGGTTTGTTTAAATATAAATAAAGCATGTCGTGGCCCGCATCCCTCCTGGTCACAGAAAGTACAACTCTAAGCTGTTCTGCAATGTTCGTAGCTTAATAGCAGCGATACGCTCATTTCCTGGCGGAGAAACATTTTATTGGTAAGTTTACTATAAATGTTATTGTATCTGATTTACAAAATTGGTTACCTAGAAGTCCACAACCTTATTTGGAAAATATTGGGATGTAATCGATAAAAAAATGTAATAGAGAAAATTAAACAAACAGACCAAAAATATGACCAAAAAGATTATAAATGCACAGCTTCAGAAGGGAATACATTGACATTTTCTGTATTCCTAAACACTTAGAAGTGCACAAAAATATGTATTTACAGGCTAAAATGGATTCCACGTGATATGTCCCTCTATAAAGCTCATTTGTTAGATGACATCTATTTGTTAAATTTTCACAAACATTCATCTGCCTAACATCATTTACGTGTTTAGACAGTTATATACTGTTAAATGACACAAGCTTGAACCTGGAGTATGCAGGCATTAAAGCAATACGGAGTACCTTTCAGTACACCATTGTGAATGCAGGCAAGTGCACAATTTAATGTTAAATCTACTTAAGCCTCATCTAATGAACTCCTTTTTCCTCATTATTTTGATTTTAAATGAAATATTGCTCTTAATATAAACATGCAGTTTCCCATCAGTTATATGCTCTTTCTGAGCTGAAAAGCTTGGTCAATTATACTGGAATCAACCTGTTGGTAGAAATAAATTTCCCAGGACTCTGTCACCTCTAAACCTCCCCTTCCCTCATACACATAACCAGTCTTAAATCTTGTCTTTGGTTACTTTGGTGTGTATTTTCATCATGTATTTTCCATTCCTATAACATTTTGTGAATAAAGTATATTCTACTTTATGTGTGAATTAGAGAGTGAGAGAGGAAGGTGGTGTAGGCTCTGGGTGGGTTGTGGATGGCTGAGTGCTGACAGTTTAACAGTGGAGGCCCCTTGCAGGTTTGGCAGCTCACAGGAAATATAAAATTTGTGATTTGTTTGTTAATATAAAGCTTATGTTTTGTTTGCTTAAAAAGAGTCAACATGCCTATACCTATAGTAATTGAAGGTTAACAAAGAAAAAGAAACACAGTCAAACAAAAGGGCCTGCGCTTATTGTTTTATTGTAATGGGACATTCAATGTTTCTGCGTTGAAAATGTCTGTCTGGAATAACCTAAAGGTTGACGTGAATGCACGGTGCTTCACTACTCAGACTTTTCTTCTGCCACTTTCCTTCAAGTTTCCTCTCTGAGCAAAAAAAAGTAACCCCCCCTTCACACACACACACGCACACACACACACACCAAAGAAAAAACTTCACTCGTGAACCTGCTGACCTTGAGGATTTACACTCTGTCACTGAGACAGACACACTTACATACATACATGCAGCTAATAGCTTAGGCAATTACACAGTCCCTGAATTTAGTAGTTTGATGGAAATGATATGTTAGGGATAACAGTATAGCAATGCTAACCTGTCACATTATATTACAATTTGACCACACACACACACACACACACACAAACACATTTACAATATTCATTTGCATTTGCAAAAGTACACACACAGATTTCTATGGCAGATAACGTTGGCATGGTGCATACACAGTTTTGGGAGGTGAGGGTTTTAATTAATTGATGCAGCTTTTCTTTTTCATTAGAGCCTTTTTTTTTACCAATTGCATGCTTAGCAGAAAAGAAGAATTTCTCCCTGTCATGTCCTCTACGCCCCTCCATTTTAGTGTTTTTGTTATGTGCTGAAGTTTTTGAGAGGGGTATTCCTTGTTTTTGTAGGGAATTTGGGCCAGTCTGGGTCAGGAACTGTTGTTTTTGTGGACCAGTGCAGCTCTTTCAGACATCGTATATGACATTGGTTTGTTCAAATAAACAGAGCATGACTTGTTTGTGAATACATACATGATTACAAGACCAGTGTGTCTGAATCCAAGCAGTTCTCTCTGTACACTGTCCGTTAGCCCAACTTGTCACATTCCCCTGATTTGCTATTATTTGTTTCTTTTTCTGCACACAAAAAGGTCACCTGGCATTTACCATAAGGATTTAATCGCCATGTAAGCTACAGAACACAAAATGGCTTTTACCAAAATACAATTCCAAGGGCCTTAATTTTTGCCAGCTGTGAGCTGTTTTGGCTTTGCTATCGACAGAAATGTTGACGGACCACAGACCTACGTTTGAGGGACCCCTCAAAAGGGTAGAACTGTAAATGTTGCTTCTGGGTGGGTTTAAATACCTTATTCTCCTGTTAATTAATCACATTTATATTATCATTAATTCCTGTATGCAAGCACTTAGAATCCACCACTTTTTGGTGCAGTCAAAAGTGAATGTCCTCAGTGGAAGTAAGTGAACAGCCACAAAAACAACCATACGTGTGGGCCAATATGTGGCTTGTAAAAAACACTTCCAGTTTTGCTGTGGAGTTGTTTTCTATGTGTGAGCACATTTAACTCATCACCCCAGTCGCCTATGCATACAAACCACCCTACCTTCCGTGTGAAAGCACATACATATGTTCTCTTTTTGGTCTAAAACAGATTAAATGTGTATGTTAATATAAAGAGAAAGTTAGTCTTATATAAAATTCTGTAACATGTGTTCAAGTAAAAGACATGTCAGAATATACATGAATATGGAAAGATTTTTTATGGTGTGTAAGGCAGCATTGATAAATAGGTATGAAGTCAGTGTTTGTATCATTTTTTGGGGTACCTTTTAATCTGTTCTGAGGCATTTGAAAAGTGCAGTCAACATCTTCTATACAGTATTTTGTGGTGGCTGCATGTGTTGTGTTCAAGTTACACGTAGACATTGAAAAAGCTTGATTGACACAACTGTATGCTTTATTCTGACAGGCATGTATACTCTCAGATTATTGAGAGTTTTCATTGTGCTTTGATGGAATGACCTTTGGCATGAAGGCAGTTGTGTACTCCACAAAAAATAAAAACTTTGATTAGGTTTTGATCAAAATTGTTGAAGAGGCAAAAGCTATGACATCATATTTTCCTTGTCTTAGGTTATGTCACTGTTACCACAGCCACCAAGATATGCATGCATCAAAGTTGTCTGACCATTCAAAAGACCACAGTAAAAACAGTGACACACATGGCAGCTGCCATGTTTTTAAACCCACAGTAAGTCGATATAAATGATTCAATCTAAGATAAATCCTACATTACAGTCATTTTAGTAAACGGACTAGATACCAATAGAAAGTTTTTAGTCTTATGTACATTTTTCTATCATTGACTTCTTTGTTTTACTCTCTAAACCTTAAAAAAAAGTACAAAAATATAAAATACAACTTGCCAAGCTACCCTAGCACAAATGGTAATGTATGCCGACCCCAAAAACATTGATATTTTATGCATTTTCTAAACTATTTATATACATACTCATCCTTTATTTCATGCAAATTAATTATGATTTAAATAATAATTTTATGTTTAACTTAGAAGTCACTGTTTCTATAGAATAAAAAATGAATCAATGAAAAAGGACTTCACAACAGATCATTACCAAAAGCCTTACAGAGAATTGTGGAAAACAGAAGTGCAAATAATCAAAACCTAGTCTTTAAGGGAAAAAAAACATAAAAACATATTTTATTTAATCTAAAATATTCAGTTTAAATCAAGACTACATATATTTCAGACTTCAATATTTAACTTTGACCTAATTTGTTGGCACACTGTTAAATATTATGCACACCGTGGGGCCATTATTTCCTTGCAGCATCTGATTGCTGAAAAAGCACACATAACAACTTTGTGTTTCATCCCAGAACATCACACAGAAGCTGTATTGTTCATACTCTGTGTCACACGCCAGCAATAAGTAATGAATGACAGATTAAAGATATCCAAGAGAGCAATATCGGAGGAAATTAAAGAGAAAACGTTAAAGAGCAAGAAATAATTCAAAAGCCAACATCTGAATGACTTTTATTAGTTAAAAAGGGCTAAGAGTAGAGACAGGTTGCAAGCCAGGTACTACATTACATTTTGTTAAGGGCAGCAAAGTATGAAAGTTACTACAGGTAACAAAATGGAACATGTTGAATTGATGCAGTAAGAGTGGCAAAATACCTGCAAATTTTATAACCAAGCAGATAATACAGATGCATTTTATCTGGCAAAACCAATTAAGAAATCCCTCAATGAAACTAGAATTTTCTGCTTTCGCAGAGTAATAATAACCAAAGTTAAAAGATTTTTGTGACACTAAGGGTCACAAAAAATGTCAGTCTTACATCAGAGTGGGGCATTTCAGACACCACAGTTGAAAGGGTCTTGTAACCAAGGGAAACAAGTTTCACATTTTCTTAGTGTTAAATGTCTCCGCTGTGTCACCACTGAACATGCAATTGAGGATAAAATAGGTGAAGTGAAGCATGGAGTGATATGTTGATCAGCAGGAGACTCGTGGTATTGCATAATGAAAAACAAAAAATAAAACCATAAAAAATGTAGCGAGAAGCTGAACTAGCAAATGCTAATCATGGATATGAATCCTATTGAGTTGTGGCAGCAAATGGCCTCTAGCAAGAAGGATTCTTTATGGAAAGAAATAATAGTGGATTTTTTTTTTTCAAGATTCAAATAAACCAGCAAACTATTTGGAAGTCCTCTTCCAGTGTACTAGATCATCCAAAACTTTTTTAAAGATTTAAGTTTGATGAAACACAAAATATATATTTCCTTCTATTTTTTTATGCACTGAAGAATATTTTCTGGCACCTTTAATCCCTCCTGAGATGGCAGAACTGTTTGTCAGTCGTCCTCTGTGGGATCACACAGAGTCTGCATCCGTTAGTACTGTCATGTTGTGTTTGAGTTCATATAAATCAGTGGGAAAAGAGGACAGTGTTGCTGATTGAACTATATAAATATATTTTTGTTGTTGTTTTTTGTTGACAATAATTCTATTCATGAAGAAATCACTAAGTGTAAAACATGCACATATGAATGTGGCAGATATAAGTTACTTAACTTTATGCACTTGATTGTACATTCTGTACCCCGTCTAAGTATACAAGTCTCTTATTCATGTAATCGTATAACAGCTTGTAGCTCTCTGGTGGCTCATTTTGGAAAGAGTTATACCCATAAAAGTAAAGGTAAAATCTTCATGGTAAGAATAGACGACAGAGTACCAGATGCTATTTTCTTTTGCCAAGTCCTTAAACTGACAATTATATCAGAGACCAGAGAAAAGACAATTGTCCTTTGTTTTGTTCTCCAGATGTTCCTGATGACCACTTTCCTAAAATACCAATAATTTATTTGTCACCTAAAATGGTATGTGTTGCTTTGAATTGGAATTGTTAATTATTTTCACTTGTTTCATGTTTGTTCTTTTAAACTTAGTTTTTTTGTTCTTTGACAACTTTTGGTGGAACAGAATAAAAAAAAAAATTTTTTTTCCAAATGTCCTTTATATGATCATATTAAATATGAACCCTGAGAAATAGTGACAGGTAGAGGTTCCAAATATTTTTATAAATCTAAAATATTCCCTGAGACGTGCACTGTTCTGTGGTTGCTCTCCAAGTATACTGTAACGCTCCAGGTCCTTGATTTATTCTGATTATCAAAACATCCACTGACATCATAAGTGACCTATGTGGCTACATCCAAAACCCTAAAACAGAAGAACAGTTTATTTTCCCTGTTTTTCTCATTGTGTTTTTATTTTTTCTTTGTATAATTTGACTGTTTTCCATACTTTATTTAGAACGGTTTGCTCTAAATTCAGGCATTTTAAAACAGCATTAAGTAATAATTAATTACTCTCCTGCAACAAAAGATTCAAATCATTTCTTTGAAAAATCATCCAGGGAACACAGACTTGAGCGAGTCAACAATTCAATCTTAAATTGATAACCACCTTTATTTTCTACCAATCACTAAACATTGCTTTGTTTTTCAAGTAAGTTCCATATGTGCACATGATTATTCAACTAAATATGTAAATATCAAGAGAAATTGGTCGATTTATCATTGCAAAGTATTACTGTAGTAAAGCTAAATGACACAGATGAAAACAAATGGGATTTCATTACTGGTAACCTCATTGTACAGCAGAATGTCAAACAGCTGCTTCTTAATAGTGCAAATTATTGTGGTGCTTGTGAATTTTGTACATCCATTTTACAAGTCTAAAAACTAGTAACCAGCTCCACCAGGCTCGTGACCTACTGAGACGTTATCAAATGGTCCAGCTGGTTTCAAATTCTCCATGTGCAAATACAAAATAGTGGTGACAACTTTATCATTTCAGATAACTTCCATCCATCCATCCATCCATTTTCTACCGCTTTGTCCCTAACAGGGGGGGCTGGAGCCAATAACTTGCTACTTAGTAATTAGTATTGACTATTAAACTTCTAGTGATCCATATTTTAGAGTTGGGATATGATATACATCAGCATATGCATTTAGCTATATTTTAAGCCACATGTATAATTTACCGGTTTGTCACAGTTACAATAACTGTTGTCAAAGTCATTACAAAATATATTAACTAAAATATAAATTTTACTCAAGATTTAGAAACATATTATTTTTATTTTGTTTAGCCATTGTTTTTACTGGGAATATTTGCCAGAAACATGATATAGTTAAATATTTATTTATGTATTGACATGAATATATTAATTGATATTTCAGTTGTAATGACCGACAATAATTGGTTCATTCTATAAAAGAGAATGTGGGCTTGTGGTGTGAAAAGTTTAAACATGTACAAAAGTTGTACGTATTTAAACATGATGAAAGATTTAAAAATATGTGATAGTTAATGTAGCAGATTACTGATTATGATTTCTAAGCAACATCTAATGAAAATGTCAAACCTTAGACCTAAATTACATCAGTACATCTTTTTCTCTGCAGTATTAAACCAATTGTGATAAAAATGTAAATTAATCCAGTGCCAAAAGAGCAATCTTGCCAAAGTACTGGAATGTGTTGGGGGGTAGCCTCTTATACACAGAGCTCTTTCTGTGCAAAGGCCAAATCATTCATTTGTACAGGTCTTTTTCCTCCTTTCTGCAACCTTTTCTTACAACCCCCCTGGTGCTCCACCAGCCAGGCTTACTCCCAGTATTTAGAAGTTGACCCATGTATCATAAGCTATAAGCTGCCCTTTACCTCATGTAGAAATAGTTGGAAATCCAACTATTTGAACACTTTTAAACTATTTTGACATGTTCTTTTTTCCATCACCCCCATGAGCACTGGAAACTAATGTTGTGTGTGTCCTCTGAATGAACAACTGTGTGACGCTTTTCTTTCCCGCAAACTGACTTGAAAAATATTTCACAGCTTGTGAACTATGGTTTTGTGAGACACCAGGGTGCTCAGGGCGATGTCACTGTAATAGCACCGTGTTTTTGTCCGTAAAGGAACAAAATCCCATTTTTTACCATACTATAATATAATGTGCAGGAGTTTCTGTCCATGAAAAACAACATTTAATTGAGCTTTAGGGTTGCTGCTGGTGATATACTGTAGGTCCCTTGGGAGTAGGCCAAGGTGAAACTTACGTATCCAGAAGTAAATGGCACAATTAATAATAATGAATGAGTTCTAAAATGAATTCAGAAAATCTTATTTTTGTGGATTAATAGTATATTTTAGTTCTTAAACGTCAAATTTGATTGATGGTCAAACACAGGAAATGTAAACATTACCAAACTTCCTGAAAGACTTTTCTGTTTCTAACATCTGTCTTTTTTTTATTTCCTATTTATTCTTTTGTCAGGTGAGATATTGAGCTTGATGGAAGATCTTTTCTCTGGTTTGGGCTCATCTTGTGTTGTTGCTGGGAAAAGGATTGGAGACCATCCCCATACTGTGGTGTATTCAGTGGTTTTCAAGTGCCTGGAACCCGACAGCCTCTACAAGTAAGTCATCGGATGCCCTCTCTGTCTGGTTTCTTTTCTTAATCCCAGCACAGAAGCACAAAAAAAGTTCACTGTAGTAAAAAGCTTTTTATTTACTAGTGATTGATAAGTCAAATGGAGTTTGCATCTTATCTCTGTGTTAGCGTGGGTTCTCTCCGGGTACTCGGGCTTCCTCCCACAATCCAAAGACATGCACCTGGGGTTAGACTGATTGGAGACTCTAGTGAGTGTGTATGGTTGTGCATCTATCTGTGTTTTAGCCCTGCGATGGACTGGCGACCTGTCCAGGGTGTACCCTGCCTCTCGCCCGTTGACAGCTGGGATTGGCTCCCGCCCCCCCGTAACCCCGTTAGGGACAAAACGGTTGAAAATGGATGGATGGATGGATGGATGGATAGATGGATGATAAGTCAAATAAAAAATGTAAAGATCCTGCTGATAAAACAACAGTTAAATTGTAACATTTTTACAGTATTTTACGATCTATCCACTGTAATTTTAGTGTTACAGTTACAATAAATATCTGCAAATCAACAGGTTTGGGAATAATGCCTTAAAAAGCAAAGCCCTTGTTTTTTGCAGTAATGAGTTAAGCAGCCTCTAAGGCTCAGCTGCATTGTGGAAGAAAAAGGAAGAAGCATAGCTTTTAACCAAATCATGTTTTATTTGCTTACCAATAAAGTGGTAGAAGATGTATACAAAAGGACATTTTTAGGTAGAAAATGGTTGGAAACCTAAAGAAAATAGGAATAGTAAAACTATTATAATGTTCTTTAGAAGCTTGGGACAGTGCCATATTCAATACACAAGTTGTTTATCAAAATTGCTTCCAGGTCCAGCGTTTATACTCCAAGGTCCGGGTTTTTCATAGAACCCCCTCCAACAGAACCAACTTTTAATAATTGAAATTTACTTTACAATTAGCACACCGTATATTGGAAAATGTGGATTTGTACTCTGACTCAACAATAAAATGTATCAAATGTCTAAAACCGTAGTCTTCAGTAATTGGCAAAAGACCAAATAGATATAGAGGTGGATTGCATTTAACTGATTATGTTAACATTTTTTTTAACCTTTTAACAAAATCTGAAAAAAAAATTAAAGATATGTTTCTGATATTCATCATGTTGCAGGAAACCATATGGAGAACAACAAGGTTTTGAGTAAAGCTTGTACCATAAAGTGATGCAAAATGTCTCAGAGACTGTAGGTATCAAATATATGTAAGGTCAAAGGGTTAAGTAATGCACGTTTGATGACCCAGAAATTGTCACCTAAACGTGCACCAGGAGTAGATGTTGCAAAAAAAAAAAAAGAAAAAAAAGATGTTGCATTGTGTCCTCCTCTAGCGTCGCAGAGATAAGCTACCTTCTTGACTGTACTGATAACTTTCCCAACATATTCCATGATAACTAACAGCCCAACATGCATAACTTTGGTAACAAGTGAATCTGTGT
>JBAMIG010000020.1:9382705-9423806 GCA_037177335.1 Kiunga ballochi
AAAATGTCTCAGAGACTGTAGGTATCAAATATATGTAAGGTCAAAGGGTTAAGTAATGCACGTTTGATGACCCAGAACTGATAACTTTCCCAACATATTCCATGATAACTAACAGCCCAACATGCATAACTTTGGTAACAAGTGAATCTGTGTGGTATGTGATGAAACCACTTGCTGATGGGTGTATTATGCTTATTCCACTCGTCATTTTAAAGTTAGAAAATCTCTCTGTGAGCTCCTGAGTATATATATATATATTTATACTGTATATATATATATATATATATATTGCCCTTTATATTAATTTTGTAACGGTTTCCTCTTTGATATTATGGAAAGAATAAGCACTGGACAGTCACAGAGACCAGACACTTGTAATATGCTGGCTGTGTCAGCGTATGCTGTTTTGATTTTAACAGCAGCATTAGGCGTGGATCCTCCTCTTTGCATACTGGCGGTTTTCATGCTTCTCTGCTTGGGATAATTTCTGAGCGTCACTTGAAGTGTGCATTTCTGACTGAAAGATAAACTTCAAACATTCAATGGAGCTCCACATTTTTTACAATAATTTTTGACAATGATTGTAAGCATTGTGTTTGAGTTAGAAGTGCTAATGGAAAAATTTTGCTCATCACCCTCACCATAAAGAATTTTTAAAGACAATTCCTTGAATCATTGGTCATCCAGATCACTCTCAAAATCGAATGACCTGTTTCTTATTCCATTTTTTACAAAAGCCATCTTAATCGGTGCAGAACATTTTGAGTTATTTTGACTCAAGAAAAATCAATGTCGGCAAATATAAGACTTCCACGTTGACAAACAACATCACCTTGGCTCCTAATATTTTTTTCCTGCAGTTGTTTAGATAGAGGTTAATGTGTTTTTGAATTTGGAAGAAAACATATATTTAGAAGTAGAAAACAACACGGACAACAGAGACCTCCAACAAGCAGCACATTTTTTATCTTATTGTGAAGCACTTCTAAAAAAATATCTGTGTTCACAATTCCATCCAGATCACTCCCAAAATTGAATTCTATCAAAGTTTGACCAAGATCCATATTTATAAAAGGAAAATTACAAAAAGTTCTCAAACATTTTTGTGTAATGTTGACAGACAAAAAAAAAGAAAAAAAACATAAACGTGGGTAAAATGTGTTTAATGAAGGTAAAAATTGTCCATTTTAGTTGCAGTTTGTATTTTTACAGTACTTATTGTTGTATTGCTTTATTTATGCAAATTAACTTCAGAGAATGAAACAAACACATGGCAAGACAAAGACTTTTCAATATTGGGATATACCCCTCACTTTGTGAGCAATTTATATTGTTTTTTTTTTTTAATTGCTTCAAATTGTAGGAAATATGAATGCACTTTTTTTTTTTTAATTGATGATATTTCAATTATCCTAAAAATTTGCCAGAAAGTTGAATGTTCCTAACTTTATGAGTATTGTAGGATGAGGTATGCAAAACATGGGTGAGCCTAATTTCAGAGTTATACAAAAAAAAAAGAATAGCATCTTGTTTTAGATTTGATTTATTTTCAAATTAAGAGTAATTCTCTTAAGTAATGGGGAATCTAAAATTAGAGGTCAAAAGGCACTTTGAAATAAAAAAAAATGTTTGGTTCCTTGTATTCAGTTACATTTTCAGCGACAAAACAATCCTTTAGATTTTATATTCCACTTTCCTGAAGTTTTATTACACTGTTTTTTGTTTTAGTATGCATTTCATTTCAACTTATGTATTTATGATTTTATGCATTTTCCAAAGCCATTAGAGGACTCATTCTCAAACATAATGTTGTGGCCATGTTTGCAACTGACTTTACAAAAAGCAAACACTAACAATACCACAACCTTGTCCTCTTTTCTTCACTTTCTAGTGCAAATGTTATTTTGATTCAGAGGAGTGAGTTCTGTTACCTTTTCCTGACCAACAGCTGGGTTGAGTTAAGCACGAAGCATACTTTGACTTAACATGGTGGAAGCTTCCGTTCTTTTATGTTCTTTTTGGTTGGAGGTTTTGGTGAATACAAAAGGATCCTTGTTAAAAAGCTGTATTTCTTGAACTCAAAGGCTAAATTAACCACAGGATGTAAAGTCTCCCTTGCATGCAGAAATAGGCTGTTAAAGTACTATTAAAACTGTTTCAATTCTACTTGCAATATGTACAATAATAAGTCAAACAGTAAAAATGAGTTTCAAGTTTCCTCTCTAATGATGGCATCAAACTGCTTAAGCTTTGCTCTTTGTAAAATTCTACACGAAGGGTTTGACAGTTTCCCACATCACTGTTATTAACAGATTAGCCAAAATTTAACTTTTACATCCCTGAACTGTTTAAATAATGTCTTGTGCCACACGAGCATCCAAACTATCCAGCACCTCCTCTGGTGTAGCTCAAAGTTCAATGCTCAGACCTCTTATGTTCATTATAGACTTTATTCCTTTTGGCAGTTTTTTCCCTAAATATAGTTATCAATTTCTGTGCCAAACAGAGGAAACCCAGCTCTATCTGTCTCTCAACTACAACCTTTTTTTTTTATTAAACCTTACAAGACCCTGCATGAACTGTAACTGATACAAAACGACTGCCCCTAGTATTTACAGAATCTTTTCATTCAGTTACATTGCACCTGTACTGTATCAAATTGTTTAACAATATTTGCCCCCCAAAGCAACATTTTTTTTAACTTTAAATGGATTTTAGTGGGAAATTGAATCAAATAATATACAATACAATACAATACATACATACATAATACATAATGTACATAATGTACATAATACAGACCTACTGTAAACTCATTCACTAGTAATGTCAGGAAAACTGCATCTGATAGCATTTTTATTCAAGCTAGTAAAAAAGAAATATAAAATATCACTGACCAACACTTCTCCGTGTAAGAGTCTACAACCTGTTACAGTGCTTTCATCTACACTCTTCAATAATTTACATTAATAATAATAAGCAGATGATGATCGCCTTTGCTCCATGCTGCTCTAAACGCAGGTTGTAGGTAGATGCTGTGTGGGGACAGCACCTCTTGTGAGTGCTTTTGGATGGGGAAGAGAGCTGTTACCCGATACCTGCAGCTCAGAATAAATTATATATGCTTTGACATTTGGCTCCAACATTTCCAATACTGCCAGAAAAAGTTGTTGGTTTGTTGCTGGTTACTTAAAAGAAATCAGCAGAGGTGTCATAAAAACTGAATATAGCACCAAAGTAGCTAATTAACTAACAAAGCTCGACTGTGTGTATCTACATACAAAGAAATTGTGCATTGATAACCATTCCACATTGTTTGAAACGCAAACTGGAGTAAATGTGACCTTTTTCTGCATTTATTTGTAATTAACTCATTAAACAAATTCTAATTTTGTTAGTTTTTTTTTTTCAAATAAATTCAATGATTAGATACCAGTGTTAAAATTTAAATTCAGTGAGTCAAAAATGAAAATTAGAAAATTAGTAAAAGCATATTTTATTGACACTATAGGTATGGATTGTGCAGAGTTTTTATTTCTTACTTACAACATTGCTTAAGATCAAACAAATGCTTTTCACAGTTCAACTTTACATGAAAAAGTAATCCAAACAAATACAACACGACCACTAATTCAAAGTATCTTAAAGAAAAAGAAATGCAAAAAACTGGCAACAAAAATCCTGATAAGCGCAAGAAAGTGATAGAAATGGCTTGATTTAAAGTATATGTCTTATATTTGTTTGATTTAAGTGGACCGTGTAGTAGGATGCCTCCTAAGTAAAAGAAAACAAAATAGTACTACCTCAAAAATGTCTATGGCGGTAACTCAGCATGTCTCCAGCACACTGTTAACATTTGAATGGAAGGACCATTTTGTCGAACGGTGGGGTCAGGTATGTAGAAGTTAGATCAGACTTTGGTTTTAAGTGTTGATTTGCATTAGTATTTAGCACTGTTTGCCCCTTCTACATTATGACGTGTCGTTGCAGAACCAATAATAGTGAGGAAAACAGACAGGAGCCAGATGTTGTTGTGGCTGTCACGAGACATATAAAAGACTACCATCTGTTTTGCCTGTCCTCAAGTTTTGTACTTCATTGTCTTTCTATATGATGACCTTGGTTTGTTTTGGGAAAGTCTCCAATGCTTTTCCTAAAAGAAACAGCTGGGATTAAACTCTATGAGAAACATGATAGATTAATTTTGCCCTAATCTACCCTTGGGCATGTGCTGTACCAGGGTAAAAAAACAATAATGATAATACAAAATAACTTAAAAGACAAGTAAAGACCTCATGGCGGTATATTATATGCATTCCCAATAAATGAATAAAGTAAGTAAATTACTTGAGTTGTGTGTAGTTAAGATAGGGAAAGGAGAAGGAACCTGTCTTATATGTATTTATCATATTACATACATAACACAGGCTTTTTGCTGTCAAACGATTTTGGCTGTCTGACTTGTCTATCCAAGTGGAAAGGTAATGGATGAATAGTCACACTAACAAGAGGTTTAAAACCAGCCAATAACAACACAGTTTTAACTGTATAATTAGGCAGGCACCTTTTTTCTTATTCCTAACAGAAACGTTTGAGCCTAACACCTTCTGAAATAGCACACAGACTAACGCAGAGTAGTATTTGCTTCAGAATTTTTTTTGTAACTCTTGATAAAGACTATGGATGAAGACTACTAGGATGTGACATAAATTCTATTAGAATCAAAACATTGATTTTGATATATTCGCAAATAACAGCAAGTTATTGGTTGCACATCTAAGATTTTGAATTTCTTAAACTCTGACAGCAAGTGAAAAAGGGGAGGGAGGGGGGTGCTATTCATTTATAGAAGTCAAGCTTCCACTTGTGAAAAGCTGCAGCTAGGACCTAATTTCTGACTTTGCATCAGTGCTATCTATGTTTAGGCATTCTCAAGAGTGTTGTTTTCTCTGATAACGGCAGAACTTGCGTCTGAATTACGTCTAAGGAGACATCTGTTTGCAGCCAACCCCACTTGTTTTAATCAAGAGCCTGATAAGCATTCTACAAGTATTCTCTTTACATTTGATCATTAAATCAGGGTGCTGACTGTTTCTCTTTAAACTAAAATAGTCGATAAAGTTAAAAAAATATTCCAAAGTTACAATTATATTTAAAAAAAAGAACAATAATGACTATAGCAATTGACAAATCTGATATTAATTTATGTCTTAAGTCACTGACACCATAATACCTAAAAGCAGATTATAATTTTCTGTGGACAACATCAAAGTTCAATAGACTATAAAGAGAATGTAGCTTTTTATTATCTTGACAAAGCAAATATCTGGAACCCTAAAACCTCTCATGTTTTGTTGGAATACTAGATAAACCTCTACGGACTCTCCCCAACGATTTATTTAGTTCTGGGGAATTGTGAGTCTGAATACCTTTAAAAATGGCAGGACTGGAATTATTTAATGGTTTTCACAGTGCTTTGATCCTTGTTTGTACCTCCATGTTCGATTTGCTAATAGATTGTGAAAATACGGTGCGTAGGTAATTAATGTGTACAGAAACCTCTTTAATGTAATATCAACTTCTTTTTTTTAATAAATCAGTTTTCTTTGATAAAAATTGCATATATAAAATAGTGTAAAACTATACCAATGATATACTTGAAAATGTATCAGTTTAGTAAACATTTATTCAAACAAACTAATTAAAACAATGTCTAAAATAATTTATTTCAATGAAAATATTATCAAAATTAGACATATACATTTTATGCCTTTTATGCTCCTTTCTGTTTTTTGTTAAATACCATGCCAATGCTGTCTGACTCACTTGACAGATCTTGAATTTTTGTAGATGTATTCCAGTCCCAGCTGCCATGCATTTTCCTGCTTTCTCCTCAGCTGCTTCTAATTGCATCAAGCCATTTAAGGCAAAATTTCCAGACACCCAGTCAGTCAGACAAGACAATTCAAGATGTTTGAATTCCTTTGACATCCATTTCATGGTTTTGTTATTTTGAACTCCTGATTTTTTCTCTGGGCCTTGGAAGGTGTTTCAAAAGCATGCCTCACTGACCTACAAGTGACTGACAGGAACACAGATATCTTGCTTGTAAAGTAGCAGGCAGGGTTGCTAATTTTATGATATGGATGTATCCTTGAAATATTGTCCAAACTTCATTTACAAGTCTTTTTCCCTTATAATAAATAAAGCCCAGCCACCTATCCTAATGCTAATACTCCCAAAAGAAAGATCAATGTCTATGAAATACAATCACAATTATTGTTAAAATGATGGTCAGAAATTCTAATTTTCTAAAAATATTTGATATTTATACGTGAATGAGTTTTAATGGGGTGTGGTCAGGCTTACTTTTGCCTGGCAAGTCATGCTTTAAGCGAGTGAGGTCATTCAAAGCTGGGCTTCTTTTTTCCAATTCACAATTAAAGGCAAGACAGTTTTATTTAGAGCCACCGTGGCAGTGCAATGCCACTTAGAGCAGAGAATTTCAAAGTCATGAGATTGACTGATTTGTGAACGAGCTCAACTGATGTGTGTCCAAATGCTGATGTAATGGAAAAGGCATTCCCTACTGTCCCGGCATCTCTTGGCATGCCAAAAAATACTGCACTAATTGATTCTCTCTCACCATCACTTTCTCTAATTCTCTCTGTCTTGCACTGTGCCTTTGAGCTTTCAATCTTGTCATCTTTTGCTCACTTCACTGTCATTACATTAAAGAATAATGATAACTTTAATGGTAACATTGTTAATTTATGGAAACATTAATCTTAAATTTGTCTATTTTCATTCTTTTCTTTTTTTTACTGAAACTTTAATACTGTGGTTCATTGACAAAGCCGAACAGCTTCCAAATAAGTCCAGTTTTGTGTGTAAAAAAAGTGTAAGACACGGGGACAAGGAATAGACAGGATTGAGTGGAAGCATATTTAACTAATGTTGATAGGAGAAATAAATAGAACAAAATATATCTTTCTCGTTGTGGGTGGGAGATCATAGAGATTGTGTGTTGCTTGCCAGAATCACTTGATGATTTGACATTCATATGGGAGGCCAGACTGTAGCTGCCTCTTTTATTCTTTCAGGTGATCTTTATTATCACTGTGTTGTGTGTCCATTACTGTTTTGCTGCTGTTGTTATAGAATAAATAATATCCATAACAATAGCAAGAAATTCTGACCATGGTTCAAGACTGAAATCAAAACTTTAAGTCTTTCTCATACATATTTTATTTTATAAGGTTTATTTTCCTTTTTACATACATGTTGCGGGATGTCCAAACAATGGCCTTCCTGGTACTCTTGGCCCAGTCATAGACTGGTGACCTGCCCAAGGGGTACCTGCCTCTCATCTGCTAATTACTGTGATAGACTTCTGCTTCCTCATGACCCTGAATTGGATTAAGTAGGATAGAAAATGAAAGAATAAGTGAGTGCCATGTTGCATCCTAAGTTGTATTTGTAAAAGGATTCATCATTCTCCGTAGGCTACATTTACTTTTTGACCATACTTAAAATTTCTTTAATTGCAAAGGGGGGCTTGAAAGGGGTAACTAACATGGCATTCGAAAACATTGTAACAGTTACTGTAGTTTGCCCTCTGAGGTTTGCATGTTTCCCTTCCTATTTTGTGGTATTCCTTGTTCTGCACAAGTTGAAAAAAATATATCTGATCCTTTATTAATACCCCTGTGTGCAATTTGTGTTTCATATTTAATTCTTAAACCTGGTTTAATTCAGTTCATCTCCCCGCATCACATTTGTGTCAGAAACAAATAAAGAATAATTTAATTAAGCAGTTTTATGTAAATCTAGATAATGAGATCCATTCCAGAAGCAGCCAGCAAAGGAAGATTCCCTTTATCAAAGCAGACTAAAGAGTTTTCTAAATAAACGGTAGCTATCTTGTTCAACTGGAGTTGCTGAACTGTATTATTGGTTATTTTTAAAGATGGTTGTAGAAGTTGCATTCACTCAAGCAGGAAGTGAATGCTGCCATTGGCATTCCCTCATGGAAGGATTTCAGTAGCAGTTTAGAAGCTGCATTTATTCTAAACATGCAAGGGAGTGACTAATCAACCAAAAGTGCCCTGACAGTGACATCCTGTTAGCCTATGCAGCAGACATCATGTTGCAGACATGTCATTGTTAGCCTGAATAGGATACTGCAGTGCAGGAGAAATTTGCTCTGCATACCTTTTATCAGAGTACTCCACTCAGCCAGGTTTCATTAATTCATTTATATCCATGCAATGGATTAACTGAGGCCAAGGGAGAGCCATTGTGACGGGTGCTGTTCCATTGGCTGTTAAGACTACCCACATCCATAGGCTAGATGATCTAAGTTCAAAGATTGTTCCGGGAATGTGGAATCTGCAGTGTTGACCTCTGAGTTCTGGTTGACAGACTCAACCTTTTTCCTTGTCCATCCAGACTTGCTTCCTGGCAAGGAAACAAACTGTACCATAGGATATTTCCTAAGGAGCTGCGTTGTGACCAGGAATGGAAGTTCGAGGTGGAGGTGTTCAGTGAAGTCTGCTGGGGGCTGAGCATCAGGAAAACATAAGCCACCCTCTTTCATCCTCATGGTGATGGCTTGAAAGAATACTTTATCCAGCCCCTGGCCACCCAGCTTGCCATCCTGACAGAACAGTGGCAGTGGGATTGGGACTTGGGATTTAATCCTCTAGTGGTAGTCAAGGAGTCCACCCGCTATACCAATAACTTGCTGATGTTCAGCCACAAGCTGTGCACTTGCTGTTTGGCTTTCCTGCATAAGGGATTCATTATTTTTGTGAAGTGAAAGAGTGACTCCGGGTTGCTCGTGAACTGGTCCTACCTAGGACAGAAACCATGCAGAAATAAGTTTATGGCTCTCACTCTGTTTCTGGGGAACTGGGACCCAGTGTTCTGACACTAGGCTGAGTCCATTGTGGTGCTGCAAAGATTTTCTGATGTGGTATACCAGCTGAAGCAGCAGATGAAGAGTTGAGTTGTTGTCCTCCTTCTAGACCATCTTCTCCGTACCAGGCACTTGTGTCCCAGGGTGGAGGCCCAGAGACTGTTCCCCCCACCAGCAGAGACTGATTACCCGCATGAGGTGTCTCCAACATGAAATGAGCCAGTGAAGACATTGAAACCACCCATCAGTAAGAACTGTAAGAACAGCTCCCATCAAGACTGATTCTTGTAGGCTTTGTAAATAGTGGTGAATGTGTCCTACTTTGCTTTTGGTGGTTGTGTTCCTTTGTCTTTGGTTGCTGTGACAGTTAACCCTCTGGGGTAATAATGTAGCAGTTTCTGTTGTTGGCTCATTTGGAATTGGTTGTTTCTATATTTTCCAGCTTGCGTTTTGGTGTCCCCCTTGTTCTGTTCTGTCCACTGAGTTTAAAATATGTGTGATCCTTTGACATTCCCCATGTGCAATAGCAAATTGTGTGTTTCACTGGAAAACCTCGTGTCAGTTTTAATTCTGCCCAATTCAAGTTACGATAGTGAATATGAATACGCCAAGTAAACTCTCAGATCCCAAGTCTCATACAAAGCTGAAAAACTGTCTTGATGAAACTGTTTCGTCATCCTCCGTCCTTTGCTCCTTTTCTTTTCCACCTCGTTTTATCCATCTGCACATAATGCGGCAACATAATTTAAACAATGTGACTTTAACATGCTGACATTGTTTTATCGGGCAGAGGAGCCAGTGAGACCCGTGCATCTTTTGTGAGGTTCTTGGGGAATACCACATCCACTCTGCTGAATAACAAGACCAGACAAACTATGTGAGCAATGTACAAACAGGTCATGTTACAAGCAAAACAAGCATTTGACAGCGTTGGAACTGATTGCGAAGGACATTAAATACAAATGGGTGTAGGAAGAAAAGGATTGTTTTGAAAAAATATCTTAATGTCTTTATTTTTCTGTATTTCAAAACTCTTGTAGTAGTGGAATGCTATATAAGGTCTTTGTTTTGTCTCACTGTTTTGTGGTTTCCTTTTTGTCATTCTGTTGTTTTTACAGTGGTAACTGTGTGGAAATACTGCTGAAAGCTTACAGTTTTTCTTAACCAGTTATAAATATTTCTCCATACTTAATTCACTTTTTCAAAACTTTGCCAGCAGTTTGCAAAAACAAGAAGTTATTCCTTAGAACTAAACCCACCATTGTTTTTTCAACAATATATCTTTGCTAACAGGAGAAAAATAAATGGTGTATAGCAATGTATGTCTGCAACATTTTTATAAACACACTATATATGCAAACATATACTGTTTATCTAAGACTGCTTCAGAAGTAAAAGTGATGCTGTTAGACTCAGCGTTGTACTTAAAATAAAATGTTGATTTATAAAGTATCTGAAGCATTGTTATATATGAGGAAGCACTAAAGAGTTTCGTCCTGCTTGATACTGAGATACTTGGTCAAGTTTTCTTTTGATTAAAGCCAAATACCGCCTTATTTCAAATCCTATTCCAATGTCTTTTTAAAAACAGTTTATGGCTTCTTTGACTGTGAGCATTGAACCATAAATTTTTCTTTTTAAACAGGTGGTTTTCATCTATCTTTAAAATAGCAACAAGGAGGCTCATTTTGAAGAAAAGTCATATATATTCCCACAGTCCTGATAACCAATCTCCTGTTAAAAATAAAAAATCCAAGCCCCTTTGTTTTATTTAATAATTCTACTCATTTTACAAGTAGTCAGAAAAAAAACTACACTGGAAGAACAGGTTTGGGGACTAGAACCATCTGGATTTTGTTGATATTGGGTAGACAAATAAAGGAAGTCATATGGGCTTTTTTCATACATATATGGACTTGTTAAAAATATGCCAAAGTTTAGGACAGTGGTCCTAAAGCTCATTTTATTTTTGGATATAGTCTCCACTTATATAGCATGATAATTTAATCTCTGCCTACTTTTAGTAGGTAGTGGACAGATCAACATTCTTTAAATGTAAAGATAATTTGTTTTCCGTTCCTTGTTTTGTTGCCCAATATTAGTTGAGATACTTTGTGTTTTCATTTTCTTGTGTTTAGTCCTGAAATTTCTTCAACTGTCTGTTGTGCTATCTTGTTAGGTACCAAATGTTTCTGAATTCTGTCATTAAATCAAAAACATTCTAATGTTTGACATTTTTATAGAGAGGAAATTGGTCTTTGTGGAGTTCTTTAAATCAGGTTTCACTTTACTCTCTATTCTCCGGCCATTAAAGAGCCAGTGTGTTAAAATAAGAAATATTTAAATCTGTCCATGTGCCCTCCTTTTTCCTAAAGCAGGTATTAAAAAGAGTTTTAAATGTATTTAAAAAGTATACTTACCTTTAAAAATACTTGATGTGCCTTTATAATGGATGGATGGATGGATGGATGGATGGATGGATGGTCTTTACTTGCAAATTGACACTGGTGATCGTCATTTTATCAAAAGTCTGGCATTTTGGTAGAGAGATGGTCAGCCTACTTTACACCTTGAAACGTTTGTGACATGGACTGACCCACTTCTTTTCTGTTTTTTATTGTGTCTATCTCTTTTGTTATAGATAGTTCTTAATAAGCTACTTATTACAATGTAAGAGAGAATACAGTACTAATCCTAAGAGCTCTCACTGTCACACTGAAAAACTCAGCCAAGACAACAAAGTGAAACTCAAAATTGTAGTTGTAGCTTGTGTTTCCTAGGTGGGAAATAACACATCCTCCTACTTCTGGAAGTGAGCAAAACGACATAAATTGAGGTTGAATTACTCCGCCACATCAGATTTAGCTCTTACACCATTGTTTTCCATTGTCAAATCTATCAGTGATATAATTTTCTTAAGCAATATTATTTGGGTTATTTTCAGGTTTACTCTCTATGCAGTGGATAGCCGAGGCCGTCACTCCGACACAAGCTATGTTTCTGTGCGCACATCTTGTCCAGTGGTGGATGATAGTCGAGCTGAAGGTAACTTTGTCTCTTACTTTTTCCAAATGTGTATTTATTTAACCTATATTTCAAAAATTTTTTCCAAACTTCTCACATATTCTATACATTGGAAAATGTAGAGTAGCAGCTTCCATGTATCAAAATTGTCCCACACTGTAAATTGATTGTTTACATTCATCATTTCTCTGTATCTAAAAATGTCTCTCTCCTCACCCCTTGACAGAAATAGCAGACAGGGTGTATAACTTGTATAATGGCTACACCAGTGGCAAGGAACAACAGATGGCCTATAATATGATGATGGAGATTCCTCCTCCTCTGCTATACAGAGTTCAGCACCACTATAACTCCCACTATGAGAAGTTTGGGGACTTTGTGTGGCGTAGTGAGGATGAACTAGGCCCCAGGTGAGAAGACGGCACACATTTATGAATGCAGGATTCCCTTTCATTGGCATCACATTATGAATTTGTTTGAACTCATTTTTTTGTCATGTCTGACTACATTGTTTTGTGTATGATTATAATAATCGCCCTGCTGTTTCTTGTGGAATAATAGACTCTCTCACTCACAAAACGACCCCATCATTCAGCCATTTCTCTTTGTATTATCTGCCATCAACCCACCGCCTTCAAGCAAGAAATCTATGGCTCAAAACACGTAGAAAATTTCAACAGTGCCCCTTTGGAAAGGAATCGGACAAGGTCACCATTAAAACTCCAGGGTTACAGTCGCTCCTCACATCACCATGACGATGCCAAAACAGCATTTGACAGCCAAGCCAAACAGTAAATGTGATACTCAGCTAACACTAACTCAACTTCCAACTCCATTTCCTCTTCCTTCTCATAAAAAAAGGTTCATCTGCTGCTACACCACTCCAGCACCCCCCCTCACCCATGACCTTCTTTACTGGGACACCATCATTGATAGTTTGAACAGACAGGAAGACATTACAGCACCATGAGAACAAAGAGAGGCTGACTACCAAAACCGCAAAGAGGGAAATATAAACAATCATTAAACAAAATGTTTCGAACAAAAACCTTCATGCATGTGAGCCTGAGAGGGCAGTTTCCCCAGCACTGATGATAGCAACACAAGATCTAAAGTTACAGCCCAATGTTTTGGTTTGTCCACCCCCACTGCCTGGAAGCACTCCTTTCAAGCTATAAATAATATAATAATTGAGGAATAATTTTGTCTGTAGGAAGATTGTGCTTCTTTCTGATTGGTGAAGGAGGGTGGGAGGCACAGGTTGGCTTCTGGGACTTAGACTGAGAACTGGAGTTGCTGGACATCGTGTTGGTGTGTGGGCAACTTCAAGAGGGTGGGAGTGGAAGGGGGTTGGGGTTGGGGTGGCTTTTGGATGAGTGAGTGTGGATTATTTACTGCCTGAAGTTGGCAGGGTTGAGCCTCGTTGTGGTAATTTACAAGCATGCTCTATTGGTGGTGCCTTTTAAAAAGTAACAGAATGGCCAAGAGGAACGCAAGCACAGTCAGCACTCCTCAAGGAGCAGAAAATCCTAGAAAATCCACTAATGTTACAATTTAACACAAGTGCCTGTGTTTTGATTTGGACCTGCCATGAGACAGTAGTGTTTGTTTTTGTTTTGCTGTTTCTTCTCTTTTCTTAACTTATAAACCCTGATTTCATGTTGTTTATAGTTTTATACTGATCTCACTGAATTGAGTCTGTGTGTGTATTAGTGTGTGTGTTATAATCAGTCACGTGTCTTACCTGCTACATTTTCAACCCTTAAAGGTTTAGAGCAGGGAAAGAGACTTTAATTTCTGCTTTATATTTCCTAGTCATTACTTTATCATTCGTTTTTAAATGGCTCTAATCTGGCCCATTGTTCATGTGCTTCCAGGCTTTTCTTGATGTGTTTGGTATTCTGTTGTTTCAGATGTAAGAATTTAAGGGAAATGAGAAAATGCCCCCCCTCCCCACCTTTTTCAGCAAATAAGTGAAAAGGATGTCTGTACTCCTTGCTTAACTAAAGACAGATGTTGATGCTCTGCAGACACGGCTTCTCAAAATAAATGGAATTTTGCTTTTCTCCCTGTGTGTTTTTCCTATTTCAGTAGCCATATGAGTTAAGCACACTTAAATAATACCAGTGTTTTTGTAGTCATAGCTCATGTTTGAATGCGACTTTGCAGAGCTGTCTTTTATTGAATTGTGCTGACCTGACATATGGTTCCTTCTTGTTGTGAATTTCAGCTCCAAACCTGATACCAGGAGACACACTTCTTTGTTTTAATCCACTTTCCAACTACCACTGGTGTTGTGTTAAAAAAAGAACCAGTGCCCAACAGCATGAGTCATGCATTTGACCTTAACTGGTAGTCCGAATGTGTTAAGGAAGGCTTCAAATTCTGATGTATTTATGATTTAAACAAATAGATCTCCATGATGTAATGCATCCCTGGTAGCTTAGAACATTTTGCAGCACAAAAATCATTCAAAAGCTAAAAAATGTTTTATAAGGTCCCTTAATTTAAAATTGCACAACTACATATTGTCAGATATTATCAGCATTCAATACAAGAATCTGGAAACAACTTTGTTTGCAAAGCAAATGTCGAAAAATTAGCATAGTATACCTCACAAATAAGCATACCTGCAACAGACATCCTGCATTAGCTGCATGTTAGAAATATATTGATGATTTTTTTTTCTACTTATAGAAAAGCCAACCTGATCATTCGCAGGGTGGAGAAGATTACCCTGTACTGTCGTACCCTTCTGCGCAGCACCCATATCCAGAGTCGCACCGACACCATGGCATATGTCTACTGCAGGAACGAAGAGAGTCGAGCTCCCAGCAACTCGTGGCATGGCTCTATACATGACAGTCGCACCATGTGCATGGAAAAGCTCATTTCTGTACAGCGCAACACGTACAGCAACACCAAACTCCGGTGAGACTCAAGTTCAGTGACAAGACGTCTCTTCTTTTTTTTGTTTTTGTTTTTTATTCCTTGCAAATTAGCATCACTCCCTCCACAGTGATGGCTTTTCTTCAGTACACTGCAGCTCATGTGACTGGTGCCAGAAGAGACTGGAAAAAAAAGACAAAAACAATTCCCGATCTGCTGGAGATTCTGTTAAAGCTACCCAAAGCTTACTTTTGTGTAGCCTTTTATTACAGACAGAAGAGACCTGGGAAAAAAGATTCCCTGGAAGGGAAATATTTCTCAACTGCGAATTGCCAGTGATTGCACATATAAATGATATGTGTGAACATGTAAAATATCATTCAGCAAAAAGAAAACTGGTTGGCTTAAATAACTTTGAATGTAATAATGTAGTTCCTTTTTAGGTGCTTTGATGGTTACCTGGAACAATAAAAAAGGAGGGAAAAAAGGAAATGACACTTGTAAAACTTGTTTGCCTTTACTACCTTTGTTTGACGGGAGAAACGAAGACATTTAAAGCCATTTGAAAATCATTTACTTATTTTTTCAAGTTCACATCATTTGAATAAAAAAGCTTTGCATTCAGAATTCATAATAAGTATTTATGACATTATGTAGTTTAGTCTGATATGACTTTTGATAGGTTTAGTTGAAGTAGCAAGCTTTTTTTATGGTAACTGTTTGATAAACTGTGCAAAGAATTATATTATGCAAAGACAGAATATAGGTGGCATTCGTACAGATATTCCTAAAGTTTTAGTTCAGCTCGATCATCGGCGGCATATTTTTTATCTCCATTTTAGTTTGGTGTTGCCCAAAATAAACATAACTTATTATATAGCAACTTCAATAAAGGATGTTTATCCAGGTTAAATATGACCTTAACAAAGGAAAACCACCACGCTTCTCCTGCCCCGAAGCATGTAACAGATCAAATCAGACAGAAACACAATAGTATTGATAGTTAATAAATAAATAAAAAAAATAGTAAATAAAGCAAACACTGTAGGTAGATTTGCTTTTTATTCAGTGATGACCAGTTTGACAGGTAAATGGGATTTTGTTACTTTAGCTTAGGATAATAAACAATTTGAAGAGAAACATTGGTCATCATTCTAAATTGACATTGATAAACTTGGCTGGCTTTTAAAGGCCATCTCTTTCACAAGAATGTAATATTTGCTCATCATAGAAAGCAAGCAGGATAATAAGATTTTACTTTTGACACAATCCAGCTGTAAACAAGAAGTATGGTACACCGTGATTGTAGGGATGACATGGTATTATTTTTAATTCTCCAATTTTTAAGTCTTCAAAGCCATGGATCTTGTTTTAATGAAGACAAGCAATGCCTTTTTTTCACTATGTCTATCTCATATGATGAATTGTGATAAATTATTCTATTGTAAATTTCAAATGTAAAGAAAAAACATATCTGTATAATCATGTGACTTTGTCTTTTTTCTGAAGAATGTGAAATATTAAATATGTATACAAAACTTTTGACTGCCCTTCTTTCACCCCAATGGATTAATGTATTTCTGGAGCAACACACTTGATCATCACTCGAGGTAATATTACTCCCAATCCTTTAATAAGCAATGCATTCCTAAATCATTTCTGAAAATCTGACATTAGCGACATACACGGAAAAATCTGAGCAGAAATATTTAGCGTTACCATTTCTTACACTTTTGCACATTGTGACATTGCTGCCTAAATAATTGTCATTGTGTATGAATAAACAAAACATTAAATGCTCCCACACAGCCGAGCTTAATCTTCACCACTGCTCTTGTGGTATGTTTACATCATATCAGAAGGAACTGAAGAACAGGATGTTGTTGCTCAAACTTAAAAGTGTTAACACATGTTGGAACACACACAACTAAAGCCAATAGCATTCATGACTTGAAAATCAATGATGTGCTGCACATACTGTTGTCTTGTTAGTGAGCATTTATGATCCAAAGAAGAAAAGTGCATGCGCTTACAATTTCACCACTTATGATTTACCATGTGAAAACACTTTTAAAAGATTTTCTCAATATTTTATGAATTTCTGTGGAACATATGTTCTGCAAGGAGGCATTGTCTCTTTAAATGGTAAGATGTGTAGAAAGGTTTGGGAATCTGGTGACTTTCATGGTTCCCAGACCTAAAACAACTAACTAACTAGTAATTTACAGTCTTTAGTTACTTTATTTCCATTAAAATTAAAGTAGTTGTAGAATAATCTGTAGAATTTAGGTTTTCACAGTTTTTCATATCCAACTGTATTTCTAATGAAATAAATGGCTTTTTATATAAGTAGGAAACAGTTGCTTAAATGGACAAGCTGACTTGTGGATGGATAAGCAAATAAACTAGCAAAACATGTTTATAACACTGGAAATGAACAAAAAGTGAAATCTGTTTGAAAGGGCAAAATGGGGGAATGATTAGCTCCACACATGGGAAATAGCACAAGCCATAATAACCCAGTAATTTACCTATACAAGTCCAAGCACAGAACAATAATAAAGCTTATTCAAACGTTATACTTGTCCATCCTTTTTTCATGAATAATCTTTGTTTTTATCGACTTTTGGAATAAAAAAATTTGATGTTGTTTGAATACCTTAAAAATTTACATCTGGTGTGATAGGTCTACTTCATTACATGCAAGAAAACCATGTATACATGGAGTTTAGCTTTGAAATGACCATTCCTTTTCCATATTCAGAACCTACACATCTTTTGACTGCTCCTCAAACCTTGCCAACAGCATTCATGCTGCAGAAATACCACCAGTGTGGAATGTGTTGTGTGATGTGATGACTGCTACAGCAAAATCTATGAAAGAGCAAAAAAAAAAAAAAAAAAAAATCCAAACAAATATTTCCTTTTGATCCTTTTTAATCTTTTTGTAGATGCAGTCATGTCTGACTGTCTAAGGACACAAATGACACAAAATAAACTTCTTGCTCTCCCATCTAATGGCCATGAAACAAAAAAAAGTTTTGACTTTTCTTTTTTCAATCTCAATTTATTTTTGCACTAGTTCTTCTTGAAACAAGATTGCACTGATGATAAAATAGAGATATGGTTTCCATATGGTGTCCATTCTGGAAAAACAACACATTTTTCAGTAAATAAACCCCTTTAATGTTCATTCGGCACAGTCTGCAGATTTTACCATTGCAAATATTAATAACTGCTTATGATAAACCACTTGAATTGTGACATCTTTGGCTGAATGTTTATCTTCTGATTTTTTTCATGACAATATACCAGTCATAATTTTATTTTATTTATTTATTTTTTTTTTTCAGTTACAATAGGGACATTCTGCTTGTAGAAATTTTGTCTAAATGCACTCAATGTCAAATGTTTATCTTTTTCTTGTGTTTTTATTTTTCTAATCGCCTCCCAGGTGGCATAGGGTGGGAGGAGGGTGGTACAAGAAAGTGTGTTTCTTCCTACACAATGGTGGAGGTGACCTGCAGGTGGAGACTTCACCAGAACTCTGCAGCTCTGCAGTCACACCATCTTTTTTCATTTTCAACATAACTTCATTTTAAAATATTTATAAACCAGAAAGCTTTTACTACCAGAAATCATTGTCCCAGAATTTTACGAAGTCTTTTGAAAAACTAACATCCCAACTTATCAGTATTGATATACAGTATTGCTTTTACTAGCAAATGTTAGCTTATGTGTGCTGCATGGTGACACGGTTGGTAAGCACTGTGGCCTCCCAGCAAGAAAGCTGCTGATTTGAGCTTTGGCTGGGAGAGGTTTGAACAGCAGGGAACCTTTCTGTGTGGAGTTTGCATGTTCTCTCCATGTTAGCGTGGGTTCTTTCCCGGGTACTCCAGGTTCCACCCACAGTCCAAAGACATGCACCTTGGGGTTAGGCTGATTAGACTCTAAACTGCCTATAGGTGTGAGTGTGAGTGTGCATGGTTGTTTGTCTATGTTTGTCTCCAGGGTGTACCCTGCCTCTCACTCGACGTCAGCTGAGTTTGGCTCCAGTCAAAAAATTGAAAATGGTGAGCATAGCAATGTTTTGCTTAGCAACAGTTCTGTCATAGTTACCTTACTAATGTTAGCATTAGAAAATTAAATGTCAAATAGCTGGTATTTTGATATTTTGTATAGGGTCGGTAAGAAAAAAAATAAATGCGCATGTCACAAATATCTAGTAATTAGATACTATCCTCGTTGAATTTTGTGAACAAAAACTAAAGTTTTTGATCACAAATATTTTGTTTTGTTTTCTCTGACATTTGTTCCTTTACAATAAAGTTTTAAGTAAATAAATAAACCATTATTCCGAGTAAGTAAAACAGCCAAATAGTATTGTAATATACACAGAATAAATTTTGGCTTTGACTTTAATCATTTTTATCCTAATAGAGTTAAATTCTTCTGACATGATATTCTTCAGCTGCTGTAATTGCACATGACTCATGTTCCCCGCCAAAATGGACATAGACCTCACAGGAGAGAAACCCCGGGTGTTCCAACCACAACATTTAAGTTGCATGATAAAAGAACAATAATTGGATGACAATTAATTAGCATTAGGACAAAATAAAGCACTGATGAATAGGGCTGTAAGCAATTGTAAAATGCACTGCAAGGTTATTTAATATGTTTAACCAACTTTTCCACATGATCTTGCAGAAAAATATTTACATTTAGAAAGAAGGGAAACCAGTCTCTGAACCAACAGACATCTATTCCATATGAATTACTTTAATTTATATCATTAACTTAAGGTGGCTATGCTTCTCCGCATGTGAGCTGCTGGGAAGCATTTACTTTTTCCACCTCCCTCAACAAACTATTCCTTTAAGCTCAGATCCAGTTACTTTCCAGTCATGCAACATTAACTGCACTAGAAAAATCAGTAGCTTAATGTTAATTTTCACAAATTAGACCCAAAAGGTCATTGATGTGCCAGGAACAGAACTCACATTTTCATGCCAATGTATCAATGAAGGATTGTAGAACCAGTTCGTCTTTCAGAACCACCACAGCACTTATTTTGAAAGGCTTCACAAAGGATCAACAGTGGCTCGTTAACATCAACATGAAATATTTTTAGCAAAATTCTTCAAATAGATGTACCGCTTCTTGCTGTTTGTAATCACCCAAAATATTTATGACTTAAAGAACTGAACGCACACTCCCAGCTTATGCTCACTTTAACCAGTGTTTTATTTCTACACAATAAATGACAGCAAAATGAACATGATAATCATCTTTATGACTCTTTCTTATGAAAATATAGTACACATCCAACATGTTTTGCCATGTACCAGAGCACCAAAAATATATATAATTGCAACTGATAGAGAAACATCAACGGAAACATAAAAGTCCAATTTATTGTATATGTGCCTGAAAAAGTGCATACTGCGTTGGAACCAAAGTGAGAGAGGCCATCCGAGGTTGGGAAGGACTGCTGAGTTTGATGGCTACCTTTACAGTGTTGGTGAACTTCTCAGCAAACACAAAGCTGGATTTATAAAATGATATACAGTATGGAGCAAAGAGAAATGAAAGCTGTTGGTTGGTGCCAGTCTACTCAGACTAAGATGAAATGAACTTCTCAATGCATAACAAAGACTCATCAAGTTCGATTGTGAGGATCATAAGACCTGAAAATGATCGACAGGATTTTATTTACTTTGACAACAAATAAATAATATATGACTGAATGGATAAATTTATGGTTTAGACAACTGACAACAGTGCTTGCACTAAGCCATTATGAACAAATAAATGCTGACAGCAAGTGGTGTGGAAAAGCATCACTGATTTTTTTTTTCTTTTTTGTCTTGCAGGTGATACTTTGACACAATGCACAACATTTCACGGTTCATTTCTTTGTATAATAGTTATGATAAAAATCAAAGAGCTACTCTCAAACAGTTAGTACATGGTTTGCAAATACAATCATTATATAATATGAATATTTACACCTTAAAATATATTTGTTGAGCAGTTGGGTACGAAACATTGCAGTAATATCACTAAATATCCACATAATATGCAAATACACTTTTGTACTTTTCATTTAGAAAAAAAAAATCAGATCAATTTTTTTATTTATTCAAAGATAAAGAAATAGACATAATAGGACCATTCTATAACCAGAGGCCTGTGAGAGGTACTTCATGTGTTACAACACACAAAGAAAATGTCTTACATATGATGGCACATCTTTTCTTTTCCTCCACAAAGATCTGAGGGAAAACATTACCGCTTCAGACACTTGCTCAATCCCCATTGCTTCATAAGTTATACACAAACGCTTTGTCATATTTAGACAAGAAATGAAAATAAAAATATAAAAATTTAGGTGTGAAATTAGAAACAAAGGGATGGCTGTTGGTGGCTGGCATGGTGAGGTATCAAAGCCTGTCAAACGGCTTGCTTTAACATCATGTGATGTGATAAGCATGGACTGTAGGTGAGGAGAACTGTGTTCCTTCAACCTAACTTCAAAAGGTTCTGAAAGCTGGGCAAACATCCTTTCCGATTTTCACAGGGCCAGCTTGACCCTGGCCACCTTGTGCAGCCATAGCTGACAGTGACAGATGAGGCAGTGTATTGAAGAGAGGAGGTGGAGGTAGTGAGGTGGAAGGAGGGGTGGTAGGAGTCCCAGAGAGGGATGGTTGCCACCTCTGGGAGAAACTCTGACTCATTGGCCTCAGCATGTTGCCAGTCAGGCTGGGCGCTTCTGGCCCAGGGGCAGCCTCTGTGAGTATACATTTTCACACCTGGACAAACAGCCAGACAGGCCAGGAAAAGCAGCCCACCCATCCCTACCTCTCTCACTGCCCACCTTCTACGTTTGCCCCATCCAAGAACACTCACCGTCGGCAGCCATCTGACCTCCAGTCCTTTTTTTTCCCCTTGGTTTTTGATTCCTTTCTTTGCCACTTTCACATTTCCTTCTGCTTCAGCTGGTTATGAACACATTATCCCAAAGCTTTCAACTTGCTCTCAAAATATGCTCCACTATAGTATAGATACATGTATTTGACTATTATATACCTGGTTCTTTTAAAGAACTCTTTGTATGGCTAATATGTGCATTTCTTTAAAAAAAAAAAGACTAACCTAAAGTTTACATTCTGGTTTTGAAGAAAATAAAATATACAATTCACTCAGCAATGTAAAAATATTGTATGCAATCAGGATTCATCTTTACATAGCGAGCGATGAGAGAGGTTTTTTTTTGTTTGTTTATTTTTTATTTATTTTTTTGGTTGTGGGCCAAAATTGAACTATTCATGTCTGATCAGTGCTTAATAGCAATGATCACAATAGGCTGTGGTGGCACAGACAAAATAACAGTTTTGAATCACAACTTCTAGTGTGTTAGTTTATAAGAACAATGTAAAAAATAACTTACATGAACATTAAATATAACTTAAAAGTATAACACTCTTAATAAATAGTTCTACTATTTACATCATTGTTATGAGACTCAAAATGTCACTAAATTACCAAAAATATAGAAGCAGCAAACATTACAGGCATGAGGTACAGCAAGGGATCCTGTGATGACTACAGTAGAGAGGTGATGCCCTCATCCGATACGCAATTGTATACTTTCTCCCATGGTTAACTATGGCTTATGGGTACCTTCTTCAATATGAGGAACAGAAATTTTCAAGTTGACATGTAGTCACATTCTGTAGCCTATGTTAAAAAATGAAAAAAACAAAAACAAACAAACAAACAAACAAAAAACACTTGTTTGGTATTCAGACATTGATTGCTGAGTCTAACTATGACAAAGACCAAAGGGATTGCATTAAACTAAGTTAACAGAATTAAGGGAAGGATTCAATAAAAGGTTTCAGATTGATCTGTTTGAACAGCTGGAATGACCTTCCAGTGATTATGTTGCAAATGAACCACAGTACTGTATATTATTGGCATAATGTAGCGACTCCAGATCAGTCTCGCCCAACTGGTATGAAATCTGTATCAAGCACTATCTGAAGTACGGAGATTACATATAATTTGATAATGTCAACATTATAAAGTCTTTTTTTTTCCTTTTTTTTTCTTTAGCAGGGCTATAGAGTTTTCATATAAAGTGTTAAATTTAATCTTTCAAGATGATGAAGCGTTTAAAATTTCCTTACAAAGTCTCATAAAAGTTGCAAAGTCTCTCAAGAGTCCCTTTTTAATGGGGTTTCATCATTTTTCTCTTTTTAGAATCTGTTCATTCCTCTGCCAAAACATTCAACTCTTAAAGTCTTACAAAAACAAAAGAAAAGGAAAGACAAAGGACAGAAAATCTTTCAAAATAAATGGCAGTCTAGTCAGACCTTAAATATGTGACTATTTCTGAAAAACTATTGTTATGGAGCCAGTTGTTTTGGGTTTGGGACCTGAATGTAGGATGTATTACTGAATAAATGTTTTATAATTAAGATTCCTCTTCAACGACGACTGGATCTTTGAGTTGGGAGTATTTAGAGCCACATCAATGTGAAAAACAAATATCAGGACTGATAACATCAACTCAACGAGTCAAAAGAGCAAATATCTTACAATTTCTCAGATTATCCTTTTGACAATAGCAGCTTCTAAATATTTTGCATGACACACGTTTTCTTCTGACATGTCTACTGGAAAGTGCAGCAACTGATATCAATAATTACAAATTCTAATTAAATATTGCATTTTAAAATGAAAAAACCATGACAACAAAAACCTAAAACATTTTCCATCAATCATGTCCATTGCAAACATAATTATATTGTTCAAAATATTTCCTTCATATTTGGTGGTAAATAATACTCACTGTCTCTGTATGCTCTGGAATATTTTTGTAAGCATAAAATTAGACTGATAATTTTGTATGATCATGTGTTTTGAAGAACAATCTGGAATGCTACAGCAGCCTATCATGAGACAGGGGACATATGCCATTGGCCTGAATGAAGTTAAACCTCATAATAATGCTGACTGTAGCCATAACTATGGTTGCAGCAAAACTGGAGCAGCAAACTTTGGAGCAAGCAGCTTTCATTATCGGATGTGCACAAGAAAAATCAGTGTGTGTCTTGAATAGAGAATAAACATATAAAAGGTTATTGCAGCAGCCATTCAGTCTAATAAAAACTCATTTGTAGGGACTGGACACCAAATCTTATAATACAGAAAAGTGCTGTGTAGAAGTGCACTTTATACAGAAGAGAACAGTTAAATCAAGGGCTTAATCTGGGCTAGGCAGAGCATCTTAGAGGCCTTTGATGATATTGACTTGACACATACATCCAAGTGTCATTTTCATGTACAACATTTGTGTAAGACAGCAAAAAGTCCAATATTACCACGAGGGGAGAAAATAAAAACTATGTGTGAAAGGATAGCGTGCTGGGAAATCAATGATATGTTCTTGTTTCACCTTTGCTTTTTCTCACTCTAGGCTGCAGACTCTTTCTGAGCCTTTCTTTCCATTCCCTTGTGTGACTCCGCGGTGCACTACTGTGTGATTAAGAAAGCCACAAGCTCCTGACAAGCATTGACTACATTCTGAACAGGACTGGGATGTTTTCATTTTCAGTTTAAACTTTTAGAATCAGAGCTTGAGCTAATGAAGCACTTATCAAGCACCATGAAGGAGAAGTTCAAACTGAAACTAAAACGCATCCCAAACCCAAAGTGAGGTGTTGAGAGTAACATTCTTTAAGTCGTGGTCAATGTTATATAGTAATAGTTGTGGTCAAATGGTTGACAGAAGGATAGTTAATGAAGTTGGGTTCAGAATTTTCCTAAATATCTAATGCATTTGATTTGCATTGCTGTTAACATGTATTTTTTATGGATGTGAGATGAGAAGGTTGTGTACTAACTTGTAAGAATAAATGAATGCCATTTAAAGATACAGTAAGCAGCAAGGAAGACAAAGTTGTCCAACCCTATAATATGTCATGATAAAAGAGTGAAAAAAACAAACAAAAGCAACACTAAAATAACAAAAATGCATTTAGGGTTTTTTTCTACATATAGATTTATCTTAGAGCATTATTCTGACATTTTTTGTGAATTTCAATGTACTTTTATATAGGTGTGTGTGTGTATGGATCTATGAAAACAATATGGCTGCCTCATTTACATCTGAACTAAATTTAGGCGCCACAGCCTCTAACATTGATGAATCATGTTGCTAAACAGGATGCACAGATAGAATATCTGGCTACGTAGTTTGAAACCATGAGTGATAGAAGCATAAACAAAGCAAAAAGGTGCTGAACCTGCCGTCAAAGAGTCTGAGGTTCATGTTTAACATTTGTGATCATTTCCCTTGAAGCTGCATAACAAAGAGCCATCATCCACACAATCCCAGTCTTGCATGTTTTGATTTACCTTTGGTTCAGTCATGTGAATGAAAAGTGAGGTAACTAAAACAGACACTAAAGCCATCACAAAACGCAACAAAAAGCATGCTACCTAGGCTTGGTTACATTTTTGTTCCTTTTTTTTTTGTTTGTTTCATGTTCTTCCAAAAAATGTCTGTTTTTTTTTTTTCCCTCTTTTGCTATATGTATTTATATTAAGGATGATATTGCAGGGATTACTTTCCTTGCAGCTGACAAGACATTTTTCTGCAGAGTCTCATGAGTCTCATCCTCAAGATCTTCCTGTGTGGAGGTGGAAGCATTTCAACTGGTTGGGGTTGCCATATAGATGGAGAAGTATGCCATTTAAGCAGCATGTGCAGAAAATTGGTGACCAAGAAGATGAATGGAGGGGTCTTTCCTTGGCCATTCTGGCTGTGTTGTATTAGAGAGAAATGGTCCTGGGTTGTCAAACAGAGGTCCATGCTCAGTTTGATCATCCCAGGGAATGAATATGTTCCTTCTTACGGTTCTCTAGAGCATTGGGATCCAGACAGGCACACTCCTTCTGTATGTCACAAGACATGGGGAATGGAATCACCTGAGTCGGGAAAAAAAATAGAGAGAGATCAAATAATTTAATATGTACTGGAAGAAGTTCATTGTAATCATTGTAATAATACAATCCAGAAGAGTAAAAAAAAAAATGCAAATAAAGCACATCTGACATACAACTAAATGCTATGGCTGAGTAAAATGTTATTATTTTGAAACAGACTAAAATGAAATTGTCACTTAGAAATTAATATAATTACTATTATTTGAATAATTTGATTTCACACATAAAGAAATCTTGTGCCAAATAAGTACAAGAAATTACAATAATTAAATGTATGCATTTAAGTTGCTCAAATAAATAAATATATTGACTAAACCTTTTCAGTTAATTATGTTATCTAGAACAGTTTGTTAAAACGGCGACTGACTAAAGTAGTGAAGATAAGATGGAATCACTAAAACATAGTGAAATAATAATAAATAAATAATAACATAGTGGTAAATGGACTCATACTTATATAGCGCTTTCGAGTCTTAGCGAAACCACTCAAAGCTCTTTACACTATGTAGCCACATCCACCCATTCACGCACACACTCACATCCCGATAGGCACTTCGGGGGGGCTAGTTGGGGTTCAGTGTCTTGCCCAAGGACACTTCAGCATGTAGTCAGGGGAAGCAAACTCCTAACCCTCTGGCTGAAGTACAACTGCTCTTCCACCTGAGCTACAGCTGAATAAAATAGTATAAATCATTTATCCAATGTACTTAGATACATTCAATTACCAATATTGCTGTTATAAAAATTAACATTGCAATATATCAAAAAAGCAAAAGAATGAAAACATTTGCAGGAAGATGCATATTCTACATGTGTAAAGAACTAGCTAAACAAAAAAAAAACATTTTTGGACAATTTCCACTCTGAACATGAAAGTTTTTGCTTTTGGTTTTGCTGTTTCCAGAAAAATCTGAAATTAATAAAACCACAGCTGATGTTTACAGTCATTTGCATTTCCTAAACTTTTGATGTTAATGTGAAATACTGCAGGTGAAATCAGAGCCAGAAGATCATCGGCCGCTGCCCCCTGGCTTTGACGTCACTGAATAGCGTTGGCAATGCGTCACCAGCACCAGCTGCTGCTGCCTTGTCTGCTCGCTTGTTTCTCAGGGGGTCGGCTTCAGCTGTTTGGGTACACAAAATGTGTGTGTCGCCCCACCCCTTCTACAAGCCAGGCCAAATAAGAAACACGTGTGGACCAAGTCATGAAAGACAAACTGTAAACCAAGGACATGTTTATATCTGTTTTTGGTGACTAATATTCCCAAATTGTGAAAGGGGGCAGTTGATGTTGCTTTTTATTATTAGATCTAGATGGCATTCCCCTTCCCCCTCCACCCTCCGTACAATGTATGCCACTTCATATTGTAAAAGTAACAGCTGTACTGGCCACTGCAGGCACAAGAGTTGGCATGATGCATCATGCCAAATACAGCTATTTTTCAATGATATTACTGAAAACTGACTGTTGTAAGAAGAGTTGTTCCAGGGGTGGCAGGGGCAAAGAGTTATCTGAAAAGAAAGTTGCGGCTGTATAATTACCAAAACTACTTTGGTGATTCCATCGGACAAATGACATCATAAGCTAATACTATCTGGGAGGATTAGGTGGGTAATTACTGAATGCATTAGCTATGACAATAATTTTTTTCATCCACTAAAAGATGCATTCATAGCAATGTTGGACACTATTGCACAGCGTCAGCATCAAACTTTGTGACTGAATAATTGAAATTTTGATGCTGACTTTGTCTAAACTTCTTCAAACTTGTAAATTGAAAATCCCATTAGTTCCACTTAATATGCCAGATTTTTAAATGGAGGTAATATGGATTTGACTAGAGCCAGATGTTATGCAAGAAACAATTATGTTACAAAAGAAAAGAAGAGATAGAAAAATGTCCATAGGTATTGTGCTGAAAAGTGTCACAAAGCTGTTGAGTATATGAGAGAAGAATTACATAGAATCAATCGGAGTGGATCTAATCCAAGCCACTCTTTGAGTGATTGCACTTAGCCCTGAAATGATTTGCATCTACAAGCCAATAGAAATTTACTTCACTTTGTGAAGTTAACACAATGCTTATAAGCACACATAAGCTCATATAGCTCACTAAGAAGCACCCTGAATGAGGAAGCTAAAGTAACAGTCCTTATCATGAAGTACCCCAAACAGAGGGCAGACCCGTTCAAATATGGGCCAATAACCTGCTTCTGCACCTGCATCTGTACAAAATGTGAACTCCTCTCCGGCATCAGATCCAAAATTATGAGTAGTCCCATGCTTCAACATTTAAGTGGGGTCTGAGGAAAAACTGAAAAACTAAAGCATCTAAAAATCCCATCCACATATCAGCCAATAACATACAGACCAGGGGTGTCAAACTCAGGTCCTCAAGGGCCGGTATCCAGCAGGGTTTTGTTGACTCCATGCTCCAAAACAGCTGACTGAAATGAATTAATAGGTAGACAAGAAGCAGTAGGATCTATTTTATTTGCATCAGGTGTGTTAGTCCAGCTAAACACCAAAACGTGCTGGATACTGGCCCTGGAGGCCCGGAGTTTGACACATGTGATATAGACTAACAGAACCATTGCACAAGACTGTAAAAGCATATATTAAAAGCTGTGCAGGACCTGGGTTGTCTTCAAGAAAACCTATGACTTAGTCCCCCAGACATGAGTACTGGTGTTGTGGAATCCTATAACATCAAAACCACACCCAGAGCTTTCATCCAGAACTCAACTGAAAAGTGAAGCCCAGCCCAAACCCACCTGCACAAATCATTATCAAGTGGGGTATCTACCAGGAGGTGTGGGCTCTCTGTTGTTGTTCTGAAAAGACCTGGGCCACCTCAGTGAAAAATATCTCAATGAGTGCCCACAGATGCCGGTTCTGATGTGGAGCAATCATTGGCACATTTTCTACATGGATTTGTATGGCAAGACTGAATGAGACATCATCTCATGGATCCACCTCATCAGAAGACAATGGAATCTCATTAAGATTGTTTAAATGCAGCCAACTGTATCAAGAAGAGGCCGGATGGCCACACATGAAGGAACTTGGCTTAGTTTGGTGACTTTTTAGGGTCATAAGGTTGAGGAAAAAAGAACAAGTCATCAACATATATAAGATGCCAGTTACCAGATTTCCAGCTATATTGTCTGGCAAATGCTGCGGATGGAAGCCAGTGATCTCAAAACCATAACGCTTCTCACAGGGTGTGGATGGTTTCACTTCTAGTCCAGCACTCTGTGATTGTACACTAAGCAGGAGGAATGGCGGCAGGAGATTAGTAAGCATTACAGTCACTGTCCAAGATGAAGCAAGAAAGATTCAGTACATTTAGAAGATGCCTCCACCACAACCCTGATGAAAAACTGAGACAAAAATATTCTGTGTATTAAAATTCCTTACGGATACATCTACACCAATTTGGACCTGGAAGTTCAAGGGTCAAGTAGGGAAATGTCACCAAAGTGCTTGCCATAAAAATTTGAGGATGAAAAATCTAGGTGATGACCAACAGATGATAATAAATTGTTAACGTGATAAAAATACAGAAGACTATTGATACATTTAACTGAACAACTGTAACATCAAGAAGAAGGAATGCAAAAATCCTGAAAAACAGTGAGGTCTGTATAACTGTAGTGTATAAAGGGAAACTTGTCACACAGGAGCAGTGGTACAAGATTCTGTTCGAACCTTTAGACAAAATAGGTTGTTTGTTTGTGGGGGTGGGGTTCCTAATGTGAGGGCCAGGTGGGCAATGCCCAGTCACCTCTGAGAAAATGAGGCCTATGTGTGATGACTTTACAAGCCAAAGGCTGGACACACTTCAGACACAGCTGTCAACTGCATGACCAGTGCTACCACTGTGCCCATCATCAAAGTTTAATTACCATTATCTCGGTTTCTCACTTTAAACTTGTTTATTTTAAATTCTTTTCCTATCTTTTTATTTGTCTTACAACTCCCTTCTCTTGCAACACACTTTTTCACATTGCAGCCCAAGTCTTAGACACTTTATTTCCACTCCAAAGTAACTTCTGTGCATCTCTATATCTAGAGAATGATGGTGGGTGGCAAATTTGACATGGTTTCCTCTGACCTTGACCTCCAGGGTGGCTGGGCCAGCTGCCACATCTGGCCCTGGATAAGGGTTCTCTGAGGGTGGTTGGGAAATGGGACTGACTAACCTTGTGGGCCTGGGGGCCCTCCTGCTGCCCCATGTCCCAGGGCTAGAGGAGGGCTGGGCGAGGACACTCACTAACAGCAACATGAAAGCCCTTCTGAAGAACGCAGACCTTGTCAGAGCCCCATCCTTCCATCTCAGGAACAGGTCAAAATAACACAGAGTTTCTCTCTGCATTTCTGTGTGCGCTGTAAATGCGTGTTACCCAGTGCTTAGAGGGAAGAAGGTGGTGTAAGGGGCACTGGGCTGGGGGAAAAGAGAACTGGCTGCTATTGAGATGCATACCACACTGCTCATTAGCAAGTAACTGAGGTTATTAGAGAGAATTGTAACATCAATGCATCACAACCAATTTATTTTTTCTTATCTAATATTCATCTTCATGTGTTAAGACACAAATGACACCCCTCGGCAAATTTATAAGGGAATTTATAGTTTATAAAGAGAACAGCAGTGGAGTTCTGCTACCACTAGTTCATGCTCTTAAAGCCTTAATATGTTACATTTACAGCTCATGATTTAAATAAAAAAACATTGCATGACAGGATTGTTATGTAGTTTAAATAAACCAGTCCATTTAGTTAATAGACATGTCTTGGACTGTGCAAGTAAAAATGTTGTAATTACCAAATTTGGACAACATTTTTGTAAAAGCAAGAATGCAGGCAAAATTTTAAGAGATCAGATCTGGACGGAGACAGACCAACAAAAGAGTGAAAGAACACAGAGTTGGAAAAGTAACTGAACGCTCTTGGCACAAGCCAAAAGCCTTCCACGATGAAACTACATTTTCTCAGCAGGGCATAAAAAAACCTTCTTTCTCCTTGCATATTGTCCTACCGCTTTACATATTGCCCAGTCCACCCTAAGTCCACCCTCAATAAACACATAAAAATTTGGATTAAAGGAATTAATTAATTGATTTCCCATAAACTTTACACTGCAGAGAGAGTTTTTGTCCTGTCTTTCTCACTTAATTTTTTAAACCATGTCCCCGATTCCCCCTTTACTAATTTGTAAATGATTGATTATTTAAAAGAGGCTGTATGTTCAAATGATGGGCTCAAGTTACTATTATAGCTGTCGGCAACATAATGTAAAGCATGTCCACTTAAGAAATGTGGTTATGAGAAACTGAATGAAGACAGTGGTAGCACATACCTTTCAAAGACCGGGCTGTGTTACAGAGCTTGTTTGTATAAAATGTAGTTTCTCAACAAAAGGCTCATTTGTATTTTGGTTTTTCAAGTTTCACATGCTGCTTTTGGTCAAAAATTCCCGGCTTTAAGTAAACAAAACAACATTAAATTTTGAGGCTCATTCCGATTGTTAAACGTGAAATAAATCTGATAAATCCATCCCAGAGGCTCCCATGAAAACCTAAAGCTATTACTATAATTAATATGCATGTAATTTGCAGTTATTAGAATTGGCATGAATATTTTTTGTTTGTTTCTCTGTTTTATCATTTCAAAGCAAAGATGACACTACAGGATCCAGAGTGCAAAAATGGGAAGCTGAAAATTGACAAAGCATTAGTTCAGGATAATTTAGGTTCTGGTTCTGAGGGATACTGAGGATGTATACATGTATTGTGTCAAGCCAAATCACAAATTGAACCAAACTGCTAAAAAAAAAAAAGAAAAAAAAAAGAGGTTAAATTTCTGCTACACACATTATAATACACTTATATACAGTTTGCTGTAAAAAGAGGTTAGTGGTTAGAGGTGGATATCTTGGACCATCAGCTAAGAGCCAAACATCAATCATGACACACACAAGTCACGTACCAGGCGTACTCATGCCAAAGTCAGAGTTGTAAACTTGGGTGAGGGCCTGCGAGGGATCACAGCTCTTGCACAAGACTTGAACTTAGACAGAAAACCATACAGGCACATTCATAAAAAATTATCTAGGAGAAGCCAAGTATATCCAAGAAAAAAAAATCCCTCTGACTATATGGGGGGCTACAAAAAGGGTCTTGCACAGGGAACCCTCAGAAGGCATACTGCATATGCCTGCTTCCTCCACCCCCTCCTGCCTCTTCAAATTTAGCCAACAGCTTGCAACTATTAAGGGGAGATCCTGTGGTGACCTTACGTGCAGCCAGTCCTTGCACCTTCAAAGCTCCTGGGGTGGAACAATACACAGCCAGTCATCCAAAACTCCTTAATACACAAAACTTTATCAAAACAAAAGACAAGTCGTAGTTGTTGGGAAGTAGTGTGAACATAAATAGGCAGTGTTGTATTGCTCGGTGTACTGCCATCTTTCCGCCCCCCTGGAATGATTTCTCTCTTACTGGGATGAACATTTGAGAAGAGGAGGAAGAAGAAAAAAGGCATAATTTGGCAAAATGAAAACAAATCACATAGAATAGCCAAATGAAAACTCTTTCCATATTGTAATATTCATTTTAATTTATAATTCAATTGAGCAATTTGGTTCCTATATGAGAAGCCTGGAATCTGATATGATTGAGCAATGTTATTACATGCAATCATGAAACAACAGGAACTGATTCATATAAATGTCTTTAGTTGAGGTATATGATGACATAACTTTTCATCAAATGATTTTATTTCGTACTAAAAACTTTTTTCTTTGTTCTTTGTACTTTGAGCTTATCAGAACAATTAAAAATGTTAAGCGAGACAAAGTAAGCATGTCAAACTGTCTCTCCCTTCCACCTCATCGTCAATAATCACAGAGAAATGTAGATGTAGCCAGTTTTGGCAAAAGAATAATAAAGAGATGTGTGTGTTGTTTTCTCACAACCTACTGGGGACAACATGGCCCAAGATTCCCAGTGACTCACCAAACTTGTGCGTAGCAACCTGCGGAGATTTTGTTTTTGTGGTCTTGGTTTATGAGTTAGAAAGAGAGACCATATGAAAAGGACGGAGAAAATGAGGACAACTGAGACATACAGTTACTGACAAAAAGGATGGGTGGCAATACTTTTTTTCCAACTCTGATCCTGAAGTCAATTTGCCTGAGGTGAAAAATGAAATATTTTGTATTTTAATATAAAATAATTTTGACTTTACTTTTGGAGTATTGATCCATATTCATTATACGATGACATCTTGCATTCGGATAAAAGTTTCTTTAGCTGTGTTTTCTTTCTTTACACATAGACTATGAGAGTGTCATGAAATATAACTAGATAGGTTCTCCCCACCTATAATCTAGTTAATAGAGACAAATGAACAGTTGACAAACATAATGGCATTTCTGATAAATGGAAAGCTCTAGTATTTGTTGCAATACATACATTGTGGTCTGCAGTGATACTGGCAAAAGTAAAAGTTTCTTTGTCACAAAATGACATTGAGTGTTATAGATAGTGGCAAACCTCTTCTATCAGCAGCCACATAACTTTTATTTATTTATTGAACAGGTCTATTTACACTAAAATGATATAGTATACAATTCATTGTCAATGTGCATGAAGTTACTATACTATAGTCTACATTATTTATTGTCCCTGTAATGGGTCGGTGACCTGTCCCCCGTGCACCCAGCTTCTCTCCTGAAGGCTAAAACAAGTTTCAACATTTCATTGTATAAAGGAAATCCAAGAGTGGGATATAACTATAACTTTTTTAGTTGACATCAGATAACCTCAACTATGAAAAAGACAACAAAACCTGTGTCAACAAAATATGAAGTTCAGGAATAATTGGACAATCTGGGATAAAGTCTTGACTTGTGGTCTGGACAAGAACGTTGACTTTCCATAGAAGAGGAAAACACTGCTTGCCTTTTTTCACCAAGCGAGTGTGTGTGACTCATCAGCTTAGAAGAGAAGGATTTTTAGTAATGACTTACAGATTCCTTTTGTCACATATTGAGTCATTTTCTCTCTTGTTGTTGTTTTTGTTAGGTTTGTTTTTTAGAGGCTTTGTGCATCTCCATTCTGCATTGTCTGCCTTGCATGTGTTCCTTTTGGGGGAAATGAGAATCAGGTGCAAACTACCCTGTTTCTGACGTGACTGAGCTGATCACACAAGTTTGTCTGTGTCGATAAGCTTTTCCCACGAGAGGCAAACGAGTAAACCCAAATTCCTAACTAAAGGCTCTGAAGGAACACAATGAGAAATACACAATTTTTTAAGTAATGATAAAAAAATCAAATTAAGTTGCAGAAAAATGAAATAAAAGCATCTACAGCATATTGGACAACATGTGTTAGCAGGCAAACAACTGCTAACAAGAAAAACATATAGAAAAAATCTGGTTTTCTACCTGTTCTCATATCTTATCAGCTTAAATCCTTAGTGTTTCCTTTTTGTTTCTCACCCACTGTAACTTTTCCTTGACCCTTGCACCTGGCAGCTGATAAATCAACTCATGGTTGTTTTGAAGTAATATACTTTATCTCCCTCAGTCTTTTCCAGGAGATCCACAGATGGAAAAAAAAAATGATGTTTTTTTAGATTATGCATACAGCATTGAATCTAAATGTAGAATAAAGACAATTAATGTGGAATTCTCAAACTTAACTTTTTAGTGGCTGTAATGAGGTCATGTATCTGTGACATTTTCAGAAAGTTGGTTTAAATGTATGAATTGAATGTGTATGTCGTCTACTTTGTCAGCATACTTGTAACTTCTATTATTCAACACACGCTCCCATATAATTGTGTGTTAATAACAAACACGTGTGCCGTTGCCATGCATTTTGTCACTAGACAACATGTTGCGTCAACAGATGCCAAAAATTGTGTTCTATTTTAAGACAATGTGATGAAAGCGTGTCAAATCTGTGGTTAAAAATGCCAAAACCTTATAAATGATCACCTCTCGATACAGGGTTAGAGAGGATACAGGGTAAACAACTGAAGAAAAATGTTCTCATGCTGTTTTATTTTTCAAACATTTTACTATCAGAGTAAATCTTATACAAGTAATTGTCTTCTCTCATTTTAATCATTTTTTAAAGATAGAAAACAAAATTTGAAATGGTCCTTTTCTTTTAAGCCAGAGAGTTATGACCATGTTTGATTAGTAGCAGCTGAGAGGCTGAGCCTCAGCAGAGGAAGGAGAGTCAAAACAAACTCACTGTTGCTTTCAAGCCACAGGCAGACATGTAGGCAATGGCACTGTAAACACCCCAGTAACAGCTAAATTTAATGGATGGAACAAAAATCTGGAGATTTGTTTACAAGCTAAGATGCAGGGAAAGTCATGACGTTTGAAACATAAGCATTTGGACAGTCACACTCCTTGTGCCTACATGAATGACTTCCTGTCTCTTTTTATAACAAGTACAGAAAAACTGAAATAGTATCAGAGAGGTCATAATGGAAAACAGCATGTACTGCAAACTGAACACTTCTCTTAACCCCCAAAACAATTTCCACAATAAAAGCATGACAATGTGGCTACCATGTTGTGGGAATTGTTCGTGCTCTCAGGGAAACTGTTAAAACTGGAAGGAATTATGAATACAGCGAAATTTAGGGACATATTTGGAAAAAATCCTATGTCATTTTACCATAGAAGTGAAACTGAGATGGAAATATTTTAGGTAATATGACCATAACAACTCATGTAATTTAAGAGGAAACATTTAAGAGCCCTAGCAGCAGCAAATTAGTCCTTTTCTCTCACATAGTTAAACTTTCTTAGTCCTGCTGTATCTTTATGAAGTCTTTTCTTCCACTGAAGTTTGCTGGTAAAAAAAAAGAGTTATGCAAGCTCCGGCTGAGTCCCCTGGACTAGATTGGGGTCAGAAGATGTAGAGATGAGATAGCGTCAATCAATGCCAGCAAAACCACTTCAAGAGTGAGGTCACTTCCCAAAGGGTAACCCCTTGATTTTCTGCTCCCATTGAACATAGAACAAGATACCACATATTTGACAGTGAAGTTATGAACAAAGTGTCAAAACAAATCATGGACCTCTGGTCCTCTTTCTAGGTTATATGTGTTCATACCCGAGTAACAGATTGCAGTTAAATATATGGAGAACAGCTGTCAGGTCTCCTATTGTGGATAACAGGCTTGCGGGAGAAATGTTATTTTATTTCCTATTTTATTTATAAGGCATTTTTTAACAAACACAAATACTGTTAATTAAGGTGCCATACACAGAAAAGCTATTTAAAAAATCCATGAATAAAATATTAAGAGGAAACAGTAAAGCCAGTACCTCAGGTTGAGTTATTAGCCAATGAGAGATAAGATGTTTAAAACAAAGAACAAAAGTAAATAAATTAATTTAATTAAATAAAAAATGGAAGAGATAAAGTAGATCCAGTAGATGACAAGAAAAATTAAAGATAACATTTTTTAATAATTCTGAAAATAACTGAAAGTCTATAAAATGTGACTAGTTTTGGCGATTTATACAGAGTAACATTCCATTTTCTGAGTGTTATTATGTTTAAATAATTGTTTCTTGTGTTCACATTTATTTTGTAACATGTCAGATAGGAGCAAAGTAAGTTAACCAGAAATGCAAAATAGTTTAAAAAAAAGAGTTAAGGATGAAATTATGTTATTATTATTATATATTATTATAAAATAATGGAGTTTGGACTTATGCTTTACAATATGGGTGATATTTAAGTCAGGCTATTTTTGCTGAGCCTTGGTTGTCTTTTCCATCTTCTCGTACCGTACTTTAGTGAAGTGCTTAGTAGTTATATTTATCTTTTTGATTGTTCCATTGTCGCTTTCACAGAAAAAAAACTAGAAGTTTTAAACGAATAAAAAAATAAAAATTAAATAAAAAAATTAAAAATGTCTTATCTGAAAAAATGTTTTTAGACATTAAAGAAACCTTATATTTTTGTTTACAAGGCTACACACCATTAATGTCCATGAATAAGGCTTAAAATTAAACCAGAACCCAACCTGAGCATTTACTGATGAAAATGCCTACACATACAAGATTTACTCTGTGTATCTTCTTTTTCCCCAGAGGAAATGAAGATGCTCTCCAGTAAGACGCACTGACATTGACATGAGATACACAGACTTCTTTTTATCCAGCCAGGCATAGTGATGGATATGTCAGGAGTACAACTAAAGTCCCTTGCTAGATTCACAGGAGCAGGACAGACCAGAAAAGCAGATGCTGAAGAGCAGAAACTATACAACACTTCCAACCACATCACTTGCCAGCAGCTAGCTAGAATTTAAAAGTACAATAGCATCCCTTACTTTAAAGCTGCAATTTTGACCATTTAACCCAACAAAAGGTTTATATTAAATAATCCTCCATGGTTCAGGTGTGCAGTTATAGAAAGCACATTACAAGATATGGTACTATACAATAGAAATCACAATGAATGACAACTAAAATCCACTAAAATTCTCCATTCTGTTGGAAATAAGATTGAACACAAGCGAAAAGAAAGAAGAATATTGTTCAGCAATATTTCCTTGGACTTTATATGCACTTGTGAAAGCTTTCAGTGATAAAATTCTATGTCAAAATTAGTAAGGAGGCTGTAAGTAACCTTAAATTAATGCTTGAAGCCTAATTTTGTCCTCCTAAATTGACTCCAATCCCTCATAAAGATTAGCCTCACCCCTATTAAGAAGTGACAGTTTAGTTCAAGCTTTTATGTTAATTTTCATTTTAACCAAGGCAACCAGAAATGTGGTCTCCTTGTAAGTGAAGACTGGAAAAAAAAAAAGTAAAAACTAAAGGTTTGTGATCCCAATCACATAATTCTGATTTTCATAGGACTGGGAAGTGAATAAAGTATTTCAGCGAATGATGTGTTTTTGTGACAACTAAACAAAACTTACCAATATTTGCACGGTGGCTTCAAATTCACATATCAGATTTATTGCTGAAAGGACTTTTTCAACAAGATCCATTTTAACTGCTGTTTATCAATGTGAATTGTTATCAGGTGATCCAACTTTTTTTCCTTTTCTGAAGAAAATGAAGATATAGGCATGCCGCTAACCTTCTTAGTCTTGACAGTGGATTGGCAGCAGTCTCCTCCATCATAGTTACAGAAGGCTCGGTTGTTGGCGGGATCACAGTAGTTGTCTCCCTTGAATGGCTATGCAAAAGAAAGAGAAATGAGCAATAAGAACTACTACCCCAATAGCTTTTGAACACTTAAAATGACTTTTTCTGGTTTTGTCTTGGCTCTTTTAGAGCCTTTCGAAGGGAAGTCTCAGAAGGAATTTTGCAAATGAATCTCATACAATCCGTTTCTCTCATTCTTCAATGTCCCCTGTTAAGTCCTTAGTCAGCCAGACCCGTAAATCAAAGTGAGGACACCATAAACTATTCAAAGCACAAAATGCTCCAGTAAGGTGATTTATTGGACTGGCCCCGCCTTTGCCACTTGGGTTACCAATCAGGTGATCCAACTCGCCTTATCTGAGCAGATGACATCATCGTTCCATTAAATGAAAGAGGAATTCTTGCATTTCCTATTCCCATTCAATGCATCAGTTTTTAGAAAAGACAGAATTGGTACATGATGACACAGACACACTTATGTAATAATCTTACTGCAGGAGCTCATGATGATTTAGATCAGACTGCTAAATAAGTGTGTTTAATAGGAGACATCTAAGTGACAAAAGCCTGGTTTAACTAGCCTGGAAATTCCTAAATGATTTCTGTTAAAGTATGACTATTAAAGTGACTTCACACAGCTGGATAAGAGATAAAACATGGAAAAACATAATGTGACAAGAGATCATTCTTCACCTATGGTCTAAGCAATTGACTTGTACATCACCTGCCAAGTCCCTGTCTGTCTACAGTCATTTGGCCAAGTACTCGGCATAAAACATTATATTCCACATTATATACCAACAAAGGTCAGTAGAGGTGTAAGAATTAAATTGTTAAGTATACTAGAGCAACATCTGCTGTATGAGACTGTTAGTGTACAAGATCACAAGAATATCTAACATCTTACCTCACATCCTTTGATGCAATGGAGTTGTTCAGGAGGTGGATACCATTTCAGTCCCATTGTACATATTATGCTCTGTAAAATGGAATTAATTATAATTAACAAATTTAGCTTTTTTTATGTGTACAATATATTTCTTTTATGCAAATATCTAAACCTCTCCAAAGACATTTCAGCCAATAAAACGCCAGTTGCACATAGCCCTCTAAGACAGCAAAACATAGGGGGTTATCAAAGTGGCTCATGGAGGGTTTATTTGTAAAGCCTTCTTTGATATATACTGAACTTTTTTCACCTCAGTACAAAGCTGCATGAATTGATTTTGAAAAGATATGACTTGATAGATTTATCTCTGCAGAATGTGTGGAATCCCTTCCTGTTCTCCCACTGTGCTTTTCACTGAAATGCAACAAAAGACATTTGCAGTGAGGAGAAAAAGTGTACACAGAATATGCACCTGCATGCACAAATGCATCCACGTGGGCATGATTCTCTACAGCTAATGTGTACAATGAGTCCACAGTGTGAGCAATGTATAGATGCAGATGTAAATGAGTCAATGCAGATAGAGGCCGGATTTATTTACTGTATAAGTGTATCATTAGACATAGATAGTAGTATTCATAATCAAAAGTGTCATACACAGCAAAGGACATGCTGACCTCAGGTGGTCCAGTTTTCAGACCCACTGTGCCCTAATATCTCCCTAAATTGACACGCTTTTCTTTTGTTGCTGCAAACTAAGGTATTTTTCATTTCAGTGTTGTCAGCAAATCAATGTAAAAAGAGGGATCATGGCTTGAAGGTGGAGAGAAAGAACAACATAGCATTTGAGGACAACGAAGAGCTGAAAGTAACCATTCTCTTGCTGTGATGTAGTAGGCTACTGCCTAGCAGAATGCAGTCATGTCTGTGTTGTGTATGCCTTTGCATCCAACAGGATACAAACTATAGTTTGGCCCAATGTGGTGAACAAATAATTCCCTTTTATATTTAAAGTTTTTTTGTTTGTTTTTGTATTTTTGTTTGTTTGTTTGTTTTTTGAGTTTTTTTTGTAACCTGTGTACTCTCTTTGTTGAGCTCTGCAATGATGATGTCATCCAGAAACTCCTTTTCCTTTCTGGCATTTTCGCTCTCTGCTTCCCTCTTTCCTCTCGCTGAGCAAGGCCGTAAATCATGATAATCCATGATTGTGGCCTGGTCTCACCCCTAAGTACGTATGGGATCCTCACCCTCCGAAGCCTCCCTGGGGCACTCATAGAACATAAAAATAGATCTCTATCTCAGCGCCACCACGGACGAGGTCATGTCATATAGAAAATGACTAATTCTGCAGCGAACCCGACAGGGTAATTTTGCTGATAAAGAGGGAGGAGGGGGTGCTGGGGGCACAGAACCATCAGCAACAGAGAGACAGGAAAAGGAAGAAGAGGAGGTGGAGGTAAAGAAGCAGAGAGAATTCTAAGTGGGTCACACTCAGAACCAAAATACAACTAGTTTAAAAGCAATAAATCAACATCACTTATTAAGATGAGCAATACTAACCTCCAGCTCAGCAAAGAAGAACTAAGAAGGGCATATGGGGATATAAACTTTCTTTTAGACACTGTACAAAAAATCTTACACAAACATTGTTTTAAGGTCTACTGAGCCCAATATTATCTCTGGAATGCATGTTCCTGTGTTCAGGTATGAATTATTTCATTCATACTCAGATTTCTCTTCTACTTTTGAGTTTCATCAACCAAGAAAAATGCCATTTATGACCAAATAGATCACTGCTACATCCTCATTAGTGCAGTTTTCTTAATATAGCAGTGTCTTCTCTTAACAATTGTTTGTTATAGATGCTGTAAAATACCTTTGATCCTATTTAATTGCAAATACAATACCTTACATATATTGTATGTTTAATAATCAGTACATTTTCATTCATAAGTAATGTGTTGCAATTAGCTACTGGATGCTCACTGGGTTTGCAATTTTGTACTGAGTTGGGGCAACTAGTCTGGATCCATGAAGGTTGAGATTGTGATAATACTCTATTGCATATATCACTGCAAGGTCAATTGGTGTTGTGGGGGGGGGGGGGGGGGGGGGAGGGGGGGGGGGGGGGGGGGGGGGGGGGGGGGGGGGGGGGGG